>CAMZMU010000064.1:8430121-8857109 GCA_947311845.1 Poa pratensis | reverse complement strand
CTCTTAGATCCTTCCGCGATGTGCTCTTGGCGCCGGCGGAGCTTGCGGGCGGCTTGGACTTGGACGTGTGCTGCTCCGAGGCAAAGGAGGTGGTGCTGGCCTGCAGGCGGGGCTACAAGGAGGGCGTCGATAGTGCTTGATACGTCTCCAACGTATCCATAATTTCTGCTGTTCCATGCTTATATTATACCATTTGCTACATGTTTTATATACACTTCGTATCACTTTTATGCATTTTCTGGGACTAACCTATTAACAAGATGCCACAGTGCCAGTTCCCTGTTTTCTGCTGTTTTTGGTTTCAGAAAGTTACTTCTGGAAATATTCTCGGAATTGCACGAAACAAAAGGCCAGGTCCCTATTTTTCCAGCACGTACACGGAGTCCGAAGGAGAGACGAAGAGAGCCACGAGGTGGCCAAACCACCAGGCGCGGGTGGGCCCCAGCCGCGCCTGTGGTTTGGGCCCCTCGGGGGTCCGCCGACATCGCCCCTTCGCCTATTTATTCCCCGAGACGCGAAAACCCTAAAACACCGAGCCTTTCATCCAGAACATATTCGCTGCCGCCGCCGTCGTCAACCCTAACTCGGGGGGTTCTGAAGCTCTTCCCGGCACCCTGCCGGAGAGGGGAATCATCACCGGAGGGGCCTCCGGAGTGATGCGTGAGTAGTTCATCCTTGGACTATGGGTCCATAGCAGTAGCTAGATGGTTGTCTTCTCCACTTGTGCCATCATGTTTAGATCTTGTGAGCTGCCTATCATGATCAAGATCATCTTATTGTAATGCTACATGTTGTGTTTGCTGGGATCTGACTTATATTGATACCTATGTGGAGCTGAATATTATATTATCATGTCTATGTCATTTGTGATCTTGCATGCTCTCCGTTACTTGTTGAAGCCTTGGCCACGTGAATACTTGTAACTCCAAGAGGGGGTATTTATGCATGATAGTTGGGTTCAACCTCTATTTAACCTGGGATAGTGACAGCAAGTTCTAAGGTTGTAGATGTGTTGTTGCCACTAGGGGTAAAACAGCAATGCTTTATTCAAGGATGAATGTATTGTTTACATTACGCACATTACTTAATGCAATTGTCTGTTGCTTGCAACTTAATACTGGAAGGGGTACGGATGTTAACCGGAAAGTGGACTATTTAGGCATAGATGCATGCTGGATAGCGGTCTATGTACTTTGTCGTAATGCCCAAATGAATCTCATAGTAGACACCACAGCTCACACATGCATGTTATATGCACTTATCAATTGTCAATTGCCCAGCTGTAATTTGTTTACCCAGCATGTTAGTTATCTTATTGGAGAGACACCACTAGTGAACTGTGGACCCCGGTCCATTCTTTTACATCTGAAATACAATCTACTGCAATCATTGTTCTCTACTGTTTTATGCAAACAAACATCATTTCCATTCGATACGTTTAACCCTTTGTTTTCAGCAAGCCGGTGAGATTGACAACCTCACTGTTAAGTTGGGGCAAAGTAATTTGATTGTGTTGTGCAGGTTCCACGTTGGCACCGGAATCCCTGGTGTTGCGCCGCACTACACTCCTTCACCAACACCTTCGAAGCAAACCTCGTTTTCCTACTGGTCGATTAAACCTTGGTTTCATACTGAGGGAAAACTTACTGCTGCACTCATCATACCTTCCTCTTGGGGTTCCCAACTGACGTGTGACGTACAAGCATTGTTTCTGGCACTATTAACCTAGAGCCACCAACACGTTTTCTGGCGCCGTTGCCGGGGAAAACGAATTGCTTCTGCAAGGGGAGTCTCTCACACCCAATCTCTTTACTTTGTTATTTGTCTTGCTTAGTTTATTTTTATTTAGTTTGTTTGCTCTCTTTATCAAAAACACAAAAAAATTAGTTACTTGTTTATTTATTATTGTGTTTTTTTTTCAAAATGAGTACTCCTGAGAACACTAAGTTGTGTGACTTCACTAGCACAAACAACAATGATTTCATATGCACTCCTATTGCTCCACCTGCTTCTACAGCAGAATTTTATGAAATTAAACCTGCTCTATTAAATCTTGTTATGAAAGAGCAATTTTCTGGTGTTAGTACTGATGATGCTGCCCATCTTAATAACTTTGTTGAACTTTGTGAAATGCAAAAGTATAAGGATATGGATGGGGATATTATAAAACTGAAACTTTTTCCTTTCTCCTTGAGAGGAAGAGCTAAAGAATGGTTGCTTTCTTTGCCTAGAAATAGTATTAATTCTTGGACAAAATGCAAAGATGCTTTCATAGGGAAATATTATCCTCCTGCTAAGATTATATCCTTGAGAAGTAGCATTATGAATTTTAAACAACTTGATAATGAACATGTTGCTCAAGCTTGGGAAAGAATGAAATCTTTGGTGAAGAATTGTCCCACTCATGGACTGACTACTTGGATGATCATCCAAACCTTTTATGCAGGATTAAATTTTTCCTCAAGGAACTTATTGGATTCAGCCTCTGGAGGAACCTTTATGTCCATCACTTTAGGTGCAGCAACAAAGCTACTTGATGATATGATGATCAACTATTCCGAATGGCACACCGAAAGAGCTCCTCAAGGTAAGAAGGTAAATTCTGTTGAAGAAACCTCCTCTTTGAGTGATAAGATTGATGCTATTATGTCTATGCTTGTGAATGGTAGATCTCATGTTGATCCTAATAATGTTCCTTTAGCTTCATTGGTTGCTCAAGAAGAGCATGTTGATGTAAACTTCATTAAAAACAACAACTTCAACAACAATGCTTATAGGAATAATTTTGGTAGCAACAATTATAAGCCTTATCCTTCAAATGGTTATGGCAATTCTTATGGTAATTCCTACAGCAACAATAGAAGTGTGTCCTCTGATCTTGAAGCTATGCTTAAAGAATTTATTAGCACACAAAAAGCTTTCAATAAAACTGTTGAGGAAAAGTTTGAAAAAATTGATGATCTTGTCTCTAAAGTTGATAGTCTTGCTCATGATGTTGAAATTCTAAAACTGAAAGTTATGCCTAATGAAGTTAAAGATATTAAGTCATTTGCTACAGCAAATGCCATCCAAGTTCGAATTGATAATAATATTAGGATGTTGGCTGAATTGCATGCTAGGTGGGAAAAAGAGGAAGAACTTGAAAAAGAGAATAGTATAGTTAGAGTTTGTACTATCACCACCACTAGTAATGCTAATGTTTCACATGCTAGTAACCTCCTACTATTGATGGTAATGTTATTGGTGTTGGTAATGTCTCTACTACTTCTGCTAAGCGTTTGAAATTGCCTAAAACTGCTGAAACTTTTTCTGATAAAAGTGCTGAAATTTTTCAAACTATTGGAGACAATGGTTCCACCACCATTGACAATAATGATTTTGATTTTGATGATTGTAACATCTCTGAAGTTATTATGTTCTTGCAAAAATTAGCTAGAAGTCCCAATGCTAGCACTATTAATTTGGCTTTTACAAAGCATATTACAAATGCTCTTTTGCAAGCTAGGGAGGAGAAGTTGAAACTTAAAGCTTCTATTCCTAGGAAATTAGAAGATGGTTGGGAACCCATCATTAAGGTAAAGGTGAATGATTTTTATTGCAATGCCTTGTGTGATCTTGGTGCAAGTGTTTCAGTTTTGCCCAAGAAGCTTTATGATATTCTTGATTTGCCACCTTTGGAACATTGTTATTTGGATGTTTTTCTCGCTGATAATGCTATGAAGAAACCTTTGGGGCGAGTTAATGATGTTTTTATTACGTAAAAATAACCTTGTCCCCGTTGATTTTATTGTTATGGATATTGAATGCAATGCATCTTGTCCTATTGTTTTGGGAAGACCTTTTCTTCGAACTGTTGGTGCCATCATTGATATGAAAGAAGGTAATATAAGGTACCAATTTCCTCTCAAGAAAGGTATGGAACACTTCCCTAGGAAGAGAATGAAGTTACCTTTTGACTCTATTGTTAGAGCAAGTTATGATGTTGATGCTTCTTCTCTTGACAACACTTGATTTTCACTTTCTGCGCCTAGCTGAAAGGCGTTAAAGAAAAGCGCTTATGGGAGACAACCCATCGTTTTTATTTGCTGTTATTTTTGTTTTCTTTGAGTCAAGGAGTTTTGTTACTTCTGTAGCAACTCCTTTGTATCTTTATTTTATCGCAATGTTGTGCCAAGTAAAGTTCTATATTGAAAGTTGATGCAAGATTTGGATTTCTGCGCAGTGACAGATTTTTAGCTGTCACGGATTTGAGCTTATCTCCCTGTAGAAAATTCAAAAAATTCTGAGAAAAATCACGCATATTCCTGAGATATGTACGCAACTTTCATTATTTTAGGCCAGATCCATCTGAGCAACTTAAGTGCCTCGAAAAAATTCGTCATTCCAGACTGTTCTGTTTTTGACAGATTCTGCCTTTTGTTTTGCATTCGCTCTTTTACTGTGTTTGTGTGGATTTCTTTGCTCCACAAAGCATTGGTGGCTGTAGCTAATGTCCAGAAGCTTTGGGATTGATTGTATCATTACAGAATATGAGAATTTTTGATTATGCACTAACCCTCTAATGAGAACTGTCTTGAGTTTGGTGTGAAGGAAGTTTTCAAGGATCAAGCGAGAAGGGTGATATTATGTGATCAAGAAGAGTGAAAAGCCTAAGCTTGGGGATGCCCCCGTGGTTCATCCCAACCATATTCAGAGAGACTCAAGCGTCTAAGCTTGGGGATGCCCAAGGCATCCCCTTCTTCATCAACAAACTTATCAGGTCATCTCTAGTGAAACTATATTTTAATTCTTTCACATCTTATGCGCTTTACTTGGAGCGTCTGTGTGTTTTTATTTTTGTTTGAATAAATTCGGATCCTAGCAATCCTTGTGTGGGAGAGAGACACGCTCCGCTTTTTCATGTGAATACTCATGTTCTTCACTTATATTTGTTGAGTATTCTTAACTAGCTACTGCAGTGCTTTTAGCTCCTGTTTTTCATGCATCTCTTCGAGCTGTTAGCACTTGTTTATAAATACTCTCTTGCTGCATTATATTATCATTTGGAGAGTTTATGTTTAAATTTATTGGTGTTTGTTTGGAAGAAAGAAAATGCTACATGTAGTAGTTGGTATTGGAAAAGACATATGCATTCTTGTAGATCATTGTCTTGTTTTGATTTGATGCTTTGCAATTGTTTTGAGCTCTCAAGTAGATCATGTTTAAGCTCTTGCATCATGTAGTTAAAGCCTAGTAGTGGAGAACTACCGTAGAGCTTGTTGAGACTTGGGATGCATATTTGTTCTCTCTAAGGTCTAGATATTTTCTGGTAAAATGTTTGAGCAACAAGGAAGACAGTGTAGAGTCTTATAATACTTGCAATATGTTTTTATGTGATTCTTGCTGTACCGGTTTATACTTGTGTTTGCTTCAAACAACCTTGCTAGCCTAAACTCTGTACTGAGAGGGAATGCTTCTCGTGCATCCAAAACTTGAGCCAAAACCCATGCCATTTGTGTCCACCATACCTACCTACTATGTGGTATTTCCTGCCATTCCAAGTAAATATTTCATGTGCTACCTTTAAACTATTCAAAACTTTATTACTCCTTATTTGTGTCAATGTTTTATAGCTCATGAGGAAGTATGTGGTGTTTTATCTTTCAATCTTGTCATTTACTTCTGACAGACTTTCACCTGGACTAGTGGCATATACATCCGCTTATCCAATAATTTGCAAAAAGAGCTGGCAACGGGGTGCCCAGCCCCAATTAATTACAACTTTCATTAATAATTCTCTTCACATGTTTTGCCCTGATTTATCAGTAAGCAACTTAATTTTGCAATAGACACTCCTCCATGGTATGTGAATGTTGGAAGGCACCCGAGGATTCGGTTAGCCATGGCTTGTGTAAGCAAAAGGTTGGGAGGAGTGTCATCTATAAAGAAACTAAAATACATGTGTAAACAAAAGAGAAGAGGGATGATCTACCTTGCTGGTAGAATAACGTCCTTCATGGGAGCCGCTCTTTGAAAGTCTGGTTGACAAGGGGGTTAGAGTGCCCACTACCATTCGTTGACAACAACAAACACCTCTCAAATACTTATTTTGTGCTCTCTATATGCTTTCGAAAACTTAAAAAGCTCTAGCACATGATTTAATCCCTGCTTCCCTCTGCGAAGGGCCTATCTTTTACTTTATGTTGAGTCAGTTTACCTACTCCTTTCTATCTTAGAAGCAAACACTTGTGTCAACTTTGTGTGCATTGATTCTTACATATTTACTTATTGCACTTGTTATATTGCTTTATGTTGACAACTATCCATGAGATATACATGTTACAAGTTGAAAGCAAATGCTGAAACTTAATCATCCTTTGTGTTGCTTCAATGCCTTTTACTTTGAATCTATTGCTTTATGAGTTACCTCTTATGCAAAACTTTTTGATGCTTGTCTTGAAAGTACTATTCATGAAAAGTTTTTGCTTATATGATTCATTGTTTACTCTTTATCTATTTGTTAGCAAACTATAGATCATTGCTTTGAGTCACTTCATTCATGACATGAGCCTTGCAATATATTGATCAAGATTGTGTGAAAGCATGTCTCCTCAGAAATTATTTGTTGTTATCGTTTTACCTACTCGAGGACGAGTAGAACTAAGCTTGGGGATGCTTGATACGTCTCCAACGTATCCATAATTTCTGCTGTTCCATGCTTATATTATACCATTTGCTACATGTTTTATATACACTTCGTATCACTTTTATGCATTTTCTGGGACTAACCTATTAACAAGATGCCACAGTGCCAGTTCCCTGTTTTCTGCTGTTTTTGGTTTCAGAAAGTTACTTCTGGAAATATTCTCGGAATTGCACGAAACAAAAGGCCAGTCCCTATTTTTCCAGCACGTACACGGAGTCCGAAGGAGAGACGAAGAGAGCCACGAGGTGGCCAAAACACACCAGGCGGGTGGGCCCCGCCGCGCCTGGTGGTTTGGGCCCCTCGGGGGTCCGCCGACATCGCCCCTTCGCCTATTTATTCCCCGAGACGCGAAAACCCTAAAACACCGAGCCTTTCATCCAGAACATATTCGCTGCCGCCGCCGTCGTCAACCCTAACTCGGGGGGTTCTGAAGCTCTTCCCGGCACCCTGCCGGAGAGGGGAATCATCACCGGAGGGCTCTACATCGCCATGCCCGCCTCCGGAGTGATGCGTGAGTAGTTCATCCTTGGACTATGGGTCCATAGCAGTAGCTAGATGGTTGTCTTCTCCACTTGTGCCATCATGTTTAGATCTTGTGAGCTGCCTATCATGATCAAGATCATCTTATTGTAATGCTACATGTTGTGTTTGCTGGGATCTGACTTATATTGATACCTATGTGGAGCTGAATATTATATTATCATGTCTATGTCATTTGTGATCTTGCATGCTCTCCGTTACTTGTTGAAGCCTTGGCCAGTGAATACTTGTAACTCCAAGAGGGGGTATTTATGCATGATAGTTGGGTTCAACCTCTATTTAACCTGGGATAGTGACAGCAAGTTCTAAGGTTGTAGATGTGTTGTTGCCACTAGGGGTAAAACAGCAATGCTTTATTCAAGGATGAATGTATTGTTTACATTACGCACATTACTTAATGCAATTGTCTGTTGCTTGCAACTTAATACTGGAAGGGGTACGGATGTTAACCGGAAAGTGGACTATTTAGGCATAGATGCATGCTGGATAGCGGTCTATGTACTTTGTCGTAATGCCCAAATGAATCTCATAGTAGACACCACAGCTCACACATGCATGTTATATGCACTTATCAATTGTCAATTGCCCAGCTGTAATTTGTTTACCCAGCATGTTAGTTATCTTATTGGAGAGACACCACTAGTGAACTGTGGACCCCGGTCCATTCTTTTACATCTGAAATACAATCTACTGCAATCATTGTTCTCTACTGTTTTATGCAAACAAACATCATTTTCCATTCGATACGTTTAACCCTTTGTTTTCAGCAAGCCGGTGAGATTGACAACCTCACTGTTAAGTTGGGGCAAAGTAATTTGATTGTGTTGTGCAGGTTCCACGTTGGCACCGGAATCCCTGGTGTTGCGCCGCACTACACTCCTCCACCAACACCTTCGAAGCAAACCTCGTTTTCCTACTGGTCCGATTAAACCTTGGTTTCATACTGAGGGAAAACTTACTGCTGCACTCATCATACCTTCCTCTTGGGGTTCCCAACTGACGTGTGACGTACAAGCATTGTTTCTGGCACTATTGACCTAGAGCCACCAGTGCTCTCTCGGAGGAGAATTTGCGGGACGGTCGGATGCCCTTGCTTTTGCAGGGGGAGGACGGTGACCACGAGGCGAGGGAGCAGGAGGTGTCTGGTAAGATATCCGCGATGGAGTCCGAGGAGATGTTGGCGTGGCAAGGTCTGATCGGCGAGATTTCGGCGTGGGACTCGTGTCCGGCCTCGGGGTGCTCCCCGTGTCCGGTTGTGAGCGATGAGCCGCCTTCTTGCATCTCGCCAGGTGATGCGTCCTGCGAGGTGGTGTTGTTGTGCGAGGAGGTGGAGGATGAAGAGCAGTGCATTGCCGAGCCTGGAGCGGGCTCTACCCTGTTGTCCGCTCAGGGTGAGATCGTTGCTGAGAAGGTGGACGGGCAACAGTTCGTGATGGACTTTGTCTCGCCGGTGCAGGCTGGACCTGGGCAGCAGGACATGGAGGTCGGTGCAGCTCTGTGCCCCTTGTCGGGCTTCTTAGCCTGGATCACGGTGCCACTTGCGGCCACCGTATTGGGCACACCGGCCACGCCGTTGGTCCACGAGAGGGAGGTGGAGGCGCCGTCTGTGTGGAGGAGCGAGAGACTCGCCAAGCTGCACCCGAAAGGCGCCAACATCGAGCAGCTGGCCAGGGAGACCGTGGCGCGCTGTCTCGGCTCGCTGACCGAGGAGGCCCACCCCTCGGGGCGCCGGCGAGAGGACTTCTTGGCCTTGTTAGATGTCTCGGACCGGCCCTTCTCGGACCAGGAGGTGGCGGCCATCGACGACCTCGTCCTCGCCGTGAACAAGACCAAGAAGAAGAAGAAGAAGAAGAAGAAGAAGAAGAAGAAGAAGAAGAAGAAGAAGAAGACGTCAGGGACCAGGATGGTGCGGCAGATGCCGCCGGGGGAGGCCTAGATGATGAAGTTTCTGATGCTTGGACACTCCTCCTTGCAAATGCTGAGAGGAGGTGTTTTTTGTGTCTGTGGGGCACAGGGAGAACGGTGTGTTGCTGATTGCGGTTGTCTGTTGTCATGGCAAGCACTTGTGGGTTCTTCACACGAGGCTAGGAGAGCGACTGACGAAACCATCATCCTTGTTTTGGCGGATAGGAAAGGAGAGAAGCCAAAGGACCCTATGCAATGTGGCAATCTCGCCTTTGGAGGTGGCGGCTTTGGTGCGAGAGGAGTTGGCGGTGCGGGCTTTCGCCCACACACAAGATTCTGGAGACTAGTTTTTGTTTTTTTTGCTTGTGAAGGGATATTTTCCCTAGCTCATAATTCTGTACATAACACTCTATTCTATCTAATCGGATGACGGATAAGACCGTTTTAAACCTCAAAAAAATTCCAAACTTATTTTTTGAAACCTTCCTAATATTCAGTGGGACAAGGAATCATTCACTAGCATAAAGCGTGCTAATTACCTAAAATGGATCAACCTGCAGAAAGTTGCAGAGGAAGACAAAGCCATTGTACTTTTGGGCCTTTTGGATCTTGTCTTGAGCAGGCCATGACATTATACGTATCATTAGATAGAGGCATGCAAATTTGCGTTAGGTTCTTGGAGAATATAGGACGACCTGGCACAGTGACCTCATCCGGCTCCATAAGTTTCGGTCGAGCATGCCTGACATGACGAAGAGTGGGGAATCGGGAGGCGTTAGGGTAGTCAGAAATTTGGGAGCTATTTTAGACTTAATATGGGTCGTGTAAATCGAATGGGTTTCTGTTTCGGCTGCCTATGAAATTGCGACGCCAAAAGTTAGGCGATTTAGCGCGCTATGGTTTGATGTAGCGTGCTATAACACTCCTAGCGGACTTTGCAAAGAAATTGGCTAGCATAGCGTCGGCTCCTCTCAAACTCTATAGCGTGCTAATTTTTTTCTTATCTTGATCCACTCTATATAGTTTTTTCTTTGTTTATTTTCCACATGATGAATGGACTTGAGACTAAGTCATTTTGTGAAATAATGTCAACTCATGTTGGATCCATGAGTTCATAAGAGCATCTCCAACAAGTGATGTAAAATAGCAGCCCAAAAACTGCTTGATGTAAAATATACATCACCATAAACGTGATTTTCACATCACTGAAAGTGTCCAACTCAAGAAGGTGATGTATTTTAGGGCACGAGGTCCCTATTAGGTGATGTAAAATAGGGCAGCCGCCAGCGTGGAATTGAAGCGACGGAGGCTCCGGCGGGCATCGTGACGGCCGTGTGCGGCGGCTAGGCCCAGAGAGGACGGAACTGAAAGGCGGAGGGGCAGCAGGGTGATGGCGATGTCCGTGTGCGACGAGATAGTGTCAGGAAAGGGGTGGCGGCGCCGACAAAGAGCCGATTGATCGGGTGCTCCGGCAGGCGTCATGACGGCCAGGGGTGGCGGCGAGGCTCAGGGAAGACGGAATTGTGGAAGAGGAGGGGCGGTGGGGTGACGGCGATGTATGTGGGTGACGAGATAGATCTGGCAAAGTGGCGGCGGCGCCGTCAAAGAGCCGGTCGATCGGAGGCTCTAGTGGGCGTCATGACGTCTGGGGGGGTGGTGGCGGTATCATGGTAGGATTCGGGGAGGTCAGCGGAGATGCGGCGGCACCGAAGGTGCCGACGGAGATGGCTTCTAACCACGGGCGGGAAGTTTCCGCACGACGGTTACAAGGCTACATGCGTTTTAGGCACGGGGGTGTGGTGATCTATATTTGCATCACGAGAGACAACAATTTACAACGCGATGTGAAAAAAATTGGCCAAAATATATACATCGCCATCACCCCGCTGTGGCGGCAACGAATTCTGCCTCCCCCATTGGTGGCAAGGCTGTGTACCTCTTGAACAAGAGATGCTCTTTCATACCTAATAGAATCTGACGGCGTCTAGCAACACACTTTTTTCAGAACTATGAGGATCTCTTCCACTTATCATGACCATCGATTTTGTATGCATCGAACAATATTATTTCTACTAATTGATGTACTCATAAAACAAAAACATGTTAATGCGTGATTTTAATATTTTTGCATTGTCGCCCGGCCCAATGGGTGTGGGAACGCCTAGGCATGGCACAAATCATGGCTAAATCAAACACCATCTCACAATTTATCATGGAAAATACAGCAGCTGCCATCTTATGTCGTGTTCCAATCAATATCTTGTGTTGTTACCTTGTTGAAAGGCGTTGTCTTCTTGTTGTTCCTGTTTTTATTGGTTGGTCTCGACATTCACGATGAAAATCATTATCCAGTTTATCTTGACGTCAGAACGTTTTGTTACAGAAGGAGATTTACTCGTAGGTGTTTATTTCATATGTTTGTGCTTACCTTTGCCTAACAATTAATAAAAATGGTTTGTCTATCATTTTGATACATACACCAGAGATTTAAACTTTTTTCGAACATACAAATTAAATATGATGTTGCATATTTGATATTTATTAATTTCTTTGGTTGTTATGAAGTTGATGTGTTTTTTATGGCATTATCGCATATTGTGAATATTCATGACACCATAATGTTTTTTGGTAGTTTTAGACGATGGACTAAAGACGATGCCTCTCGTTCCCTTAGTTATACAAAAAGGTACACAAAATAAAATCCATGATATTCTATATCACTTTGGTAAAGCCATGGAGAAAAAATTACTATCATTATTCTGAAAATGTCAGGTTATATACGGCTGTATCAGCTTACATCAATTGAAAAAGCACATGCAGGCGCATCATCCAATGCGATTCGTGCATGCCGTTTAGTTATGACACGGTCTTGAAAACGGGGAGAACAAAATGAATGGATGGTGTCGAAGGAAGTATGGATCGGGTGGGTCTTCACTCTTCCGGGGTATAGGTGGTGCCGATCTTGAAGGCGGTGGGGATGACCTCGTCGAAGACGTTCCTCATGCCACCCTTGGACATGAAGCGGAAGTTAAAGGGCCCAACGAGCGGCTTGGAGCTCTTGACCTCCCACACGTTGCCCTTCTTCGTCAGGGGCTCCCACTCCTCGGAGCCGTGCTGCCGGAGCTCCACCTCCGCCAGGCTATCGGCTGGCCGAGTGTACTTGATGTCCAGCACCAGCTTCTTGGGGTCGGAACCCTTCTGCACCGTAAAGGTCACCTTCACCGCGCACATCGCGCCGACGAACAGCGCCGCCAGCACCGCCACCGCCAGCATCCTTGAGGAGGAGGAGGAGGCCATCTTTGTTTTATTGATCCGAGGTAGAGATTTTGATTGTTCTGTGTGTGTATGTACTGCTGCTGCGAGCTTGTGTGGAGTCTGATGGATGATGTGGGTAATAAAACAAGCGGTACTCCTGCAGTATCGCTGGCTGGCCGTGACCGGCGGCTGTCCTTGGATGCATATGCGGCTCGCTATCACCTGGTCTGTCTTACGGACTGACTTGACCGTTTCTTCCGGCCGGTATAAAAATTCAGAGGAGGAGCTTATTACTTCTTATGGCCTCACCGTTTCTTTCGGCTGTCATACAAATTCAGAGGTGAATCTTACTTCTTATGGCCATGCGCCATGCATGCAGGTAGCTATTTTGGTAATGGATTTGACCTGATTAGCTAAGATTAGTTGATGACTAATCAAAGGAAATATATAGCTAGCTATGTTGGAGCGACTCTACAATGCCTTTTGGTAGTATATAAGTATGTGCTAGCTAGCTACGTACGTACCATAGTCAACTGATAATTAGTCTATGTAGTCAAGTATAACACTAATTTTTATAAGTTCCGTTGTAGCTTTTTGTAACATTTTTTTTATATATTTTGTTGTAGTACGTAACGATTATCACGTGGTCTAATACTTAGAAAATTTAGGTTTGCATGTGAAGACAAAATTTTAGTTCGGTATTAGAACGCCCCGTCAATGGTGCACGTGTCCAGGAATTTACTTTTTTATTATAATAATGAAAAATCCCTTTTTATTTAATTTTTTCGTAATGTATATTTGTCATTTTTTCTTTATATTCTAAGACAACACGCGCCATACCCTTTGCTAAAATTGTAGGTCCGCCACTGCCTCTAGGTAAAAAAAAGTTAAAGGACAGCCAAAAGATGGTGGAATCATCGTTTGTCGAGTGTTTTAATAAATACTTCGCGATGATTTGGCAAGTGTTTTTTCAAACAATCCGCAAACTTGGCACTAAGAAAAAATATTCAGGACTAGGGTTGTCGCGTCCGTCGTAGACATTTCAAGATCGCAGCAGTGGGCCTTAGCGGAGGGCATCTCGACCTCTTTGACGAAATAGGCCGTAGCCCCGCTATATAAATATAGCAACCAACCGATACAATAACAACGCTGGAGCGGCAGCAACAAACACCCAAAAGGAAAAAAGAAGAAAAAAAAGGAAGACTTAGGCGGATAGACTAAGCGAAAGTGTCCCGTAACCGCTGCGCTCTCTCCGAAGAAGTACCACCACGCTCCTAGCATCGAATCGTCAAGAACCAAGCAGCATCTTCAGGAAGGAAAGCAAAACGCTGCTGCCCGGATCAGCGAACTGATCTTAGGGTTTCCCTCGGCATACAGAGGGAAGCAGAATAAGGTTAGCCACGACGCCCTTCAGGAAGGAATGATGCCACCCGAAGGCGGCACCGCGTCGGTGTCAAGCTGACAAGGATTTCTCCCGCAAAAACCTATCCACCTCCCTATGCGATCCGTAGCACAGGACCCCACAAGGACGAAGCCTCGACACCACCAAACTCCCCACCCACCAACACGCGCCACCACGGTCACAAAGCCACTCTCGTCGTCTAACCGAAGCGACCATCACGAGGCCTGCAAGACGGAGGCGAGTAGTAGACTGAGCCGGGTTCAGCAGTACCGCAGCCATGCGGGAGGGAACAGCCTCCACCACCGAAGGCGGCAGTCGACCGAACGCGGCCACCGAGCACACCAATCTCCGTTAGGTCCGGCCGGACCCGCAGGTCCGTAAAGCCCCGTAGAGGCACACCAGTCCCAACAGGGTCCGGCTGGGCCCAGATCGGGCCCGTAAAGCCCGCAGCTACGCTGCAACAAGCGCGGCCGCTGTCGCCGCTGCACCCTGCACCATCTCCACCACCACCGTCTTCAGAACGCGCCACAGGGCAGGCCCGCCCTACCAGGCCCAGATGGGGCCCGAAGGGCCTAGATCTGGGCCGACGGGCTCATGCCGCCTGTAGCACGCTGCCGTCCGCAGCTCCGCTCCGCCCTGCAGCACCACGGACGCGCCACGCCACGTCGCCACCCGACCTGTGCCGGACCGCCGCCACCTAGAGAGCACCACCGCCGGAGAGGACCGCCCCACGGGGCCCCATCCAGGCGCGGGGAGAAGAGCTCTGCCGCCGCCGGCACCGCCCGAGCAGAGCTCGGCGGCCCGCGCCGACGGCAGCGAGAGGGAGGAGAGGGTCGAGGAGAGGGCGAGGACGCGGGGCGGTTACCGGAGGGAGGGTTGGTTTCCATCTCGACCTCTTTCACACCGTGCATGTGCCCAACCCGACCCTTAGATTCAGCACGTGGTTTTGGTGCCCGGTAGCGGCGGCAGCAACATCAACAAGCTGAAGTGGTGGCCGGGAGCTACAACTCGATGAAGTTGTCGACTTTTGCTTCTCGTGAACGTACATACGTCGGCAGCAAAACATCCCCTGCCAGCGGCAGCATGTCGCGCAGAAGCCAACAGCTCCTACCTCACTAGCACCGTGGGTGACGTGCAGGCAGGTTTGGCAAATGACGAACACAACCGGCGAGACTAGGATCAAGGAAGGAGCTCTGTCGCTTCTCATGTCCTTGGAGTTCCCCCTTCACATAGTATCACACGGCCGCGTAAGGTTGTGCCTCGCATTCGTGAGGCTCTTTGTCGCTCTCGTCGTCGCCATACCGGCGAGAAGCCATACGAGGGTACAGCCGTGTAGTCAAAAACATTGTCCGGTTAGGGAGCTGCTAGGGTTCGAGCATGATGACACAATTGGAGGCGCGGGATGGCGACCTCAGTTGGAGAATCATCCCAGGAGATCCGCGAGGGGGTTGCACTTGGGCTACGACCTCTCGCAGATAGGCCAGATTGACCGGCGAGCGGTGAGGTTTGCATTGAAATTTATTATATTTATTATTCATATTTACATTTTCTTCATTTGTTTTGAATTTTTCTTCCAAAATAGTACCAAAATAAAAGATGGAACCATTCATATCAAGGTTCTGAATCTTTCAGCACCCTATATGGATAGGTAAAAGAATCCTACTTGAGTAGTGCAAATGATTTTTGTTAATTTTTAGGATTAAACAATCACCCAATTGTAGTTCTAATTTTTATTTGTTTCAGCAAATCGACCGAAACTCATTTGATTTGAAATTATAAAGAAAAGGAGACAATTTTAAATACTTGGGAATCTGCCATCCAATATTGTCTACTTTGTGTGAAAATTGGAGAGTTTCCATTTTGCACGGTTTGCACTTACTTTACAAAAACATTATTTTGGCATTCTTTTAAAAAAATAGGGAAATCCTTTTTTCATTCTCTTAACTCATGGAAAAATCTACCTAGGTGCCAAAATGGGCATATTATGAACTATACCATGGATATGGCCAGAACATTGCTCATTGTGCTGAAAGGCTTAAATGTTCATATTTGATTGGCCCTTTTTTGAAGTTTTTTCATAATATGTCAGAAGTCATGCTATTATCTTCCTAGCAAATAGGGCACATAAAAAGGCTCCATGACAAAAGATTGCATTTCTTACATTTTATTTGTTTTTCTCAAAATAGGATTAAAAACACCGAATAAATTGTTCATAGCTAGCAAGGGACTAAATCTTTCAACACCTTTTGTGGTTATTTCATAAAATCCTACTTTGGTACCTTCTAATGAGTTTTGATTGTTTTTAGGAGCAATCTGTCCTAGTCTTGTAGTTCAAAATTAATTTACTTTTCAGGAAATTGACCTACACTCATTTGAATATGAGAAACTAGTTAGAAAGTGAAAAACTCTTAATACATGGGAATTGTCCATATGATATGGTCAAGTTTGTGTGAGAGTTAGAGAGGTGTCATTTTCATATTGTTTGCCCATGTTTCACAAAAAAAAACAGTTTTGGCACTTGAAAACTGAAAAAAAAAACACAAAAGTTGAAAACTCATTTTGGCACTATTGCTTGCAATGGCAAGATGCACTACTGTGCCAAATATGGTCACATGACCATGAACTATGCCATGGATATGGCCATGACCTTACCCATGTGACATGAAAGTCATGCATGTGTTGGATCGCGTCGGGTGCAACACCTGCACACACAAAAAATTCCTTAGTGCGGCCACACTAAGATCCAACCCTGGGAGTAGCCTGGGGAGTTTACCACTAGTCGCGTGGAAATCAATGATGCGTGTTTGGAAAGTGTGGCCCTTGTACTTTATCTCGGACAGCTCCGCATCCTTGTTGTCACTGCCTCCGCCTGGCGGCCAGCTTAGCCTCGCCACCTTAGCACCGAACGCCAGTGCCTCTGGCAGAGTAACATACGTATAAGGTGGAGCTCCGGAAGGTGAGCTTCTAGGCTCAGCCGCCAAGATCCTGGCACGGTTGCGCGATGAGTCCTCGAGCAATGTGATTTCTTCCACTCACTAGGGATTTGCCTTGTCAGAGCTATGTGTGAGAGCTTATCATTTCTTAAATAGCATGGCTCTTAGTTATGTGGAGGCATGGCCATGCTTTTCGAATCAAGTCACCTGAGTGGCTGAGTGGGTTTATAGAACATCTCTATGATTCAGAGGGGCAAATCCTATATTGGTCAACTACGTAACGCAATTTTCTTCTCTAGTAGGTCCGAACAATATGTCTTCAAAATTGTCCTTTTACGCATAGCGTTTCGCAGGATATAAGCAGGTCGATACACAACTCGGATCGTACGAGGATCTCGGGTATAACGAATGTGTCATGCACATTGATGAGACTCACAAACGACAACAACTCGACAATGTCCTTTGGCCGAGTCTATATGCCCACTTAGCATGGCCATGCCCATGACAAGTGGAACTGAGTCATCAGTCGAATTAATACGTTAGTTAGAGTTAAGCGTCCCACATAAATCTATCCGGCCACTAAGGACATTTAGAACATGCATCTTATTACAATTATGGTTTCACTACTGAATCACACATTTAGTAAACATTGTGATACAATATTCAATGACTATCCTTCAAATATTACGGATACAAGTTGCGTCGACCTAGCTTGCCGAGTTCAACTCTAGGGCACAACACTAACATCATGTTCATACATGAGATGGCAATTTATGAAGTTATTTTCAAGATATGTCAAGATTGATGTTTATCATTTTTCCTAGAAACAAAAGGACCCTATTCTAAGGGGTCGTATATCTTGACATGTAGATAGAAGAGTATGGGCTACTCGAGTCAAAATAATGATACAAACTTGTACATCTAGGCCTTGGCGACCTATATGTTACGCAACATAGCTCCCTCTGTTCAGTAAATCAATATTTTTCTTCACTTCCATAGATTTATCTTAAAATGGTATCAAAATCACGGGTGAACCCATTCATAGCAAGGGCATGAATATTTCAACACCCTCTGTGACAATTACATAAAATCAAACTTGGGTAACTGAAAATAAATTTGAATCCATTTTGAAAAATAGACAAAGCTCGTTTAAGTGGGCAAAAGAAGCTATAAACTTAGAAAATTTTGAATACTAAGAATTTTCCAATCAATATGGTCTATTTCGTGTGAAAAAATAGGAAGTCCCATTTTTCACCATATTGTTTGCTCTTACGTAACCAAAAATATAGGAATTGCCCGATAACAAAAGTAGTCCACGAAATTCATATCACCATGGTAAAGTCATGGAGAAAAAAATACTGCTGTTATTATTCTGAAGATGTCAGGTTACATACTGCTGTATGAGCTTGCAACAATAGAAAAAGCACATGCATGCGCATCATCCAACGCGGTTCATGCTTGCCATTTAATTATGACACGGTTTTGAAAAACAGAAGAAATACATGAATGGATTTTGTCGAAGGAAGGATGGATCAATGGGTCTTCACTCTTCTGGGGTGTAGGTGGTGCCGATCTTGAAGGCGGTGGGGATGACCTCGTCGAAGACGTTCCTCATGCCACCCTTGGACATGAAGCGGAAGTTGAAGGGCCCAACAAGCGGCTTGGAGCTCTTCACCTCCCACACGCTGCCCTTCTTCGTCAGGGGCTCCCATTCCTCGGAGCCGTGCTGCCGGAGCTCCACCTCTGCCAGGCTGTCCCCTGGCCTCGTGTACTTGATGTCCAGCACCAGCTTCTTGGGGTCGGAACCCTTCTGCACCGTAAATGTCACCTTCACCGCGCACATCGCGCCGACGAACAGCGCCGCCAGCATCGCCACCGCCAGCATCCTTGAGGAGGAGGAGGCCATCTTTGCTTTATCGATCCGAGGTACAAAATTGGGTTGCTGTGTATGTGTATGTACTGCTGCTGCGAGCTTGTGTTTATTCGGATGGATGATGTGCGTGGTATTTATGGGCGGAAGCGGGCGCCCGACAAGCGGCTCTCCTGCGGTGTCGCTGGCTGGCCGTGACCGGCGACTGTCCCTGAATGCGTATGCGGCTCGCCATCACCATCGGAGGAACACAACACTCTGTCTCTCCTGGTTTGTCCACGGTGTGACCTGACCGTTTCTTTCGCCTAGTATTAAAATTCCGAGGCGGAGCTTACTTCGGCCAAAACAGGCCTGCCTATTCTTAGCTCTAGTTATGCATTACGATTCCAACAACAACAAAATTGTCATGTACAACTTCTTTTAATAGATAAAGAATGATTAGCAAAAAGACTATTACTACTACATGTCAAAATTTATCAGACTTGTCATTTTAGTGTGGCCTAGAATGTAACGAATTTTTAATTGAGATTTTGCACGCTCGTAGAATTCAACATTATGTACACCTAGAATTTTCGTTGTGAATTTATTGAAAATTACAAATGCCGGTTTCACAATTATCAATAAAAAATACGGCCACCACGGAGCACATGCTCCATTTGTGGTTTCCCTTATCACACAACTTATAGGTGTAATAAATAACAATAGAAATGGGTCCTTAGTATCGCACACATTTTGGAAGTAGATTTGACTGATGCATCATTGATCCATTTGTTACGATATCTTAATTTTTGGGTGGAAAGTTGCAAACGATTAATTCAGCTTTGTCTTCACCCCTAACCATTTTTAGCACACAAAGAATTTGTGAAGGAATAATTCATATTTTTTTACGGTTAATAATTCAGAAATTTAGCACTCATAAAAAGAAACATGGGCACATTATCATGGAGCAAGTACCATTTTCTTTTTTTAATTACATTTCCTAATTATCCAAATCTTATATACCCACAATATGGCTCCATGTCAAAGAAATTGAATTTCTGGCAAGTTTTAGATATTATTTCATTTTTCCTATTAAACAAATCTTGAAATTTGTAAATAATAGTTTTCTTAAAGAAAATAAATTAAAAATACTAAAAATTTGTGCATCAAAATCCAAAAGTGTATGTGCGTACTATTTTATATACTTGTTCCACTAAAAAAACACTCCGCGAAAGTTGATCTCCACATCCGTCCGGTATTAACTGCGGTTAAAATGGACACGTGTCTAGAGTGTTTCCGAGTGCCAGGGCTAAAAACCCTCATCAAAACTGGTATATGTCTTTTATCGAGGCACTCGGACAAAGTCGATGCTTACTGAATGCGCAATGAAAAGCACTCAGGCCAACTGGCTGGCACTCAGCAATGTGTCTGAACTCTGAATCCAGTATTGTACTATCCAGTTATACTTGATAGTTTTGCTTAAACAAGGGATATTAGGGTGATTATGGACGCGCGTGGGGATCTTGGAGACAGATGCGCCTAGTGATCAATGATTGGAGAAGGAGAGAAGAGAGACATGCCAAATTTTACAACCTCGATCGAGACAGTGGAGGGTGACTTCTGCTTAATGATCAGGAATACAAAAAAATGAGTTTGGTTCAAAATGTTGTTATTGTTAAGCTGGCCCCGTGATATTTTAATTGTCCAAATACTGTAAGGATGAGAAATATCTTGTATCACGTGATCTCTAGCCCAGAAAAGCAGTGGTGAGTGCATGCATGGTAAATTAACCGCTCACTGGGGCACGGTCGTAGTGTAGTTTTGTCCTTTATATATAGACTCCACGCATGGTAAATTAACCACTCACATTGTTGTTTCAGGAATGAGAGGAGAAGCACCGCTCACGGGCACGCCGCGCACCCACCGGTTTGGTAGCAGCTACTTTGGTCGTACGTCGACGGACAGCTATTTTGTTTTTCTTGAGGGAGCGTCTGTTCGGATTTGTCCCATACATCTCTCGAACTGGTAACAACGCTCTTGCCCTTAGCGGCACAGGGGCATGCAAGTTGCAGCTGCTAGTGTCCACATGAAGGCCGTGCTACATAAATGGCTAGGCCTAGGCACGCTAGTAGAAAAAGCACCTATGGTTCCGGTTGGGCTTAGACATCACCCAATCGGGACTGGCCAATCGGGACCAATGCTGGTCCCGGTTGGTCTAAGAACCAGGACCAATGCTAGTCCATGTGGCCAGTATTGGCTGGGCGTGGGGAGACTCATTGGTCCCGGTTCTTAATACGAACCGGGACCAATATGTGCCTTTTTTTTTTGTATTTAGGGTTTAGGGTGCCCCCTCTCCCTCTCGCCGGTGCCCCCTCTCCCTCTCGCCGGTGCCCCCTCTCGCCGGTGCCCCCTCTCCCTCTCGTCGTGCCTCCATCGTCTCCCCCTTCTTCGCATCGCCGACGTGCTCTCCATCGTTTCCGTACGCATATTATACGCTCTACTATATACACAGTACACGTTGATGCATATATAATTAATATTCGATCTCTTGCGAGAATACAAGTATTTAATTACATGGAGATAGATCACATATGTAGTTCATCGTCCGAAGCATAATGTTCTCCCTTTTCATCGATGACCTCCCTAAGCAGAAATCCCGCCAATTCCTCTTGAATTGCTTGTACGCGCCGTTCTGGGTCGATCTTCTCCCGCATTTTGCTGAAAGCAGTTGTTCTCCGCTCAGTGGTCAACTCGCGAATGAACTCGCAAACGTAGAATCCACATAAATTACTCCCGGTGGCTGCTGCGGACTTTTCACCGTTTTATAAGTTAGCTCATCTTTGAATGGACCTTCTACCTTCTGTTTGAAAATTGTCCAACACCTGCTTTGGCAAAGAAAATGAACAAAGGAGTTATTAATTACTTGACATCAGGGAACGAACGAAAGAGGGCGATATAATGCGATAATGATTGAAATTACTTGTTGAGCATTTCTTTCATGTCGGACCACAACGCTTGGTCCCAACTTAATGAGTCGTGGACTTCAACTATGGACTTGTCAGGTTGAATGCTTAGCAGAATCCAGTGGAACCTGCGGACGTTTACATAAAGCAGACATGCATAGCTCATCAATTACACTTAACATCGAGAAAGCCAAATAAAAATATGTACAAGACAGAAACACTCACCTGAAGTTGTAAGGAAATAGTATTTCCGTACAGAAATGTTGCATGGTTAAAAAGGTGGTCAGGTCATGCTCCACGTCTTTGGGTGATTGACTAACGTATGTGAATTCACGATATATGGGTCAACGAACCCAACCTCAAAAACTCTAGATCTTTTGCATTCCAGCATCTTCATTCTGCATAATAGCGTACAAAAGGATATATATAGTCAGGATAATATAATACAGGCAATGAACGAGCTGAGCTAGAGACTTAATTACGAAAATAAATCACTTACAGACAATAGCAAGAGAGGATAGATTTGTCGAGGGCGCGCTTTTGGAATAACTGGAACAGTTCAGTCAGTTGAACTGTATAATGTAACGTTTGAAGAAATGCTCCACTCTAACGTCCAGCGGAAACCACTCTTTCGCGTCCTTCTTTGATGTGTGCACCAGGTACCAGGTATGCAGATTTCGCATATGTGTTGATAGACCCGTCAGCTCCTCATTACTGACCATAGGCTCCCCTTGGACATATTTCCGTGCCATCTCTAACATTGGCGCATATTCATAGCCTAAAAGTTGACCAAGGCTCATACCCAAGGCGGTAGCCTGTTCCTTGGCCTGCGATACAGTGACACCAAGTTCTTTAGCAGCAGCTATGGCTCTGGGGTCCAATAATTCCAGGTCCTTATCCATAGCGGCTCTGAAGTCCTTGTCGACATCGGAACACACTATGAGCGGGGGGACCGATTGATTTTTCTGCTGTCCGAGCTGGGCAATTTGTTTCCCGCTTTTTGCACTTCTTCCCTTGTTCTGCTCAGACTGGGCACGTGCTAGCTTAGTAAGTTCACGACCATAGTCAGATGGCAGATTCATCGATATCTGGGATGGCTGCTCAAGGAAGGACATAGCCCACTTTTTGGTTTTTGCATCATATACCTTCTTTTGCTCGGGCTTTTTTGGTGCAAAAAAAGCCTTATTGTAGGCAGCCACTACCTCGGCGTTTTCCGCTTCAGTCCTGTCATAAGGTCTCTTGGGAGGAACCGTCGGGATGTCGACTATCTTTTGAGTGCGACCTCTCTTCTGAGTGGGGAGCGGGGGAGCGGCGTTGGTCCGTTTCTTCTGCTGAGACGGCTGCGCTGGAGACTGGTCACGCGGCGGCGGAGACGGCTGCGCTGGAGACTTGTGAGGCGGTGAAGAGGACGGCTGCGCTGGAGAATGCTGAGGCGGTGAAGAGGACTGTTGCGCTGGAGACTGGTGAGGAGTCGATGGCCTTGGCTGCCAGTTCGGAAGCACGATGAATTCCTTTGGCCATAGAATTGGCGCTTTCTTGGCTTCTCCAAGTTCAAGCACCTCCCCATCTTCACCTGCAGGGTGGTGCAGCTTCAGCTCCTCAAAATCTTTCATCACTGCATCCACCCCGACAACAGCGTAGCCATTTGGAACCGGAGCAAAATGGTAAGTTGGATTAGGTCCAATTGGTAGGGCATAGCCGACCGCCACCTTCACGGATATGTTATAAACTTTCACATGCAGCTCACAAGGTGTGCTCTCCGTGATATCATCCACTGGGTAGCGACGAAGAGGAGCCACTGCATCATCATTACCATCCTGGAGCTCCGTGGAAGCCACGCTGCTTTTCCGATTCGATGGGCCACCGGTACCATCGCATGCAGCTTCTACCATGTGCCGTTGAGATTGGCCGCTAGTACCTTGCTGGCTAAGCACGGCAATTTGTTCCTTCTGCAGCTTTAATTCTTCTTCTATATTACGCAGCCGGTCTGCAGCAGCGCGTGCTTCCATTGCCTCCCTTTCCTTTCTCCTCTGATGGCTTCTATCAGGAAATTTCTTCCTGTGCTCGGGAATCGCAATTGTCTTGGGCTTGGAGCCAGGTACGCCTCGTAACCGTCCGTCGTGTTCCTTATTCCCAAGGGCGCGTGTGAGCTCGTCATCCTCTCTATCGGGAATGAACCGTCCCTCTGCAACATCCTTTACTGCATTTCTAATTTCTTGGATGGGTAGTAGGGGATTATCTTTGTGTCTTCTGTTATATATGCACTTCCCTTCTGCGTCCAACGTGCCCCCATGCCCGTAAAACCAATTTCTTGCCCGTTCGATCCACTTGAGTGGCTCTGGAGTGATCCCATTAGCCAGCAGGTCCGCCTCAAGTTTCTCCCACTTAGGCATGCTAAAAGCGTAGCCACCAGGCCCCATAGTATGGTGGTACATCTTTAGAGCAGCATTTGCCGCATTTTTTGCAGACTTTTCCAGAGCTTCCTCTGATTTCTTGTACGCCACAAATTCTTCCCAGTAGTCCTTTATCTTCTCATACCCTTTATCGAAGTCTGGAGTCTTATTTTTCTTGACAAACAGGTTGTTCAATCTTTTCTTCCAGTTCTTGAATAGCTCGGCCATCTTCTTAAGTGCCCAGTCCTTGACTTTTTGCTCCATGATTTTCCGGGCAATCTTTTCTGCCTCATCTGGATCCTCCTCATCTGAATCCACCTCTGGCGCCGGCAGGGTGAAATTAACCATGAGCTTTCTCCAAAGTCTTTCTTTGCCCTCAACGCTGACATATAGCTGTCCTTTCTCCTTTGGCCGATGCCATTCTCGAACGGTGATCGGGATGAAGTCCCTAACAAGAACTCCGCATTGCTTTACCATTTTATTTTTAACACCAGGGGGAGCAGTCGGTGTGCCGTCTTCAGCGACTCTTTCGATCGTGTACCTTTCTTGGTCGCCCAACTTTTTGGCTGGGCCTCGTTTTGTCCTTACAGAAGATTTGCTCGATCCGGAGGGCTAAAAGAAGAAAGAGCGTTAATATATGTATATAGACAGCAGAGGCTTAATTAATACAATCTTCGGCTTCATTAATATATGTATATGCACCTCGCCGGAGTTTGCAACATTTAATGTTCCACCGGAGCCTTCGGCTTCTCCCTCGTCGGCTTCTCCCTCGCTGACTTCTCCCTCACCCCGGCCGTCGGGTTCTACCTCACCGGAGCCGTCTCTTCGGTTGAGAGACTCATCTCCCTCACCGGAGTTGTTCAAAAACTCCGTGGTGACATCGACAATATCTTCCGGCCCGCGGATTATATCCTGGAGGATATTTTCCTGATCTTCGTCTCGTTCCATAGTTTCTGCAAATTAAGAACAATGCACAAAACTTTAGTTGGGTAACTTGTTCCATATGTCAAGATACATCTACAATATCATCTCATTTGCAAGAACAAATTAGAAACTTCATATGCTGCCTTATAATCTCATTTGCAAGAGCACCTCGGGCGGGGAGCGGCAGAGCACCTCGGGCGGGGATTCTTGGGCGCGACGGCGAACTCGGAGACCCTAAACCCGTAAACTCGTATCGTAAACCCGTAAACTCATATCATAAACCCGTAATCTCGTATCGTAAACCCGTAAACTCGTATCGTAAACCCGTAAACTCGTATCGTAAACCCGTAAACTCGTATCGTAAACCCGTAAACTCGTAAACTCGTATCGTAAACCCGTAAACTCGTATCGTAAACCCGTAAACTCGTAAACTCGTATCGTAAACCCGTAAACTCGTATCGTAAACCCGTAAACTCGTTCACTCGTATCGTAAACCCGTAAAAAATTTTCCCTAACACAAATTCATACATTTAATTTCTAATTCATAAATTTAATTTCATAACACAAATTCATACATTTAATTTCTAATTCATACATTTAATTTCGTACACAAATTCATACATTTAATTTCTAATTTCTAATTTCAAATTGTTGTAAACCCTCACCGAGAGGGGCCGGGCGGCGCGAGCGGGGGCGTGGAGGGTCGGCCTTCTTCTTCTTCCTGTCGTACAGGGGCAGAGGTAGGGGAGGTCAGGGGAAGGGAGGCAGGGGAGATGCACCGACGGCGCCATGGTACCAGGGGAGAGGGAGGAGCTCACCGGCGTAGGCGGGGCGCGGCGGGGGCGGCGCGTGGAGGTGGCGCGTGGAGGAGGAGGCTCGGGAGGCTCGGGCGGCGGCGCGGCGTGGCGGCTCGGGCCGGCCGCGCGTGGAGGTGCGCGCGGGCTCGGTCTCTTCCTCTCTGCAGCACGGGCGGCGCGGCGTGTGGGCGCGGCGGCGCGGGCGTCGAGGGCACCGGCGTCGAGGGAGGTTGGGCAGCCTGACGGCGTGCGGGCGCGGCGGCACGGGCTCCTCCTTCTTCTCCGGTCCTTAGCGTTTCTGCGAATGAATCGGGGAAGGAGAAGGCAAGCAGTTAAGTAGCAGGGGGTCTTTGGTCCCGGTTGCTGGCCGCATTGGTCCCGGTTCTTGCCAGCAACCGGGACCAAAGAGTGGGTAATTAATGCCAGATCGTGGCGCGCGTCTATGGACTCATTGGTCCCGGTTCTTGCTAGAAACCGGGACCAAAGAGTCCTTTTTCAAAATTATATCGAACTTTTCAGTTCTGAAATTTTGTTCCCGCCTTTTTTTTTCTTATTTAGGTGTTTGGATATGAATTTCA
This sequence comes from Poa pratensis, assembly GCA_947311845.1. NCBI lineage: Eukaryota > Viridiplantae > Streptophyta > Magnoliopsida > Poales > Poaceae > Poa > Poa pratensis. Next base: position 8,830,885 of record CAMZMU010000064.1, on the reverse strand, counting down.
AATGGTTTTGAATATGAAAAGACTTTCAACATGAAAAGTTTTTAAATTTGAATAAATAATCCAAAACGATTTTCTGTTTTCTAAAATAATTATTCTAACTATACAAACTATTAACCATTTTGCCATTTTCAATTAAAAATGCATTAACTTTATTGCATATTTTGAATTGACAAAACTTTCAACATGAAAAGTGTTTGAATTTGTATAAGTAATCCAAAATCCAAAATACAAACTCGACTAATAATATGTATAAATTGATCAAAAATGATTAAGTAAGATGTTGTTCATGACGCTATGGAGAGTTCGGCCGCTCCACCACAGCCGACGGCCGGCCTCGTTGAAGTTCGAAGGAGGCGGGCCATCCTCCTCGTACCTGGCGAGCACCCTCTCACGCCGATTGATGAAGAAGGCGTCCCAAGTCGGGCGGTAGTCGGGATGCCAGCGGGGATCCATCCGCTGCTCCAGAGTGAGCTCGAGGCAGTAGTGGTTCGTGATGGCCGCCCGACTTGCCAAACCTTGAGGGATAGGAGGGACCGGCACGCCTCCGGTGCTCAGCCTCCAGCCGGCGGGGACGTCGTAGCCGGCGGGCAGGGGTAGTTCGAGGCGGAAAGCGCCTCCGCCTCCGAGTAGGTTAGAGTGGGTACGGTGGAAGCCATGGGAGAGTGATGAGGTTGCAGATATGAGTTTAGATGTGCTATGCCAATGGAGGCCATGACTACATATATATAGTGAGACCTTTAGTCCCCGTTCGAGCCACCAACCGGGACTAAAGGGGCTTATTTGTTCCCGCGCAATTTTACAAACCGGGACTAAAGGGATTCCCACCAATAAGGAAGAAGCACACGGATCGTGTGTTTCTTTGAGCGCTTGTGAGCCGTTGGATCAGGGGTGTGTTTCTTTTGAGGGCTTGTGAGCTGTTGGATCAGCACTCCCACCACCACCACCACTCCCACCTCATCCACAGGTACACTTTCTAATCGCCTATAAATAGCGGCGTCCCTGCAGCGAACGGCACACAACGAGCGTCTACCTTCGCCACCGAATCCAATGGCTGGATTTAGCCTACCTGCTGGCATGTTCCCTGGCATTATTGTGTTCGTCCTTGTTCACCGGCCAGCCATTGGAGCCACCTCCTGTAGGACGGTGAACAATGACAACACAACGACGCTGTTGGAAACACAAGCCCTCAGGTAGGTTGAATCCAGCCACTGGATTAGGGTGACGCAATGATGAATTGCCGAGGAGGTGGGAGTGGTGGTGGTGGTGGAAGTGGTAGCCATGCCCCTCGGTCCGATCCAAGCAGCGGCAAGGCGCTCTGATGATCTGCGACATTCCCAACACTTTTTGGGACGGTCGTAGATCATCAGAGATCTTGCCGCTGTGGATCGAAGGTCGATTTGCTGCTCACGACCACGCGATGATTTGCAGTATACAAAGCATTCGGATTCCCGTCATACAGCCCTACGGTGCTAATACATTACATTGATTTACATAAAAGCCATGAACCCTTCTTCGCGTATGTCCCTGGCCTATGATCGCTTCAGCCGTAACCATGGAGCATCTTCATTATTTAACGGGATGCTTGGGTCAGTTCTCACTGTGAAGGGCGGAATTTCATCAAACTTATCATAATCTGCTGACATGTCTGTCTTGTCCTCGACTCCCACGATGTTTCTTTTCCCTGAAAGAACTACGTGACGCTTTGGCTCATCGTCTGATGTATTCGTTTGCTTGTTTTTTCTTTTTTTCGGTCTGGAGGACATGTCCTTCACATAGAAAACCTGAGCCACATCATTGGCTAGGACGAATGGTTCGTTCTTGTAACAACCAAGATTCTTGAGATCCACTGTTGTCATCCCGTACAGCTGGTCTACCTTTATCCCTTCTCCATTCATGTTGACCCAACTGCACCGAAACAAAGGGACCTTAAAAGTAGGTCCATAGTCAAGTTCCCATATCTCCTCTATGCGACCATAGTATGTGTCCTTTTGCCCATCGTCGTTTGTTGCATCAAAGCGGACACCACTGTTCTGGTTGGTGCTCTTTTTATCTTGGGCGATCGTGTAAAATGTATTCCCATTTATCTCGTACCCTTGGAAATTCAATACAGTCGAAGATGGTGACGCGGCCAACAAGTAGAGCTGATCTCCGACAGTGGTGTCATTCATGAGCTGTAATCGCAACCAACTGCCGAAGGTCTCCATGTGTTTTTCTTTAATCCAGGAGTCATCCTTCCCCGGGTTCTTGGAGCGTACATAATTCTTGTGTTCCTCGATATACGGAGCCACGAAGGTGGAACTTTGTAGAACTGTGTAGTGTGCTTGAGTTAAAGAATGCCCGTCCCTACATATCAGTGCTTTCTTTCCTAGCGTGCCTTTTCCACTCAGTCTCCCCTCATGCCGCGATTCAGGAACACCAATCGGCTTAAGGTCAGGAATAAAGTCAACACAGAACTCAATGACCTCTTCTGTTCCATAGCCCCTTGAGATGCTTCCTTCTGGCCTAGCACGGTTATGAACATATTTCTTCAAGACTCCCATGAACCTCTCGAAGGGGAACATATTGTGTAGAAATACAGGACCGAGAATGGCAATCTCGTCGACTAGGTGAACCAGGAGATGCGTCATAATATTGAAGAATGATGGGGGGAACACCAACTCGAAGCTGACAAGACATTGGACCACAGCCTTCTGTAAACTTGGTAGAGTTACTGGATCGATGACCTTCTGAGATATTGCATTGAGGAATGCACATAGCTTCACAATGGGTACTCGAACATTTTCCGGTAGAAGCCCCCTCAATGCAACCGGAAGCAACTGCGTCATAATCACGTGGCAATCATGAGACTTCAGGTTCTGGAATTTTTTCTCTGCCATATTTATTATTCCCTTTATATTTGACGAGAAGCCAGCCGGGACCTTGATACTGCTCAGGCATTCAAAAAAGATTTCCTTCTCTGCTTTGGTAAGAGCGTAGCTGCTTAAGTATTGACGCCCTTTATCCGTCTGCTTGTTGTATGGGTCTTTCATACGTTGCTGGTCTGCCCGTGCTTCCGGTGTATCTTTTGTCTTCCCATACACGCCCAGGAAGCCTAGCAGGTTCACGCAAAGATTCTTCGTCACGTGCATCACGTCGATTGAAGACCGGACCTCTAGGACTTTCCAATAGGGTAGCTCCCAGAATATAGAGCACTTCTTCCATATGGGTACGTGGTTGTCAGCGTCATTCGGAACAGATAGACTGCCAGGACCCTTTCCAAAGATTACTTCTAAATCCTTGACCATGTCATATATAACATCACCATCAGGGAGGTTAGGCTTCTTCCGGCGATCTGCCTCACCGTTGAAATGCTTGCCGGGCTTTCTTACGGCATGACTGTTCGGAAGAAATCGACGATGCCCCAGGTACACATTCTTGTTTCCCAAATGTATACTTTCAGTCTTATCTAAACAGTGCGTGCATGCATTGTATCCCTTGTTTGACTGTCCTGAAATGTTACTAAGAGCAGGCCAATCATTGATGGTTACGAACAGCAACGCTCGTAGGTCAAATTCCTGTTGTTTGTGCTCATCCCACACACGTACACCTGGTTCGGACCACAACTGCAAAAGTTCATCAACTAATGGCCTTAGGTACACATCAATGTCGTTGCCGGGTTGCTTCGGGCCTTGGATGAGCACTGGCATCATAATGAACTTCCGCTTCATGCACAACCAAGGAGGAAGGTTGTAGATACATAGAGTCACGGGCCAAGTGCTATGACTGGAGCTCTGCTCCCCAAAAGGATTAAAGCCATCTGTACTTAGACCAAATCTTAAGTTCCTTGCGTCATCTGAAAATGTCGGGAACTCTCTGTCGATTTTTCTCCACTGGGACCCATCGGCGGGGTGTCTCAACTTCCCGTCTTTCTTACGCTCTTCTTTGTGCCATCGCAACAACCTGGCATGCTCTTTGTTTCTGAACAGACGTTTCAACCGTGGTATTATAGGAGCATACCACATCACCTTAGCAGGAACCCTCTTCCGGGGGGGCTCGTCATCGCCCTCAACATCACCAGGGTCATCTTGTCTTATCTTGTACCGCAGTGCATTGCATACCGGGCATTTATCCATGTTCTCGTACTCACCGCGGTACAGGATGCAGTCATTAATGCATGCATGTATCTTCTGCACATCTAATCCTAGAGGGCAGATAGCCTTCTTTGCTTCGTATGTAGTCTCGGGCAATTCGTTATCCTTTGGAAGCTTCGGCTTCATTATTTTCAGTAACTTCTCAAATCCCTTGTCAGAACAACCAGTCTCTGCCTTCCATTTCAGCAGTTCCAGTGTGGTACCGAGCTTTGTGCTGCCATCTTCGCAGTTTGGGTACAGCAACTTTTTGTGATCCTCAAGCATGGCCTCCAACTTTAGCTTCTCCTTTTCTGTATCGCATTCTCGCTTTGCATCAGAAATGACCCCACCAAGACCATCAGCGGGCTCATCTGATGCCCGATGTTCACCTCTTTCTTCTTCAACGTCTTCCATAACAGTATCACCGCATTCCTCAGGGAACATAGGATAGTTGTCATCATCCTCCTCTTCTTCATTGTCTTCCATCGTAACCCCTCTTTCTCCGTGCTTGGTCCAACAATTATAGCTGGGCATGAAACCTTTCCGAATCACGTGGTCTTGAATGGTTCTCGGGTCAGAGTACTCCCTGACGTTCCGACACTTCTCACATGGACAAGGCATAAAATTATTCACTTTGTTTGCCTCAGCCACATCGAGAAATTTATGCAGGCCTGCAATAAACTCGGAACTGCGTCGTTCGCCGTACATCCATCGCATCCGTGCATCCATCTGCATCATATATAATTAAGTTTATCAAATACCATTACAATAACATCTTGAATAGTGAAATGACCACCGTACATCGACACGTGCAATATTTCTGTATCAATTACAGACGAAAAGGATAAAGTTGCTAACCTCGGCCGAGGATATCATTTGTGTGAACTTAAGTGTGGGTCGGGCATTTCATCGAACACATCTTGTGCGTGGCAAAGGAAAAAAAAATAGCACCCACTTCCCACCAATCCAAGAGAAAAAAAAGAGGAGAGAAGGGGGGTGGGGGTTATTTATAGGCAGGGAGGGGTATTGGTCCCGGTTCTTGGCACGAACCGGGACCAAAGCTCCGCGCACGCCACGTGTCTGGCTCTGGAGCTTTGGTCCCGGTTCGTGCCAAGAACCGGGACCAATACCCCCAACCGAACCGGGACCAATGGTCCACGGGGCCGTGGCAACTCGAACCGGGACCAGTGCCAGGCACTGGTCCCGGTTTTTACCTGAACCGGGGCTAATGGCTGGGGCGGCCCTGGACCAAAGATGGTTTTTCTACTAGTGGCATCGTCGATGAGAGCAGAGAAAAACACATAGATCCATCGATGGCGGTGGGAGGCGTGTGGTTGTTCCGGAAGGACGGGGTGACGGAGCTGAGGCGGCCGGAGAGCTCGACGGCCTCGGCGAACAGAAGCAAGGCGCTGGTGTACGTGCCGGCGAACGAGGCGATGCGGTCGCTGGAGGCGCTGGAGCGGCGGCTGGGGCCGCTCGGATGGGAGCGCTACCGCGAGGACCTCGCCGTGGTGCAGCTGCACAGGCCCGACGGCGGCATCGACCTCATCACCCTCCCGCGCGACTTCGCCAGGTTGCGCTCCACCCACATGTTCGACGTCGTCTTCAAGAACCGAGACCACTTCAAGGTTGTCGACCTAGTCTAATCTACCTCTACTTGCTCGATCGAACCTACTATGTTAAATTTTCCCCAGTTTAGCTAGTTTATATGCTCTAGCAAATTGCAACATGCATGCATAAACAAAAACTACACAACGCTTGTAGCATGCAAGAATGTTGATTATTAATTCGATTGTTATACATCTTTACTATTAAATCTGAGTTGGTGGTGTCACACTTTCGATGGTGTCACACTTCATCATAATTACGGAAAATATGCCACCGTCCTCAGTTTTTCTCCCATCCTAACCTCCCTCGTAAATCTTTAATACTCCCTCCGTATCAAAATATAAGACTCTCTATCTAGCTTGTACACACATATATCCTAATAGTGCAAATTTGCGAAAAAGGGACAAAACGCCAAATTATCTCAACGAAGCTCATCCCATCGCGCCACCTCCCCCATCCTCGCTTAACCCCGCTGGCTCGGGCGAGTTCGCACCGGAACTGCACGAGCACGACGTCCTCCTGAGCCCGGCGGCGCGTCGGCCCTCGCGGGCACTCTGAAAGTCTGACCCGCGGCCGCTACTGCGCCTCTCTCCTCATCACTTTGGCCGCACAAATTGGAAATTTGGAATATGGAGGCGGCGGCGCACGAGTGGTAGCGGTCGATGCCCTTCCTCTCCCATGACCACGACGCCGATGCCGGCCATCTGCGTCGGCCGCTCCTTGATGATGGATGCAGGTCGTTCCTTTGTCCATTTCTTCGCCTTGGACGACCACACGCACTACCATCGAGTTCGTGTCTTGCGGCATGTGTTCCCGATATATAACCTTATATATAAAGGAGCAACATCCCCACCCCCTCTCCCTCATTCCACATCACCCCTTCTATTCTGGCCGTTGGATTGCTGGAATGGACGCCACGTCACCCGGTCATCGCCGGTGGAAACGGTTTCTAACCGGTGACCCCCTCCCGCACGACTTTTGGCGCAGATATTTACGAAACCCCCCTTCCCCGCAAAGGACTAACACGCAAATTCTGCAAACTTCAGGGACCTCCGTGCAAAAACATCCGCAGACCTCACCCTCTCTCTTCCCCTCTTCCCGCGCGAGCTCGAGCTCGCCGGCGCCGCCGACGCGCACCGCCGCCCCACCGCGCCTCCCCGGTCAGATCGACTCCCACCACGCGCTCCGCCGTCGTCCCATCCACCTCCTCGCTGCAGATCAGCACGTCCGCACGCCGCCGCCGCCGTCGTGCCGCTGTCCTTCCGCCACATCTGCACGCCGCCGTCCGCACGCCGCCGCCGCCGCTCCGGCGACCCAGATCGCGGTGGCGCGGCTCCGGCGAGCTCGACGCCGCCACGGCGGAGCACGGCCACTGGTGACGTCAGCATGACGTCCCAGCGGGGCTGGGCTGGGCTGGGCATCAGGGCTGGCCGCTGTGCGGCTGGCTCGGCCCTTTTTTTCCCTGTTTTTTTTTCGTTCTGTTTTTTTCCCTGTTCTTTTTATTCTACTTCCCTTTTTTAAACTTTTATATCTTTTCAAATACAGCTCCAAAAATTTCTAAACCTGCACAATTTCGAAATGTAGACATTTTGAATTTGAATTTTATCAAAAAAACAAGGCATCCAAATTTGAATATTTCAAAATTTCAAATGCCTTTCAAATCTAACTCTTCCACCAACTTTTGGAAATCAAACAAATCATAAATATAAACCTTTTTTGTATTTTCGATATATCCAAATCTGAACACATTTTGAACATGGACATTTCCAAATTTAAATTTTTTGCACCACGGTATTTACAAATGTGAACAAAAATATCAACATGAACACAACAATAAACGCTGACTATTCACGTCGTTCGATCAAAATTCAAATTTGAATGTTCCAAGATTTTGAATGCCTTTCAAATCTGAGCATGTGAACATTTCCAGATTTGAATTTTCTACACCCCGGTATTCGCACTGAAATTTAAACAAAATTTACCTACAGACTTCTTCCGAATTTCAGTATACTCAAATATAAACAAATTGTAATGTGTACATTAACAAATTTAAGTTTTTTACTCCTCGGTATTCACAAATATGACAAACATGACAACATGACCACAAAATCTGAGTATTTAATAAACGTCAAAATAATTCAAATATAAAAAGCTCCCCAATTTGACCATTTTAAAAAAATTGAACATCTTCTCAACATAGAGATTTCTTGAATTTCAACAATTTTATAATATAAACCGCTTTCGAATGCGGACATTTCCAAAATTTGAATATTTTAATCCACACGACCCCGGCGTATGCCGTTTCAATCCAAATTTAAAACTTAAGACCTCAAGAAATTTTAAATTCTTTCAGATCCGATCATTTTATGAACGACAAAAGAATTCAGATCTTAATACGGTTCCACTTTAACCAATTTTTAAAATCTAAACGTTTTCAAAACGTAAACTCTTTTTGAATTACAACCATTTTAAAATTTGAGCAATCTCCGAAATCCGAATATTTTTAAAATGGTTTTTTCCCAATTTCAATGATTTCCAAGCTTAGACAATTTTAGAACGTCGCCAATTTTAAATTCGAGAATCCGACTAATATTTGGAGGAAAATACAAATTCATTTCCTCCAATTATGAAATGATTTCAAACAAAACTCAAACATATTATACCAACTCGAATAATTTGATATGCGCAATTTAAATATTTCCTAAATTGTATTTCATAATTTTTTGTTCCCCCCCCCCCCCCCCCTTTTTAAACCCACTCAAATTTTGTTGTTATTTTAATTTAAAGAACTATTTGCTCCCTATCCATGTAAAATTAAAACTTATAAGGATGATTTTACAACGATTTTCTAACAACAATTGTTCAACGATACTTATTCCGCGAAGATAAATTTAAAATGTAATTTGTTTTCCATATTTTCCAACTGTACATAAAAATTGATCTTTATCAGATGAGTTTTTGCGAAGAGTACGGCGAGATCTTATTTTAGGATATTTAAACAAATTTCCAAAAAAACTGCTAAATGATACATATTACAAATTTACAAATTTCTTCCAAATCTAAGCATTTTCCAAACGTGAAAATAATTCAAAAATAAATACTTTCCAAATTTTACCAATTTTTTGAAATCTAAACAACTAATAAGTGTGAACTTTTTTTGAATTCCAACAGTTTTAAAATCTGAACAATTAAAAAACTTCCCAAATTTACCAAAAAAATTAAATCTAAACAACTAACAAATGTGAATATTTTTTTTTGGAATCCAACAGTTTTAAAATTTGGACAATAAATGCAGACATTTTTAAATATGAATTTTAACACACGGGCACGGCGTGTCGACGCGGTTTTAAAATCTGAACAATTAAAAAACTTCCCAAATTTACCAATTTCTTTAAATCTAAATAACTAATAAATGTGAAAAAAAATAATCCAATAGTTTTAAAATTTGAAGAAAAAAATGCAGACATTTTTAAATTTGAATTTTTACACACGAGCGCGGCGTGTCGACGCGCCATCTTGCCTAGTTAGTACATATGTTATGCAACCATACCTCGTGTTTGAGTGTGATCTGGTGAGGATTAGTGTGAGAGGATAAGCAGCGCTAGGCGCACTAGCGAGGAGGCTGAGAGCCACAGATGTTCGGGTATGCTAACGTCCTCAAGGCTATGCGCACTAACGAGGTACTCACTGAAGCAGATCTCTTGTGTTGGATATATTATTGTATTATTTTTTTTGAGGAAGGATCTGATTCATATAACAGGAAACTCAGTACAAATTACAGCTAGGCCCCAAAGAAACAAGGAAATTACAGAGGAACCCAGAAACTTGCACGGAGCACCCCGAGCTGCCTGAGAAGATCACAACCAGATCCAAAGCTTGCCCCAAGCACCTAGGCGACGGCGCCGCCGCCGTACCTCTTGCCGCCAGGAAGAAGTCGCCGCCACACCTTGTAGATGGCCGCAGAAGCTGTCCGCCGCTGAAGGACGGATCTGTGCCTCGCTGAACGTGCACGGTCCCAGCAGCCGCTCCCCGCTTCCACCCATCTTCCAGCCGGCGACGCACCGCCTAGGTCCACCACCACGAGCCCCGCACCACCTCCGGACGCAGCTCCCCTCGCCACCACGGCCGGCCAGAGCTGAACCGTCGACGAAGAAAACCACTGGAGCCACCTGCAACCAAAAGGGAATGCCGACCTCCTCCCGCTTCTCCCCTCGCCACCAAGGCCGGCTGGAGAAGCAGAGACGCAGATCCACGCCCAACGAACCTCCACAACCTCCCCGGCGCGGTGGCCAGAACGGGGAAAGGAGGGGGAGGACGAAGAAGCCCAACACTCCAGCGCCACCGCCACCGTCTTCGGAGACGCCAAACTGGGCAACACACACCTAACCCTAACCTAAACTACCCGCACGGCCGGAGCCGAGGCTCCCCCCCCCCCCCCCACGTAGCGGCGTCGAAATGGCGGCCGGAGGCAGAGGGGAGCAACAGATCCGTCGGCGGAGACCTCGACTCCGCGGTCGCCTCTCCTTTCGCCTGAGCGGACTGTAGCAGGGGAAAGAAGATAAGGGCCGTACTGCTTCGGTAATTTTATTACGGGTGTATATTATTGTATTATTATTTTCATTAATTTGTTATTCAGGATTACCAATCCACACCTATTGCCAGAGTCCGAAAAGGTTCAGGATGGTGGAGTTTAATGGGCTTATAGCTCCTATGCGACATCTTTCCATGGAATTGGAAGGAGAGCGATGAAGTTCGACAGAATAGCTCGCGTGCGACATATCTGGAGGCGAAAATAGCTCCACTGCGACATGGCCCTTAAACGTTAGCTGTTAGGATTATGTGAGCCGAGCTCGTGCGGGACCCACCACTTATCCACCTCAGCGCGGGACCCACCTTGTATGCACCTCACCGTGCGGGACCCACCCCCCTCACCGCAGCTAGATCAGATCTGTTGCCCCCGTGCCCGTGCCGGCCGCCATTGATCCTCCTTTCCCCCATTCTTTCTCTTCTCTCCGGCGACGAACCACGGCAACGAGAGATGTCTAGCTACTCCGCCTCGCACACAACATGGCCGCAGTATGGTCCAGTGCCGATGAGAAGGTGCAATGACTGCGCACGCCCAGATCCTCTCAAGCGGTTTGTCAACAAGACTGACGAGAATGGCAATCTTGGGCGACATTTTGTGAAATGTTTGAGCAAGTCCACGGTTGGACCGGATGGCAAGGTTAGATCTCATTTCTTTCGCAGCCGTTTGATTTGATTTCTTCACAATTGCGTTTTTCCTCCTCGGATTTGAGATCTAGGGTTCATATTGCTATTTTCAGATGCTGAAGAAATGTTTCCATTTCGAGTGGATGGATCAATATATTGAGAGGCTTGAATTTGAGGGCGACGTTGATTTCATCGGGGCCGCAACCCAGCACCTAATTTTGCCGCCGCTTGCCGTGCCGACGTCGAGGAATTTGAACTTCAGCTCGGACGGAGGGGCGAACAGAGCCGTGCCGACGGCGAGGAATGCGCGCAATGCAGAACTGCCCACAGGGCCCGAGTTGAACGAGGAATTGAAGAAGATAAAGAGACATTTGAAGCAGATGGTCGATTTGCAGAAGCAAGCAAATTTGATGGCAGGAGGATTTTATGCTTTTATCGTTGCTCTTTGTTTCTGTTACTTGTTGTTCATCCGTCGTTAGAATTGGCAAATTTTCTTGTCAGTTAGCTAGGCCTGTGACGGCAGAGGACGTGATCTGTGCGCCATGCCAAGTTCATCGAACTGAATAAAATTAGCAATTTGGAAATCTTTGCCTTGCCCATCCCTTGTTGCTGTCACTACTCTGAAGTCTGAAACTTGAACACACAATTTCTTCTTCAGTTAACAGAGTGATCAAAGTTCAGTTTTCAGTAAAACAAAAGTTCCTGGGCTGCCAAATAGATGTTGGGCCGTGATGATGACCAGGCCCGAAGATAAAACAAAATTGGGCCTTGACGATGACGTTGAGAAAGAAACCAGGCTGAATAGATGTTGGGCCGTGACGGTGACGTTGAGATGTAGGGAACCCTTTTTTATATGCTTCGACTAAAACCTCTAAAACAAAATGTTGCTTTGGCAAAACAAATATACTTCGGCAAATATGTATTTACTTGTTTTATGTTGCCCCATTTTTACTTGTCTTAGCTCATAGAAAATTTACTTCATAAATAATGGAAACAACTATGTTGCATGGCACCCGAGATGTTACTTGCATGAGATGGAATATTTGGGGCCTAAATATTTGTTACTGACACAAAAATGTTGTTCCATGAGGTGTTACTTGCATGGCCATAAATATACAGATATTTGCGTATTTGTTACTTGCACAAAAAAATTTGCACTAAAATAAGAACAAGAACTAAACCCTTTTTCACAAACATTGTCACAATTTTTTGCACGAACATTTTTTCACAAACATTGTCTTAGATAAATAAAATGCAAGTTGCAAACTTACATGAGTAGCACCCTTACATAACTCGACGGACACGACATGACACGATGATAGATAAACAAGGGAACCCAAATAAACAAGATAAAAACTAAGACATGACAAACTAAAAGACGACAACCATGACAACCATCTTCACTCCGGGCTAGCTTCACCAACATCATCACCATCTTCACTCCGGCTCGCTTCACCAACATCATCACCATCTTCACTCCGGCTCGCTTGACCAGCATCACCACCATCTTCACACGTTGTGGAAGTTGTAGGGGAGGGTGTGCATGTGGTTATCGGTGGGGAAGGCGGCGTCGATATTGGTGTAGATGTTGTACGTGGTGAAGGCAATGAACTCGCAGCCGCACCAAAAGACTTGCCCGAGGAGCGCGAAGGCGTCGAATGGGTTGGTGAACGTGACCATGAGCAACCTGATGCCGATGTCCCTGTTGCCACGGGTCACGTTGAGGCGAAACATGGGGGCCGTGCCCGGTGGGAGATTGAGGTGGTTATAGCCGGCGGTGAGGAAGTCGTAGGCGAACTCGACCTGCCCCCTCCACCTCGACATCGCCCACACACGGAGGGTGCTCTCCATGACCACGCCGGGAGGGTAGAGCGCCTCTGGCACGGTAGGCAGCCACTCGAACGTCGGTCCGTTGAACTGCATCTTCAAGTGGTGGAGAGGATCGGATCTGGCTTGAAGTGGAGAGGATGGATCTGGTTTGGGTGAGGCGACGAGTGGAGAGAAGAGAGGGGTATAAATAGGATGGATCGATAGATGCGTTACCATCAGTGTCATCGCGTGACACCCCTGAATCGGCGTGGTATCTGAATCGGCATGCGTATCAATGGTATCTGAATCGGCGTGGTATCTGAATCGGCGTGCGTGTCAATGGCTCTTGTGCGACGCGTGACTCCCCTCTGAATCGCTGCGGTGCGACATGAGACAAAGTCTGAATCGAGCGATGAATCAATGGCTTGCTTTTCGAGTCTGAAACAAAGTCTGAAGCGAGCGTGGATAATTGTTGTGATGCGACGAGTCAGTGTGTCTCTGAATCGACGTGGTTAATGGCTACGGTGCGACGTCGGTATGCATGCATGCAAAGTCTGAATCGAGCGCGCTCCTTTGCATGCAATCTGACGTGAAAGTCTGAATCGAGCGCGTTAACAACGGACAACACGACGGCCCAACGGTACACGTATAGTTTAGCCCATAGTCTAGAGTGCCCACCCGAACCCTATGCGTGTTGGAAATAAAAAAATAGGCCAGCCAATCAGAGCGCAGAACGAGAGTCTCGCGGATCGCCGTGTCTCAGCCAATCGCAACCGTCCGCGCTAGATTCCTTCTAGAAGGCTTGATCCAACGGCCAACGGCCAAAACGCGGGAATCTGCGGGTTTCTTTCTAGAAGGCTTGATCAAACGGCCAACGTAGGGCGTATCCAATGACTAGAAATCGCCTCCAGGGTTAGCCGGGGTTATGCCTCGGCCAACGGGGTTTTGTGAGGTTGACCAAATTAGGGTTGAGCATAACTAATTCAAAAAAAATCAAAAAAATATGAAACCGGCGCACATAGTCTTATTATGTCAACTAGCAACGAGAAAAAAATATAAACACGGTTTACACACGTTTTTACGAAAAATGCTTAAATCAAGTGAGAGACCTCGAACACATTCAAATGAGCATAACTAATTCAAAAAAATATGAAACCGATGCACATAGTCTTCTTATGTCATATAGCAATGAGAAAAAAATATAAACATGGTTTACACACGGTTTTACGAAAATGACTTCACTCAAATGTGATACTTTGAACATAGTAGTATAGATTTCAAGAAAGAGAGGAGGAGGGTTTCGATGTCTAGGGTTGAGCATAACTAATTCTAAAAAAATAAAAAATATATGAAACCGACGCACATAGTCTTATTATGTCATATAGCAAGGAGAAAAAAATATAAACATGATTTTAGTTTGTTTTATATATGGTTTTCTATTAAACCACGTTATTTAAATAAAAATAAATAAAATAATAGAAGATTTATTCAATACATAATGAAACTTCAGATTTACACTATATAGATAGAATAGATGTCTAGGAAATTTATTTGGGTAATTTAGACAAGGTGCAAAAAAAACTTGCTTAGAAATGAGGTCGTTTACCCTACCTTTGGAGGTCATTTGAAACACACTTTTGATGACTATGAGCTTAACTTAGCAAAAGGGTTCGGATTGATCAGCTAACATACATATTTGAGTTCAGATAGCATGGAAACATCAATACCCCAGCCCAATTTGAATTTTGAGCCCAAATTTGAATTCCAGCCGAAATTTGAATTTTATTTCAAAATTGAATTTGAGTTCAAAAACAATGACCAAACAAGTTCGAATTCAAATATGGGGATACAATGACCAACCAAGTTACAAATATTTTTACATGACACAAATGTTCAAACAGTTTTCAGTTCTACCTCTTCCTACCACGCCCACCACGCCGTGTGCCCTTCTTCGCCTTCGCACTTCTTGTTTTTGGTTCTACCTCCTCAACACATACAAGTTCACTGATCATCTTGGTTTTCTTCACTAGACTAGGTTCGTCGTTCACCTCCTCAACACACACAAGTGATTCAAAATTTTCAGTTTCAACCTCGAAAGCAGCTTCTTCATCTGAATGTTATCTTCAGTGTGCACCTCGACATGCCCAGGTTCAGTCTGAAACTGAGCTGCAACATCATTGTCTTCAGTGTGCACCTCGACATGCCCAGGTTCAGTCTGAAACAGGACTGCAACATCATTTTCTTCAGTGTGTACCTCGACATGCTCAGATACAGTTTGCGCTGTTTCGACAGGGGTTTTAGAACCAAACACAAAATGCACACTTCTCCTCTTTCTGCAGCCACTGACTCTTGCTTTTTTTGTTGGCCAGCACTCTTCAACAACAAGGGGTTGACTTGCATGCTTCCTCCTGAAAATAAAGCATGCCATAGATTTAGTAATTGAAAAAAACACCAAATCAAAAACACAGAAATAAACAAGAACATACTTTGGCTTTTCAGGAGTGTAACGGCATTTGGCAGATCCCACTCTGTGCCCAAGTTCCTGGCACAACTTGCATATGTTCTTGTTACCTTTTTTAGCCCTTTTGGGTTTTTCATCTTTCTTTTCTTACTACTCCCACCTTTCTCAAACCATGCCTTAAATCTACTCTGCTTAGGCCTGCCAGCCTTTCTTTTCGTCAGAGGAGGACACATTGAAAATTCAATATCCACTTCAGGCCACTGAGACTAATCTGTAAGTGCTGGAATTGGAGTTGCATATGTAGCTTTGAATTTTGCTACCGAATAATATTCATGCAAATATGGGTGCATGTTTATCTTTGGTTGGGAGGCTAAGAAAATAATGGCATGCTCACATGGTTTGCCGGTGCTTTGCCACTCGAGGCAAGTGTAATCATGCAATTCAGTGTTAACAACATGCCTCCTACCAGTCTTGCTATCTCTAACTTCAGCAACCCACAGTGAAGATTTTTTAACAGACAAATGCGTAAGACTTCTGCTCTTGTTGTACCACTGCTGGAAGCTTATCGCATTGCAGACAATCACCTATCTTTCTTCTCAATTCCCACAACCGCATAAGCATGATCCTGATTTGGTCAACCATGTCATGCACAGGTAAATCTTTTAACTGCTTCACCTTGTTGTTGAAACTTTCTGCCAAATTGTTGTTGATATGGTCACACTTGATGGCAGTGTTGAATCCTGACATGTACCATAGAATGGTAGGTGTTCAGCCATGCACCAAACTCGTCGCATGCTGCCATAATCTTACCAAGATGATATGTATGTGTTTGTCTAGTGTAAGATCTTGCTGCTGGCCACATGCGCCCAAATTCTTCTCCTCTGAATTTTTTGATCAAATTCATCCACAAATGGCCGAAGCACTCCCTCTGTTCAGCATGTGGGAAAACATTTTTAACTGCATTTTCCAGCCCTTTACATGCATCTGTGTGTATAGCCAAAGGTGACACTGGCCCTAGGCATCTTTTCAACTGCATCATGAACCATGTCCATGAAGCCTCTGTCTCTGACTGAAACAAGTCAACAGCAACAGGGAACATCCAATTGTGTCCATCTAGAGCATTGCATGCTGCCAACTGACCATTCCACTTGCATGTCAAAAAAGATGAGTCTATGCTCAAATATGGATGACACCTTGCCTTCAAGCCATCGATGCAAGGCTTCAAAGCCATAAAGAACTTGGAGAAATAAACTTTGCCATCATCTGATACCTCGGTATCTATCTCCACAACACTGCCAGGTGATCTCTTCTCCACCTCAGCTTTGAAGTTGTAAAACATCCTAAATGTGTTTGCCCAATCACCATATAAATTTTTCATTGCCCTTTGTTTGGCCTTCCACACTGTGGTATAATTCAGTTTAATTGGGTACATCTTTTCCAAGTCTACTTTCAGTCTCTTGGCAGTAGTGTTCAGTGTTTTGGCTAAAATTGGAGTAATCTTTTCTGCAACCCAAAACTGTGATGTCATGGTTGATACTCTTTGTGAACTTGTAATACAAGTATGTTGATGGGGGATTTGGTTAACCCTGACAGTACTTCCATCAGGCTGCAGTCTAGCAGATATGTACCACTTGCAAGGCCTCACACTACCATCAAAACCTCTGCACTTTGCATAAAACTTCTTTCTATCAGTCCAAAGAGTCTTGGCATCAAACTGATGTTTGACTGCATAAGTCTTGAAACACATCCTGAACTCATCCATGTTCGGCCACAACTTCCCCACTTGAATGACAGGGTTTTCCTTGTCATACACATGCACCAGCTCATCATCATGTGCATCATCTACATCATCTGCAGCATCTTCCATCAACTGTCCATCTACATCTTCAGGTAAAACACTGTCAGCATTATCAGGCAAATTTGGTTCACCCTTCTCCTCATCTCTCTCATCGACTGGAATGCCAAAAAGTTTGGCCATCTCAGTGTCAGGCATTGGTGCAATGACCAAATCAGTAGGTTCAGATAATTCAACTACATTCCAATCAACACAAGCTACAGTTTTAGGGACAGTTTCAGTTTCAGGGGCTATTACTGTCAGTTCAGTACAAATGGGAATCATATGCCTCTGTGAAGTCCAATCATCATCTGCCATCTGCATAGCCAACTGTGAGGGCACATAACCCACCTTTGAATCAACATTCAGATCAACAAGCTCAGCAAAAAAAATAGCACGTTTGCTTGTCCAGCCATCTTGCCGGTCGATTTCATCAATAACCTGTTCACCATCCTCAATTCTGACATATTCTCCTTTCCAATTATCGAACCACAACAGTGATACTTCTTGCTCTAGACCCCAAATAACAGTCTCCCCAATTTTCTCCACTATTTTCTTCACCGCCTTCTCTCCCATGTTCTATAGGTCTTGTGGATCAATCTCTTCAAAATCAACCTCCCACTTCACAATTGTGTCTCTCTCAATGTTCTGCATGCTACCATCAACTAATTTGGCCTTCGATGGTAAGAAATTGACTGTAATTTCGAAGGTGGTCCGAGCAGCATCCCCTCTGTCAGTGGCAGGCAGTGTGAGGTCGAGCAGACGAGGCCCAAATCGCATTAAAAATTGGGCGGGAGAGAGGCGCATTACCTATTCGAAGTTGAATCTGGCGGCTCCATCGCCTTCTGCCCAATAGCGCCCCTCACAATCTAGCGATTTCAATCAGCAAAAAAAGAGGAAACTTGCTCAGATCTCAAATAGAGGCGGAGGGGAACGGGGCCAAAAATGAATTCACTCACCATTGTTGCCGCCGCCGCCAAGAACGAAAGCTCTGCCGCCGCCGAAAATGAGAGCGCCGCCGCCGCCAGAGAAGAACGAGAGCGGCCGAGCGGGCACAGGTCAGACAGGCACAGTCGGGACAGGCGGGCGCTCGGTTCGGTCAGCAGTTTGACTCTACCCAGTGCTAATTAAGTGGGACCCACATGTCTTAACATAAGTTGACGACAGTTTTACCACCCGTGTGGCCCTGGGCTATTTGCGCTCATATAAACGTCGCACGCGAGCTATTCTGTCGAACTACGTCGCTCTCCTTCCAATTCCATGAAAACATGTCGCATAGGAGCTATAAGCCCGGAGTTTAATCCTGAAAGTAACAAATAAAAATGGCTGCTAGATGAAAGATTTTGGCAGTTTCATCCAAGTGTATATTCTGATTTGTTGTCTGAATTACATTCAGTTTTTCCCTTTCACTCACAAATGTTCGAGTGCGTATGTAGCAATTTAATCACATTTTTAATTGCGGCACTAAATCAACAGACGGATCGCAAGCAGTTTCAGTTCGAGAACAAGAATTAATACCAGGTACTCCAAGTATCAATGTAAAATATGTCCTCATATTTAACCTTGCCATTCCTCGCATTACTTCTGACTGTCACTGAAGTCTGGAAGGAAACAGTAGATTGAGAAGTTCAAATTGCAAGACAAGTTGTTTCCTCATTCCATTTCATGGTGTTTTTTTTGTGTGCCTGTTTTAACTTCTAGAGAAAACAGCTAGCAGGAGACAATCGTGGCATGGCAGCGCAACACATACTCGGTCATCCGATTGCATAATGCGATCACACAGTCGTGTCTATGATGGAAGCATAGTGGGTGTAGAGAGCATCATGACGTCGCGTTGTAGCTGCTTCTTTAACTTTTTGTGCAGATACTAAGGTCATGAAGTAGCATTTTCGCAGAGCACACAACCAAGATGAATAAATTTATCTGAAGATGCCCATCTCAACACTAAAGCGATCGACAGGAGAACCGGGCATGTGGCTCGGAAAGTCGTTTTGTCGCACGGGTGCCACGGCACCCTTTTTTTGATTTTTTTTTGTCGCCATTTTAAGTTTCCAAAAAATCTGGAAAAAATACTAGAGATTGACAACTACTTGATCTATGATTCTGCAAAGTTTCAACGCAAAATAGTTTATATTGCGCCCTACACAAAAATGACAAATTTCTAGATCTGGGTGGAGATTCAAATCCTCTCAAAATTGTCAGAATTTTGTCATTTTTGTGTAGGGCGCAATATAAACTTTTTGCGTTGAAACTTTACAGAATCATAGATCAGGTAGTTGTCAATCTCCAGTATTTTTTTCGGATTTTTTGGAAACTTAAAATGGTGACAAAAAAAATCAAAAAAAAACGGGTGCCATGGCACCCGTGCGACAAAACGCTGCACTCGCATGTGGCTTCAGTAGTTCAGTGTGAAGGCAATAAGTTTGAGCCGTGCTACTTAAGAGCCAGATGATTTGGTCTTTTAGCATATGTTTTTCAGCTCTTACCTTAGGTTGAGAGAGATTATTTCTTTCCTGTTACTGATATTTGTACCTAATACGATGATTCATTTAAAATTTCCGATTGAGGACACTGCCACAAAGAAAAGGTATTATTTCAGAATTGTTGTTGTGGAAGAGCAATTAATTGATTGTTTTCTTTTTTTTCTTACTATTGCAGGCATTGGGAGTAACTATTCACAGGCTGGTTATACATTTCAAGTTAGTTTTGTCTGTTTTCCATTCATGTTGGTATTATTTTCTCATGAATAATAGTATCGTGCCCATGGGGATAGATGCCCCCCTCCGCCAACCACATGATCATCGAAATTGAGATACGTGGCAAACCAGGTTAGGGGTGCAACAAATTACTATGCATGATTAGCCCTATGTAAATAAGTTGAGCATTGTTAGCGCTAACACGAGAACCAACATGCATCTGACACGTTTTGCATTGTTGGATGGGCTGCATGTTAGGGTCTTGCCTCCGCCTTTCCGTTTCCGTACATATCAAGAAATCTACCAAATCCAGAGACCTGTGTGGCGTTGTTGCTGCCGAATAGAACTCCTGTTAGGCCTAAATCACATATATATAACTTATAAGACTACACATCTATAAATTTACAGACTACGATTTTAAAAGTGCCGGTGATCGCGGCTCGAGTCTGTCTTCTCACTGCTTCCATCTATGTTTTCTGCGAGGCCGCCGTCTCTACATGAGTCGGTCGTCTCGCCAAAACCCCACAGACTCTCACCGCCATCGTGTCGTTGTTTTGACGAAGTTCGAAACTTTGTCTGCCCGTTGCCAACCATCTGATGTACATGATACAAATTATCTCCACTTCGCTCATGTTTGCAGATAAATTACCTTAGTTATTTGAGGATTATGAGCTTGATCGGTTATTTGTGCGTTGCTTTCCAATTATTTGGCATGGTACCATTACTTAATTTCATATCAGTAATCCGTTGTACGCCACGATGCCTCACGACTAAAAAAAGGACGGTGTATCATCTTAAATCACCCGCTGAACTAATATTACAAAAATGCAATAAATTTATTTGTTCACCCGTTGCAACGCACGGGCATTTAGTTAGTAGAAATATAATGATTCATGTGTGTGTTGTATGTGTGGTCGATGTGACAATATCTTGTATTACTCGGTTATATGCGCTACGGAGTTATTTCGTATGTACTGTTTGTTCACTCCCAAAATCTGGCGGTATATTTCGTATGTACTGTTTGTTTGAGTGTCAAGTACTTTGCCGAGTGACTTCCATCTGAAATTCCACAAAGGCCTCCTAAACCGAGTATAAGGTGGAAATACGGGGCCAATATTAGGCCTTAAACGATGCCTCTTCTTTGCTAAGTGTCGGGGGAGCTCCGGCTCTCGTTCGTGTGTGTGTTTTCGTGCTAAGTTTTAAATTTTCGAGTTTCCTCCTTCAGCTTTATGGTGGGGCTTACGTCGATGGTGCTAGTCGGAATAATGTTTTTCCAGCACATGCTCTTGCTCGTCGGAGGTGTTGCTTGAGCTGGCGAGGCTTATGGAGTCCAAACTGTTGGAGCAGTTTCAATATGATGTTGCATCTTGGCGTGGCGGCGGGGATGAGTGCGGCGGTGATGACTGTTGTGGATCTGCGGAAGATGGTGGGGGATCCGGCCGCCTGTTGAGGGTGGGTGGCGTTGGCCCCGGATCCGACGTTGAAGAGGCTTAGAGGGCTCCTCTGGCCGATGATCTTTATCGGGCTAGATCCAGCCTTACGAGACTGGTGGCTATCGCGGCTCGTTAACGCCTCATGGCCAGGGGGTTTCTTCAGCGTCAAGATGTGAACCAATTGCGGGTGTTCTTCTTCTCCGATGACGGTGAAGGACGTGGGTGCTTGATAGTTGCGGCGATGGCAGTATGCAACAGTATAATCATTTGTATTCTCCTAATTTTATGTTACTTGTATTCTGTCTCAACTCTGCATTTGTACTATTATCAATACAATTAATGTATACCTATGGGCGTACATCATCAAAAAAAGTGACGGGCCAACAATATGTTCAGCACAGATTAGGGAACTCCGCAAAGCTCTTTTGCCGAGTGCCTCCTAAAATACAATTGACAGCCGTTCACACACGTAAAAAGGTTGGGGACACCATTCCCAGCCCGCCGCGATTGATGCAAGGAGGCGAAGCTACCGGTGGAACCTATCCGACGCCCGTTGCGTCGGAAAGTTCCTCCGACGCGTACCCCCGCCCGCTGCACAGAGCGCGTACGGATCGAACAACTGGGTCGGCCCACTTCTTTCAATAAGTCTATTTTCGGTTTTAGGAAGTTTAGTTCCGTTTTTTTCTGATTTTTTTTTGTTTTTGGTCCGTTTTATATGTTCTCAGTTCTTTTTCTTTCATTTTTTTACTCTTTATAAATTCATTAATATTTTCATACTTATGAAAAATGTTCATTTTTTAAAATTGTTCAGATTTCAAAAACTGTTTTGCTTAAACAAGGGATATTATGGTGATTATGGACGCGCGTGGGGATCTTGGAGACGATGCGCCTAGCGATCAATGATTGGAGAAGGAGACAAGAGAGACATGCCAAATTTTACAACCTCGGTCGAGACAGTGGAGGGTGGCTTCTGCTTAATGATCAGGAATACAAAAAAATTGAGTTTGGTTCAAAATGTTGATATTGTTAAGCTTGCCCCGTGATATTTTAATTGTCAAAATGCTGTAAGAGAATGAGAAATATATTGTATAGTACCAGCAAATTGTTCTAGCCCCTTCCTTGTGCTTGTAACTTTGTATGGACTTGTTTGGCATATTGTTTTATTTATAAAGTGGGCCGAAAGGCTGTTTCGAGAAATATCTTGTATCACGTGATCTAGCCCAGGAAAGCAGTGGTGAGTACATGCATGGTAAATTAACCGCTCACAGGGGGCACGGTCGTAGTGTAGTTTTGTCCTTTATTTATAGACTCCACGCATGGTAAAATTAACCACTCACATGTTGTTTCAGGAATGAGAGGAGAAGGACCGCTCACGGGACAGCTATTTTGTTTTTCTTGAGGGAGCGTCTGTTCGGATTTGTCCTATACATCGCTCGAATTGGTAACAACGCTCTTGCCCTTAGTGGCACAGGGGCCATGCAAGTTGCAGCTGCTAGTGTCCACATGAAGGCCGTGCCACCGCTCCGTGCATGTCCACGTTATTGATTTATTGATTCATCGATTGCATTATTGGTAGTAGACGCATACGCATGGCTAGGCCTAGGCATCGTCGATGAGAGCAGAGAAAAACACATATAGATCCATCGATGGCGGCGGGAGGCGTGTGGGTGTTCCGGAAGGACGGGTGATGGAGCTGAGGCGGCCGGAGAGCTCGACGGCCTCGGCGAACAGAAGCAAGGCGCTGGTGTACGTGCCGGCGAACGAGGCGATGCGGTCGCTGGAGGCGCTGGAGCGGCGGCTGGGGCCGCTCGGATGGGAGCGCTACCGCGAGGACCTCGCCGTGGTGCAGCTGCACAGGCCCGACGGCGGCATCGACCTCATCACCCTCCCGCGCGACTTCGCCAGGTTGCGCTCCACCCACATGTTCGACGTCGTCTTCAAGAACCGAGACCACTTCAAGGTTGTCGACCTAGTCTAATCTACCTCTACTTTTTTTTCGACTGAAATAATCTACCTCTACTTGCTCGATCGAACCTACTATGTTAAATTTTCCCCAGTTTAGCTAGTTTATATGCTCTAGCAAATTGCAACATGCATGCATAAACAAAAACTACACAACGCTTGTAGCATGCAAGAATGTTGATTATTAATTCGATTATTATACATAGAAATATAATGATGCATGTGTGTGCTGTACGTGTGGTCGATGTGACAATATCTTGTATTACTCGGTTATATGCCCAACGGAGTTATTTTTGTTTTTTGCGAAACACGGTACAAACGCAGACGCACACATACATGCGCACACACTCACGCACACCCTACCCCTATGAGCACCTCCGAAATACTAAGCCGGCGGGTTGAATCTTAAGATTGACGAAATCACCACAGACGTCTCGTTGTCGACGGGAACGTCGCCTCCCACTAAAAAATATTCCACCTAAATGAGAAACGTCAGTGTCAAATCTGGGGTTTGAACTCTGGTGGGCTGGGGGTACAACCACCCTCCTAATTAACCATCCTATCATAGGCAGGTTCTCGCAACGGAGTTATTTCGTATGTATTGTTTGTTCACTCCCGAAATCTGGTGGTATATTTCGTATGTACTGTTTGTTCACTCCCGGAATCTAGCGGTACGCTGAGTGTCAAGTACTTTGCCGAGTGACTTCCATCATAAATTCCACAAAGGCCTCCTAAACCGAGTAGAAGGTGGAAATGTTGGGCCAATATTAGGCCTTAACCGATGACTCTTCTTTGCTAAGTCTCAGGGGAGCTCCGACTCTCGTTCGTGCATATGTTTTCGTGCTAAGTTTTAGGTTTTTGAGTTTCCTCCATCGGCGTTATGGTGGGGCTGAGTCGATGGTGCTAGTAGGAATAATGTTCTTCAGCCCATGCTCTTACTCGTCGGAGGAGTTGCTGGCATCGACGAGAGGCTTGTGGAGTCCAAGCTGTTGGAACAGTTTCAATCTAACATTGCATCTTGGTGTGGCGGCGGGGCTGGGATGCTCTTGCAGTGCGGCGGTAATGACTATTGCGGATCTGCGAAAGACGGTGGGGGATCCGGCCGCCTGTTCAGGAAGGGGTGGTGGCATTGACCCAGATCGAACGTTGAAGAGTAGGCTCGGAGGGCTCCTCCGGCCGATGTTCTTGATCGGGCTAGATCCAGCCTTACGGGACTGGTGGCTATCGCGGCTCGTTAACGCCTCATGGCAAGAGATTTCTTCGGCGTCAAGATGTGGACCAACTGTGGGTGTTCTTCTTCTCCGATGACGGTGATGGACGTGGGTGCTTGACAGTTGCGGCGATGGCGGTATGCAATAGTATAATCGTTTGTACTCTCATAATTTTATGTTACTTGTATTCATCTCAACTCTGTATCCGTACTATTATCAATACAAGTAATGTATGCCTATGGGCATACATCGTCAAAAAAAAGTGTCGGGCCAACATTATGTTCAGCACAGGTTGGGGAACTCCGCAAAGCTCTTTTGCCGAGTGCCTCCTAAAATACACTTGACAACGCCGTTCACACACGTAAAAAGGTTGGGACCCCTTTCCCAGCCCGCCGCGATTGATGCAAGGAGGCGGCGCTACCGGTGCGCCGAGTGACGAGTATATGAGGGACTCATTACCCAATGAGGCAAGTTAGCCTTTGCTACGAGACCACCGGCACGGGTCGATATAGACGTATCTGCCTAGACGACATGGGCCATGTCACTAGAAGAAGCCCATCCCCACGAACATCAGTCAAGTCTGGAGTCTACAACCGGACTAGATCACGTGTCAAATGGCCGAATCATGGATATAATGGCACGTTAAATCATGGTCTTCATCGCCATACCGCGATCCCACGTAACATAACATTCGTCGTCACACGCACTAACATGGAACCATGTTACCACATATTATAATGGGAGAAAACACCTAACAAACAGCATGCAAAAACTTTCCTACCATGCAACCGCCCAAAAGTACGAAAACCCTTATAGTAAACCAAATATCAGTGGCATTCTTTTACATAACACGCCACAGATAATACAAGTGGTGTGCCTAATTCGCGCATGCCACTTCTAATCGACTGACACGCCACTAATATGTGGGACCCACGTGCCCACATGGGCCGAAACATATCGTTGGCGTGTCGTGTTAGTGGAGCGCCACTAACCATTTCGTATTAGTGGTCTGCCCAACTTACACGCCACTGGTATTTGTCATGTGGTGGCGTGTGCTGCCCCCGGACGGCACTAGATTCCACGCGACTTTATTACATCTGACCGCCAAGTCGGCGGAATCTAATGGCATTTGATCAAGCCATAACTTTAATTGTTTTTAATCGCATATTCACCCCCCCCCCCCCCCCCCCCCCCCCCCAAAGACGATTTCTATGTCCTTTCAGATGGGCTTCTTCTGCTGACATCGCCCATCCCGTCAGTAGCCCCCGATGCTTCCATGATTTGATTATAGAGCTTCTAAGTTGAGCCAACTGACTTGATTTGGTTGCTTCCCGAACGGGCCCCACCAGTGTGACAGAAAAATTTGAAGGACTCGCGGAGTTCTTAAAGGTAGACAAAATAAAGGGACGAGTGACATTCACCCGGGAGGGTAGGAATGCCATGGCGAGTGAGCTACTAGCGGAAAATATTCGGTAGCATACGGTTACTCTCGGTTGGTGAGGTCCTACATGTGGCCATATTGGGGGCATGTCATGTCTCCAACCGTCGTTGTGTGCGGCATCTATGTCTCTGGGAGATTAAGGTCTAGCTTGTGTTCTAGGGGGAAATACCACATGAATTCGAGTTGCCAAAATCATTATCCCGAAAACAAAATTTTGTTCTGAGTGGTTTGGCTCTAAACTTTAGGCCTGTGGGAGGCACACAGTTTCGTCTTTCGCTCGGGTGTGTCCGAGTGGAATCGGGCCTCTGAAGGTCATCTTCACATTTTCAAATGTACAATTTGAAAGTAAAATTCATGTTGGATCTAATAATATTGATTTGATACTGTCAATAGTTTATGGACAAAATCATGTATTACAATATGTTCATAAACATGAACAATTTTAGATACATATAAACAAGGCGGTCTGAGGGTGAGCCGGAGGGCAAACCATTTTTCTTTGTTGCCCCCTAGCTACATACACCTGGCAAGGTCTCAACCGCAAATTAATTATTACTCTATAGTCTCTACACAGCATGAATATAATTCATACCAGGAGCATGCCTTGGCCTCGCATGCATATACATATGCGGCCGACCGGTTAATTTATTGGTGATCTTGTCGAGTCAAAACTGAACTTGCCGGAAGTGGTATGTAGAGGGTTCACTCTGCATTTTCACTTGGCCTCGTAGGCGGTGTCGGCCTTCCAGCCCTCGGGGATGACGTCCTCGGCTTCGGCCTTGGTGCCGCCCTCGGTGGTGTAGCGGACTGTGAAGGGGCCGGTGAGCTTGTCGGGGTGTCGACCCTCCACACGGCTCCCCACGACTCCTTGAGCTCGATCCACTTGTCCTTGCCCTTCTCCTTGATGTCCACCGCCACCACATCCCCGTCGCCGTTGACGTACTTCACCAGCAGCGCCAGGTAGTTGGGGTTCGACCCCTTCTCGACGTGGAAGGTAACCTTGGTGCCCTTGGGGTACTCGCACTTGACGCGGCGGAACTTGAGCTCCAGCTCGCCGGCGCTGCGCAGCTTCTGCTCCTCGCCCTTCTTGGCCATGGCCCGAACGCCTTGCGGAGAGGTCGAAGTGGTAGGCGGCGATGGGCTCCTCGTTGTCGTCGGTGATGTGGACCAGGACGGGCTCCCCGGAGCAGGACTCGGGCTTGGTGCACTTGATCTCGAAGCAGGACCCGCAGCCGCGGCCGGACTTGAAGATGGGCGTGTTGCCGCAGCCGGTCATGCCGCTGAACGGGGGCTTGTCCACGTCCTTGTACCCGCACGCGCCGCCGTTGTCCTTGGGACCGGCGCCGGTAGGCTTGCCGTACCATGTGCTCTTCGCGTCAAGCCACTTGTCGCCGTAGGTCGCCGTGATGTTCGGGCCGGGGGGAACCTTGGCGATGCCATGCGCAGAACCCAGGAAGACGGCGAACAGCGCCACCACCAGAAGAACCGACGACGAAGAGGCCATCTTGCTAAGCATTTGCTTTGTTAACATCGCTCACCTACGACGGGCGACGGCGGTCACATTGCTCACTCTGTTGTTGCAACAGAAAACAGTTTGGACACCATAAACGCCACAAGAACAAAACAAAATGTAAGGCTAGCTGCCACGCACACCGAAATCCGTTAGAACGGTGTTATGTCGGGATGGCGGCCCCGGATGGTAGTGTTGGCGGAGTGTGCAGGGCATACTGGAGCGGTGGATGTCGGGGCGGCGGCCCTGAGAGCTTCGCGGCTTCTGTGGAGGCGAGGTTGAGGTTGTTGACTCTTCTTTAGCGTATCAGTGGGTTCGTCTCGGCTTGTTTGTTGCTGCGAAGTCGAAGCTGCGGTGTACGATGACGGGCGACAGGCGGCGGAGCGCCCCGAAGGGTTGGTCTCTTCACCTGAGTTGGAGTGTCCCGTATCTGCTCCTCCCATAGCAGTTACGGCTTCTTCTCTCCGGCGAGGGTAGAAGGCTAGCCGGATCTTTGCGGAGTGGTGGTTTGAGCTTGGCTCTAGGTGTTCTCGAGTTTGTGGGGGATCTGCCCCATGTTGTTGGTGTTCATTATACGGTTTTCGCCCGATTTCTCCCGCAAATAAACCGGGGTACCTTCTTCTTAATTAATATATAAGGCAAAGGTTTTGCCTTCGTTTCAGAAAAAAAAAATCCGTCAGATGATGAAGGCAATACTGCTGTACGAAAACGTCTGCAAAACACCAAAGGGAGTTGCCGACCACTACTGGTGTATTTTACGACTATATACACATAGAAATCTTGGATAAGATTACAGCGTTAACACTTACTGCTTAGCTATATAATAAACTAGAACGATACCTGCGTTGCAGCAGGTTTTTTTTTTAAATCTAATAAACACATGAAATCTGAAATTGACTATAAAAATATGGAAACAAAAAAGTTCACTTGATTGGCATATGATTTAATTTTATAACATGGCGAGATGGTGTGATCTTATTGTTCAAACAGCAAAAAAAAAGGATGACATGGACAATTTAATGGCTAATGAAATATGATTTATATATTTGCATGTAGAGATAGCAATAAGTAATGAATTAGAAGGATGACTTGGACAATTGGTTTGTTAAAAGAGTAAGTGATGTGGATAGCTTGCATGTTGAGATAGAAACATTAATTACAATCTGTGGGGTTTTGTAAACAGTGATACTTCCGTGTCAAATGGAGAAGGGATAAAATGCTACTGTAGCACATGCTTCACTCCTTTTAGAAAACTTTACTCAGGTCAGTACCAAAATTAACTATTTGCGGTAAAGGTAAAACATCAGGCCAGGAGAAAGCAACCATGACGAAGATCTATGCAAAGTAATCAACGGAATTTCTTTCACAGCAGTGATGATATAATCTGTTATAGTTGCACACTCGCTCTATTCAGGAAAATTGGCAAGACAGCGGCGAAAAAAAACTGAGTCAACTCGAACGCTACCGACAAATGACACGACTGGAAAAAAAAACTCCATGTTCCTTGATCTATCTAAACCTCGCTATGCTTCATCCCAACTTTGATGAGCCAGACCCTGCACCATAAATGGCCAAGGCAAACAGATTGTCGGCAAGCTTGGTTCTGAGTTTTAAGGCCACTTCGGTGCTGGAGAACAAATTTCCAGCAAACAGATTGACTTCGGTTTCTAGCTCTTTTCGAAACTGTATGTGCACAAATTTCCTATGCGTCTGCTTGTTGTAATGCCCCCTGGATGCTCACCTGTGATTGAACCCTGCACAGAAGCAAAGAAATATAATACTCCCTCCGGTCTATATAAAGATTCGTAGAAAAACAGCATAACCAGCACAGCTTGTATGCACGACTTCCGACTGTTAATTCGGATCGGAGGGAGTACGATCAATACGACTTGGTTACAAGATTCGGTTATGGAATGAGATGCTGCATGAATGATGCCACTACATTGTACTAACTGAACGCTACTTTTGAGGTCAAGTGAATCTAGTGTGGTTTTTATTTATTTCCCATAACAAATACTAGTACCTGCATAAGCACATCTTTTTCCCCTAAAACAACATTCAGTGAACCGAACTAAATTCTTTACTCACTTATTATTTCAACTATTCTATATGAAAAAAATCACCAGAAAATCTCTGCAGAGAACCATTACCACCAATCAGTTGCGACTCGATTCTTCTTTCTTGACCCAAATGCATTCTTTCAGGCCAAACAGAATTCAGCCTCCTTGCAAAATCTTCCACTTCCCTGTACATCCAAATACAAAGCATGAAATTCATATAAAATCATGGCTTTGGTACAGGGAAATGAGCAGTAAATGGTTTAACATCTTTTCCGGTACAGAATAGAGGCAATAGCAGAGCAAAAACAGCAGTGAGTTGGCAAGTACTAGCAAACATTTAGCCTGTGCCATGTTACAACCGAATCATTTGATGGTATTTCAATGCTGAATTTAGAACAGCTCACAAGCACAAGCAGAATAAGAGATACTACATTATTTGGGGGCAAAACCATCTATTTATGAACGAGCAACAGGAAAGTAGATGCATTCATAGGTGCATAACAGAGATATAGTATCCTTACCGATCAAGCTCTTCCTGCATTGCAGGATCAAGTCCATCATCAAGGTCACCATCTTCAAAGGGGTACTCATTATCATCTTGCGCATCTGAACTTTGGTAAGGAGCTCTAGAAATATTCCCAGCACCCACATTGCTCGGAACCGCACAGGCAGCTTCCTCCTAAACTCAACAGATACACACTGTAAGAATCAAAAAATCCTTTACATAATGACAATGTGAAAAGGGTACAGGATATAACCTTATTTACAGGTTCAGGGTCAGCTTTTGAGGGGATCTTAGCATCCTTCCGTCTCTTGTTCTTTTTCTTACTCTTACCAGCTTTCCCGCCTCCAGAACCTGTCAAGTAAACAACTGGTTAGATGAAATCGATAAGAACTTTTATTAGAAAAGACAGGCGAAGAATGTTTCATGTTGCATGCTTTGATCATTGTTGGTTTGGTTTAACTTGAAACAGTAACCAAGTTAAGCCAGCGAAGTGGGCAACAAAAAACTTTTAATGTCAGTAGACATGTCAAAAGGGGGAATTAGGTCCGTCGTCATTAAATACTCAGATTGTCTTGCAATTGACTGTTCTTCAATGCTAATCTTAGAACCATCAAGGCATCAACATTACTCCCCAGACTGACCCGTTAATAACAAATGATCTATTTCCTATTGGGCAGTAAACCAGTCTGATTATTAAACCCTTAACAGTACCAAGATCTCCCTACCTCACCTTGGAATGAATCAATCTAGGTCAAAACAATTCAACAAAGAGAAGTTCTACAGCTAATTACTAGCATTCTTCAACCCAGACATTAAATACATAAGATGAAATAAACCATGACGAAACAGAGTTCCTGAAACCTAATGGCATGGAAGATCATGAAAGGAGAGTGATAGCTTGATCGGCTAAATGGAGCTATAAGTTTGAAGTACTTAAAGTATATCCATAGCAGGTATATGCATTGCTTCAGGTCAACTTCTTTTGGTTATTTATGATTACTACTGGAGAATATATATACATATATAGTCAATATAACTCACTGCAGTTATATACCTCCATCCCCATTTATAAAACATAGTATCTCATCAAGTGATCGCTCATCTTTTTGCTCATTCTGTACTTGAATATCCTGAAACAAACCAAACATCAGAATCAAACATGTAAGGTCTAATGAGAAAATATTGGACAGAACATATACACATTATAGTGCAGGACCTATAATGTCAAAGCATGCAAAACAGGTGAAATTCATCAGAATTACCTTCAGTTTCTGGCGCTCCTGTAGTTCTTTCCGCTTCTTTGCATATAATCGATTCAATAATCGAATCCTAGGATCATCATTTATATTTTTCAGGGGCTCCAATTTCTCTTCCTGAATGCAAGTACTGACAGTAAGTAATGTAACTCTGCTATTTCAAATTAATAAAGTGAACTCCTGCTGACTCAAACAAGAAAATTTGCCCTTCGTACCTCCGTTAAGTCATCTGGTAAATGAAAAATATCCCGGATCTCCTCAGGTGTCTTTCCTTCAATAATTCGAGCAAGTGCTCGACTGGTAAGGTCAACCAATGGCTTTAACTGAAGACTGTCAGCTGCAGATGTCAGCTCACATAGTTTTTCCGTGTCTATCCTAACAAACTTCTCATCAAATGACTTGCGCTCCTGAATAATAGAGGAAAACCTTAATAAGATAACTAGAACAACGATAATCTCAACACTTGGTTAGCATCCAATTACAGTAAAGGTATAAGCCTAACTGCATATAAAATACAAGTCAGTGAACCTTTTTTCTGAGGTACAACAGTTGAAGCATTGAGACCATCATCCTTATGGTGAGAAAGTAATGCCAGGAAATGACATGATTTTTTCAGGAAACATTATACAGCAATCTATACTTGCAGATGAGAGAAAGCAATAAAGTAAGACACAATAGACAGGCAAAAGAGTTGCATCATACCTTGTTCGAGCGCCCTGGGACTTGATGAAAACGACAATAGTCAAGAATCAAACTCAAACTTGCCGGATTAACTCTTTCTGGGAGAGCAATAGCATGATTTTTAGATGATCCTGTGCCATTTTTCACAATTTCTCGACATATCATAGGGCAAAACATGGCAACCTCCTCCTCCACTTGCTGTATGGATCCATCAAAGCACTGAAGCCAAATATAAGTCTTCAATGCCTGCAAGCTCCCAATAAGCTTAAATAAGGCCGAAATAAGAATAGGAAGAAGTTTTAGCATCAAGAAAAATAAGTTCTAACAAATATATGGATGGGTCATACCTCTGGTTTTATTACTGATAACTCACTTTCTGACATTATTGCCAATGCCAGACAAAAAATATGGGAGGAGTTGAATGCTTTAGAAAATTTACAAGAAACTCCTTTACAGGTATTTCACCACTGAGTACTCCAATGGCCAGCAAATGACAGCAAACCACCTTACCCTGTACAAAAAAATCAGGGCATCCTTTATTTGCTTTTCAGAGCAGGCAATGACCTCAATTCTTTCATAAAAAAATAAGGGTATCCCTCATTTGCTCCTCAGAACCAACAATGAACTTAATTTTTCTTTGGATTATACAATGGCTTTGTTCGCAATTAGGCGAATGAATGTCACCTTCAACAACACAGTTAACTAAGCTCGCTTAATTTGATAAACTACACAGCAGAAAGATGAAGGACAATGATGCATGAGTAATATCATTTTCCGAACTACAGATGGTGATAATGATTAATCATATAGAGATGGAAAATAACAAGAGTGCAGAAGCAAGTAATAGCCATCTTTGAACAGAAATTGCATGTCTAAACCCTTCTACTAAAGGTAGTGCATAATGAAAATAGACACATGAAGAGAAACATACTGCTTTTATTTGAATATAATGTTAAGCTCGTGGGACTACACATTCAACACCAGAGTGATCTATCGAACATGACCAACACATCAATATAAAAGCCCTTTGAGTTCACCGCGTTCAGATAACTATTATTTGGATTAAATGCCCATGGTTGCACCTTATTCAGATGTGATTTCTTTTTTTAGAGCCGTTCAATTATATGACTACTTTTTTAGGGCTATCCAGATATGATTTCAACGATTCAATGGCCATTGGATTCCAATTGAATCAGACATCCAGCAATCAA
This sequence comes from Poa pratensis, assembly GCA_947311845.1. NCBI lineage: Eukaryota > Viridiplantae > Streptophyta > Magnoliopsida > Poales > Poaceae > Poa > Poa pratensis. Next base: position 8,797,887 of record CAMZMU010000064.1, on the reverse strand, counting down.
AACCGTGGAAATTTCTATCCCGCAGAACTCCCCATAATCCACAGAACTCCCTCCTAATCCACAAGTGCCTATTGGTCCTAGTGACCTAGAAACCCGAACCCTGCAAGCAAATACCAGGGGCCGGCCTACGAACCGCGAACAGCATTAAACACAACCGCGGGCAAGTCACAACCGAGGGCAGCGAAAATGGGGGTTAAACCCTAACGGAAGAGAAGCCGCCACGGAGGACGCGAGCCCTATCCGGATTGCGGAACCCGCCAATCCGAGAACCCTAGCGCGGCGGCCGAAGCCGCACCCAAAACCCTAGCCCGGAGGACAGCTCGCGCGGGGACGCGAGGAGGAGGACTGGTTGTCGTCGGCGGCGGCGGCGGCCAAGGGGGCGGACGTACCTGGGGCCTAAGCGAGCGGGGGGTCTCCGAGAGAGGAGGCGGCGGGGGCGGGGAGAGGGGAGCGCCGCGGCGGCGGGTGGCGGCGGCGGCGGCGGCGGGGAGGGAGGGAAGGGAGGCGTGGCCTGTTTTTTTGGTTGGTGGGCGTGCGTTTGGTTTGGGGGAATGGAAAATGGAGGCGACGAGCGGAGGAAGCCGAAGCGACGCGCTACGTCCTTCTCCCTTATCTATCTGCCTCACCCATCCGGCCCACTGGACTTCGTCTCCTATTGGGCCTTGTTCTGCTCATCAAGTAAGTTGGGCTTGCTCTGTTCGTCATGCCCGGTAGTACAAAGTAATTTTTTTCCCCTAAAAAGAATATTTTTTTCAAACGATTACCCGGCATGGAATCGGATTCCATTACCACTAGTAATACTGCACGTGCAATGCACGTATTATAAATAATGATTAATGTAGATATTAACAAAAACATAAAATGTTGTATGAACTTACAAAAACAAGTAATCAGACATCTAGAACAAGTAATCAGACATCTAGAGCGTTCAAACTTCTTGAAGACTGAAATCGTACAAAAATTCCTTTAGAGCCAAAGAGACTCATAGGTAACTTTACCGGTACAGAGCTTTCAGAAGTTGTTCAATATGTAATCTGCATTAGAGTAAACACTTTTCTATGTCGAGCTTCCAAATCATCTATGCTGGAAACCAGGACAGATGCTGCAGTGGTGAGGGATCAACCTATGCAGTTATAAGAATGTGGTGGCACCTGAAAGAACCTCTCTGAACCTTGTACTCGTCATACAGAAAAAATGTCACCAGGAAGGTATTTTGTCACGAAAACATTAGTTAAAGCCAAAATATCACCAATCTTACCTCACATTTATGAAAACAGTGCATCAGTATTTCTCAAAACTGACCGATAAATATAGTTTTGAAATTTCGCCTTGGATTCAGTATGTCGACTTTGCACGAGATGACCAACAATAACTAAAATATGCATAATTCTCAACGGAATAAGATGCAGAAGCGATAGGAAAATAACCAACCAGGTGTGTATACTTATATAACAGAAAAAAATATTAGTAGACGATCAAAATCACGAATGAAAGTGATATCTAATTTGCACCAATGCATTGTATGGTACAAATGTCTCATTGTCACTTGATCAAAACCTAGATAATAGTTCTCTCTAATCCAAAAATATGGCTTGAAAAATAAACCGGTCCTTATCAATAATTTGCACAACATCAACCATAATCCATAACCTGCAAGGGGGATATGTGATGAAATGCATTGTGAAAAAAATCCACTACATCAACCATAATCTCTAACCTGCATGCTAATGTAATTTATATTAACCAACTTTACCACATAAGGCTCTGGCGTAAGTGTAGTAGTTTGTTTAGTTTGTAGTGATCAAATATCATCCCAGGAAATATATAAATGGGAAATAATATTCCACATCTAGGAAGCATAATACCTTATTCTTGTTCATGCTGTAGAACGACATTCTGGTAACTCATCCATAAATGACATATTACATCGTCGGCTACAATTTAGCAAGTTCCTCGCTAACCTCCGAAAGGAAAACTCCTTGTTTCAAATCAAAATATGCAGTTCATCCGTGGTTCTAGAAACAAATGCAAACTCCATGGCTGCTGGGCATGCTCTTTGATAGCATCTTACAATCTCACATTTTTTTTCTGCATATGGCACATGTCGTTCTTTCTTGACCTCAAAATTACTGCTAGGAGGAGACTTAATTCCATATAAATATCAAATAACGATATACACAATAATGATAGAGATATATCAAGGAGCAGTTTGGAATCAAACCAATATCCAGATACGGTGTGCCAAAAGAAAATTCAGATACAGAAGAGAGAGCAACAGGAGGAGATCGTGAGATGCTGCACCTGCCGATACACCCAAAAAAAATCATGCGTGCCTCCTCGTGCATGACTGGTAGCAAGCGCACCGCCGTGGCGTCTCCCCATCCTGCTCCCGATCCTCCATGGTAAGTGTCAGCGGGTGCAGGGAGGTGGGCTGGCGTGCAGGGCAGCGGCGGCGGGCAGGCTCGACTGCCAGGTTCGCGCGGGGCGGCGGCAGGAGGCTCCCGCGGCGCGGCGGCGGCGGCCAGACTCGTGGCGGCACGATGTGGTAGGGAGGCGGCGTGCGTGATGGCCATCGGAAAAAAAAGGAACTGCGGGGTGAGCGTTCGTTCGTGGAAGTTTTTGACTGGATCATGCGGGATTAGCGGTGATGGACACTGTTTTACCGCTAAGCGCGGAAGCAATATTCAGCATTGATCTCCAGATTGTACGGCCACGATGCTTTGGATCTGCCCCTCTCGCTCTTTTTATATTGGTATAGATATATAGAGATAACGGAACTACATCATCGAGGTTGTTTTTTTCATGGTAATATGTGTCTTATTTATAAATAAAGATGAAATTACAAGACACGTACACATCGATCTTATAGATTTGAAAAGATATGATAAACCGATGTGACAAACCAACGCCTATCCCTCTCCTTCGGCATCACTGTATCAGCCACTAGAGAGAAGTCAGACAGACCACCTCTTCCCCCGAGTTTGACGCGGCTATATCGCTGATCAGCAGCTTTTCGGACCTCAAAAATAGTTTGTCATAGGACAAACCATTGTCATTGAAAGAATCAGATCGGGACAACATTTTGATTGTTCTATATTTATAGAGTAATACCAACTTCCACCAGCACCCAGCTACCAACAGGCCAAAATGAACTCATGATAGCTCTGGAAACGAACCTATAAGGGCAAACTAACTTTCAACCAACCATAGGCAACTAAATTTTGTAAAAACATAACTAACAAAAGCAACAACCCAGCTCCAACCTTCTTCAAAGAATAGCTTCAGCTTTTTCAAGATCTTCAGTTTAGCAACAACAGCAAAAACAGCAGCTATATCCCGGTCAGCCTTGAGTTCCCAGCTCTTCTTCATCCATATCATCTCTAGCTTGAGCATTAACACCAACATCTTGATCAACGGTTCCAGCACCACCTTCTAGCATCAGCGTATCTCTAGCAGGTGAAGTTGATGCTCCCGTAGTTGCAAACCGCACCAATGCATTCGCGCCTTCTCGTATGCCCCTCTGCTCTTGCTCCGGGTGGAGCCCTCCCCAGTATTTAATAAAAGCACCGGCATAATTGATTAGTTCTATCGGAGATTTGATCATCTTTTTTGAAGGGGATCGTGTGCAGAAAACAAAAAAAATCCTAACAACGATAACCGAAATAGTCAGGATCTATTACTATGCAGATATAAAGTAACGGAGGGAACGGTATGCATACCCTTGTAGACCATAAGCGTCGACGATCAAAAGATCTGTTTCAATGACGACATGTGATGAAGACGGGCGGCGAATACGACGGCGACGCCGACCTTAAGGTCGTGTAGAGGAAGAAGACGTACTTCCAGTGCCACACGTGTAACACCTCGCAGAGCTTACACACGTACGGACAAGATGATGACCTCCGGGCTTCGATCCAGCCGGGCAGCGGAAGTACAAGACTTGGACCGGAGAGAATGAGCAGCACGGCGGTGTGCGTATGGTGGAGAAAACCTCAACCCGTGCGTAGCCCCAATTGCGGAGTGAAAGGACACGGATGTCGCCTAGAGGGGGTGAATAGGCGATTAAAATTCTTTATGGTTTATGCTTGAATAAATGCGGAATAAAACTAGCGTTTAATTTATCAAGCACGAAACCTAAACAAGTTAGGTTTACCTATGTGCACCAACAACTTATGCTAAACAAGATAAGCAAATATGTGATAGCAAGATATATTACTTCAAACTCGATGGCTATCACAAAGTAAATAGCATAAGTAAGAAGCTCGTGTATAGAAATACCGAGGCACTTGGAGACAATGATTTATCCCGAAGTTCACTTCCCAATGGAAGCTAGTCTCCGTTGGAGCGGTGCGGAGTCACAAAGTGATCCCCGAATAGCCGTCAATGGCACACCGTCATCTCGTTCGTGCCTCCACCAATGCGGAGTGCCACGAACTACTATGGGACACTTGAGAGTGGTCACCGAACCCGTACAAGGATGAGGCACACTCCACAACTTAATTGGAAGCTCTCACCGAATTCCCGCGGCTCCCAAAGCCACAAGAATCACAAGGTTAGGGCACGACTCCATAACTTAATTGGAGGCTCCCAACTATCCCGCGAGCCACCAAAACTCCGAGATCAACAAGGACCGTCTAGGTCACTCCAAGAATCCAAGAGGACAAGCTCTAGGGCACCCCAAGTACCCAAGAGTAACAAGCTTCTCAACTTCAACTTCCACGTATCACCGTGGAGAACTCAAACCGATGCAACCAATGCAATGGGCAAGAACACAAGAAGTGCTCAAAATCCTTCACTCTCAAATCCCACCAAAGCAACTAATGCTATTGGGGGAGAAGAGAGGAAGAACAATGAGGAACACCAAATCCCTCCAAGATCTAGATCAAAAAGCTTCCCCTCACTTAGAGGAGAGATTGATTGGTGGAATGATAGATCTAGATCTCCTCTCTCTTTTCCCTCTAATTGGAAGCAAGAATCATGGAGAAAAGCCAAAAACTTGAGCTTGTTATGAAGATCACAACAAAGCAAGAATCATGAACAACCGGTCAAACCTCCAACATCAAAAACTCAACAAGTTTTTCATACGAAGTCCGTTTTTTGATGAACTTGAGCTTGTTACGAAGATCACAACAAGCTCCAAAATCCCACACAGAGAAAAGCCAAATAAGAACCAAGAAAGATGATGAAGGCAAGTATGCAAAGGTTTGAGCTCTCTCCAACTGATACGCTAAAGCTCAATGAGAGCCCCTCTTGATAGTACGGTATCTATCCTATAACCCGGTCTCCCACCTAGCACCATGTGACCGGTAAAATAGAAACTCTATCAAGATCATACCTTTGACTTTGCGCATTCCACTTGAGCTAGATGATGTCGACCTTGATTTCTTCAAGTGGACCACCTTTCTTGATTGCACTTCGCTTGGTGAAGTCTCACATATTGCTCCCCCATACTCCACTATGGGAGAGCCTCTCATATGCACATATTCACTTGACCATTATCTCCAAGAGGGTGGCAAGCATCAAGCATATGATATCTTCAAGATACTTCTCTTGAACACTTGCACTTGTCAAGCTTGATGACGATCACCACTTGACGTCATCCTTCATGGGCTATATGAAATCTTCATTTGATGCAAGCCCATAGAAAGATAACTAACCCCACATAGAAATGCCACACACATAGCATGGGTTAGTTCATAAAGCTATATGGACAATTGCTTACCATACCAAGAGATACATGATCCCACTTGGTACATCTTGTAGCTTTATGTGTTGATCAATATCTTGATCAGCCTTGTATCTTTTCTTCTCTTTTCAATAGATGATGTCTTGAAGATAACCATGAATGATCACATAATCCTTTTCTTCAAGACATACTTGCAATATGCTCAACTCACATATGACCAATCATCGGATAACTCCTCGAGTAACAACTTGGTCATCACATGCTCTTCTTATTGATCATATCAAATATATATCCATACACCTCGATGATCTTGATGCCAAATACTTCATTATATCAATATATTCATGGCATCATCCTTGAATCCAATCATATGGAGTTCAAGCATTGCTAATGGACAAACACTACAAGTATAACTCAATGCAACCATTAGTCCATAGGGATTGTCATTAATTACCAAAACCACACATGGGGCGCCATGCCCTTTCAATCTCTCCATTTTGGTAATTGATGACAATCTCTTTTACGAGGGTTTATATAATGAATTTTAAGCAACCATGCAATGAAACAAGCAAGGATGCATGAGTATGAGAGGAAAATGCTTAAGAACAAATCAAAAGCATAAAACCACATTCCCTTAAACCCTCTAAAACTTCTCCCCCATTGGCATCCATTACCAAAATGGGCAAGAAAAAAAAGGGTAGAAGGTCAATATAGTAAGAGCTCCCCCATAACATGTTCATTTCTCAAAATGTGAGTGAAATCAAATACACCTATCCAATGAAGAATAGTTGGAGGGAGATCACACTATATTGAGGATCTAAAGATTGCAAAAAAAAAAATGATATGGTAAACCTTTTACAATTCTCCAAATAAAAGGAAGCAACCAAAAGATCCAACAAAACAAGTGAACAAAAGATATTATGATTTGAGCAAAAGAGTGCTTTAAAGAAAATAGAGGAGCTCCCCAATATTTGTACACAATTTAGAATTTTGTATTTGAATACAAGGTGTACAAAAATGGAATCCTCACTCACCCAGTATCCTTTAAAAGACAAAATTTAAATGGATTCACAAGCTCAAAAAGATGCAAATAAAATCAAAGCTTTTGTCTTATCCCATGGTGAAGGTAATAGGCTCATCAAGACAAGCATGAGGTCAAGGATATTCACCAAGATGAGTGTACCAAGATGTGATAAAATAGGACATGCACTCATAAGATAAATTATTTTCGGGGTCACAAAGAATAAAAAGTAATAAAGAGGTGACACCGAAGAATTAAGATATCAAGTAAAGATGTAACCCTTCTCATGTATATAAGTTTCTATGTAGACAACAATCATGATGATATACATCCACAATGAAATATGTATACAAAAAATTAGTTAGTAAAGAAAAGAACAAGATATCCAAAAGGAAGTCATATAATATACACATATGATATTTGTTTAGGATCATAGCACATAGCTCAATATTTTCATATTGTATAATAATGAACTTCAAATTCAACCATAACCAAGGAATCACAAATATCACTAAGGGAAAAGAGATAGTTGGGATGCATTGAGTAAAGCAACAAGTATCATAAGCACAAATCGAATTTGCAAATCTATCAATATTGCACATGAGAGTACTTTGAGAGAAAGATATACAATAGAATTGTTAGATTGCCATATTTGGGATAGGTGAATCATGATGTGATTTTATATGGTCCACTTAATAAGCAATCAACACAAAATACTCTTATTTGCACTAAAGAAGTTTCTTTAAGATTGCAAGAATAACAACATGGGTAGATAGATAAATGTTATCCCATGATACAACCTACACAAGGTCGAATGCTAGAAAAGTATGTATGATGGTGGATACTTGTTACCGTGATGACATTGGGTTGATGTAGTAGACAAGAGTTTATCAACCATCCTAGCTTGGCTCCAATAAGCATGTGGTAAAGACACTTTCATTGTAAATGAGACAAGCATCCAATGCATCTCCATGTACCTAAAACATATTCAAGTAAAATTGTTCCCAAACTAATTGGGTCCAAAGTAGTTAGTCAAACTACAATACATAGAAGGAACTCCACATAAATATGTGCATATAGATATGAAATTGAATTTCATGCACATCTTAGCCGATTTAGGATTCCATGGAGTTTCACCTATATATTGGCACAAAGAAGGAAATCATGCCATAAAATAAACATGTAGTAGATATGCATGCCTATTAACTTTAATAACCAAACGGAGATACAATTTGGACAAATATCAAGAAATCAAAGAAGGTCCAAATTATATCAAAGATCCAAATCAAAAATTGATTTAGAGAAGTCAATTGAAACTAAAACAAACCAACATATGATTGATGATATACCAATTGGACAAAAATAGCAAAAAGGAAATAAGATACCAATTAATAAATAAATAAAAAGGAATAGATATCAAATTTCCAAAAGAGATATGTCAATGAATGATACATCCCACTCCCAAAGAGAGATGCCAATTGGGACAAACTCTCAAAAAGAAAGAGCAGGGTTCCAACAAATTGTTTTTTTGAATATGCATATTGTAGGGGAGTCCCCCACAGCCTTTTATTCAAAATAAAGCACTGTACAGAAAATTTACAACATATTTACAGGGTTAATCACGGAAGTGAACTAAGCCATGAATCTATAAGAGGGACCATAGAGCTCTTCAACCTATGCCTAAGCAAGGTCATATCCAGCACAAAACTAGCTTTCCAACCTTGGAAGGATGGTCTAATGTTCTTGAAGATCCACCCATTTCGCTGCTTCCAAATTTTCCAGCATGTTAAAATTACAATCTCCATAAAACATGGTCCAGAGAAATTCTTCTTAGCATGCAACAAGCTATCAGAAATTGACATCAATCTCTAGTCACACTGCAGATAGTTCCAAATTCTGTTGCTGAACTGGCATTTGAAAAAGAGATGATCTCTGTCCTCAATTTGCTGAGCCCCACAAAGGACACAATCATTATTATCTGTTACATTCCAGTGCCTCCTGATCATCATTTCCTTGGTATTTATTCTGTCATGCAACACCAACCAAGCAAAGAATTTATGTTTGGACATACATTTGGATTTCCAAATCCATTGAGATGGAGTGTGATTGTGTAGCTGGGAGAATTGGAGATTATAGTAGCTCCTGGGGTATAAACTCCCTTATTGTGTATGTATATCCAGGAATCCGGCTGCTCCTGAAGAGAAAAGCCAGCAAGAGAGTTCTGTAGATCTGTGTATTCCTGGAAAGCTTCTTCAGATAGGGGTAGATGAAACCCATCGTGCATATTAGTCATACCCAAAAATTCCTTCACTGAAGATTGCGTGTCCTTGGCAAAAGAGAAAAGTCTAGGGTATTTCATGGCCAACACCACAGCCCTCCACAGATCTTCCCAGAAAAGAACCGAAGAACCAGTACCAACTGAACAATGAGAAACTTCTCTCCAATTGTTAGCCAGGTTAAGAATAGCCCTCCACCAAAACGAGCCACAAAGGACCACAGCATGTGGCACAGTCTCAAAATAATAAGAATCTCGTACAAGCTTTACCCAAGGCAAGTCAGCATTATTATAGAACTTATCTAGATGCTTTAGCAGTAGAGCTCTGTTCTGAATTTGCAGGTTAATAATACCAAGCCCTCCTTTGTCCTTTGGTTTACAAATCATCTCCCACGAAGCTAGGGAATTTACTCTGTCCTTATTCTTATCTTTCCTCCATAAGCACCTCCTTCTTGCTCTAGCAATAATTTCTATGATTGCTTTAGGCAGCACCAAAGTACACATAAAGTACGTGGGCAAGGATGATAGCACAGAATTAACCAGGATCAGACTATCACCATAAGGAAGGTGATAGTAGAAGACAGCCTTCTCTCGATTCTGTCCACAAGTGGCGATAGATCACTGATTGTAGGTCTAGTAGTTCCCATAGGTAGACCTAAATAAGTAAATGGCATTGCAGCAATCTGACAGTCCATAATCTGTGCTAATGCACTAGCTTCATCACCCTCCAGGTTTATGGGAATCATGGAAGATTTTTGGTAATTGACCTTCAGACCAGTAAAACTAGCATATTTCTCCAAAAGACATTTAAAATAAGACAGCTGAATGGGATCAGCTGGCAGAACGATTAATGTATCATCGGCATACTGAATAATTGGATAATCCTCTCGAACTGGGATGGGCAACTGCAAATATCCCTCGACAAGAGCGATATTTACCAGGGTTTGCAACAGATCACCACCCAACACATACAACAGAGGAGAAAGAGGTCGCCCTGCCTCACACCTCTTTTACAGGTAAATTGTTTCCCAGGCATACCATTTAGCAGAATAGAAGACGAACCAGATGAAAGAATTTCCTTTACCCATTTAATGACCATCGCAGGAATCCTTTGCATTCCAAAATCTTTAAAATGGCAGAGTGTTCGATGGTATCAAAAGCCTTTTTGAAGTCAATTTTGAAAACCACTAACTTCCTTTTAGAATGCTTACATTGATGCAAATATTCAAAACCCCAGGCCAGACAATCCTGAATGGTTCTACTTTTTATGAATCCATACTGATTTGCATGCACACATCGGATTATTTCCTTCTGAAACCGATTGGCCAACAAATAAACCACACCCTCGACACTTTTCATGATGGCACAAAGTACCAAGCCGAAAAGGTTTATCTTCCATGAGACATGTCATCGGGATCAAAGACCAATGGAAAGGATCAAATACCAATAGAATATAAATAGTTTTTAAAAGGATACATGATAGCTCTCCCAACAAAAGTGCATTATCTATAAGTAGCCTTTGAATGCAAGGTGCACAATGATGGGATCAATGCCTCTCCTACACCAAATAAAACACTAGGAAAGTTTGAGTAAAGCAAAATGATCCACAAGAGGTAAGGAAGACAATGGGAGTTAAAAAAATTAATTTTTGGCAAGAAATAAGGCAATAAAATCAAGAGCCAATATGAAGATGATCTACAAATTTCACCACAATTATGACTATCAATTGTCATGGAAAAGGAGTATATGTAGAAATTTCTTAGTGGTGTATTGGATTGATATTCAAGATCATCTTCACAACCAATAAGCACATGGTGAAGGATAAGATTTAAGCGCGATGCTTATGTAGATAAATGTTCTTGATAGCTTCAAATATTCACGCGATCATGCAAAGCAACTACAAAGAGTAGCTTGAAGCAATCGGTTTCCCAAAGAGATATATGTGAATATATTAGAGGAAAACCGTACCAAGAACTTCTTCACAAACAAGATCCAAATATAAGAAAACAAAATCATTAAGCAAATGGAACTTGTTTGAGCAACATGCCACATAGGAACAAGATAATTGACAATATCAATTCTATGGCAATACCTCACATGTTCACATTTTCTAGGATTGTAATATGCACAAAGCTTATTACTCCCCCATAATGTGATAATCCATTTTATAGTACAAGAGACAAAATATAATCCAACAAGAGATAACTAATGGACATTATAGAATTTGAATTTCTCATGAGCATGACATACCACATAGAGACTAGATAATATTGATATATCAACACTAAGTGGTATTCCTCATGTACACACATTTTTAGGATTGTGAAGTGCCAAAGAGCTATCACTCCCCAAAAATGGGATAGTCCATTAATCTCTCAAAAGAACCAATTAAGATATAAGCAAGTTGATATAAAGGCTCAACATCACACATACATGGTGTGCAAACCAACATACACATACTTGATTACTCAAGATAAGTAAGTAGAGAGCACAACATATACAAACACTAGCAAGGTACAAAACCAAACACATGCAAGGGTGCAAGCAACTTTCAATGTATGATTTAAATACAAGTTACCGCAAGGAGAAACATTGGATATGAGATAGAACAATATAATCCAAATGACTTGGCTTGAGAGAATATAATTGATGAAGATCCCTTAATTCTTCATGATGTAGCCAAGTCTCCAATGCCCTCCACAACACCTATTGATCAAGTTTTAGCTTGTTGGTCCCCAACCAAGTTGGGTCCTAAGAGGTTAGTCACAATAGGCTTGGCAACCCAAATGGTTCTTTTCTTGACACCACTTTGAGTACCAACATATTTGGCAAACACATTGCCAACCTTATCCTTCCTAAGAGATAAGCATTATCAATTATGATAGGGTTGGATAAGTACCACTAGTGCATGAAGAAGCAAAGTGACCCTTCTCACGGCATAGTAGCAACATTTGCTTCCTCCTTTCTTCTTGTTGAAATCTCAACTTGAGAGGAATAGCTTGATTCTTCTTGGGAAGGGACCGTTCTTCAACTTGGGAACTTGAGGCATCTTCCCTTGTTGCTTCTTGCTAAGAGACTTCTTCTTCAAAGGGCAAGATCTAACATGGTGCCCTTCAACTTTGCACTTGAAGCAAAATCTTGGCCGAATTCTTGACTTGTTCTTGGCCCTTTTTTTCTTGTTATACTTGGACTTGTTCTTGTTATTGGAGTTGAATCCAAGTCCACTCTTGTCATTGGGGCGTCTTTGCACACTCAACATGTTGTCAAGTGTGGGCTTCCCATCATGACGCTTTTCCAAGTCTTTCTTCAAAGAAGTGACTTGGGCCTTGAGCTCTTTTAATTCCTCTACATGGTTAGTATCAACAAAACACTAGAGGAAGTAGAAGCTTCATTGTTAGAGCAACAAGGTGGAAAGTAATTCATCACAAGATTAGCAATATTTGAGTGGATGAATTACTAGGACTAGCACATGGCAATAAAGCATTTTGAGTAGAAGTTGTGCCATTGTCCACATGAGGTTCACAGATGTTACCTTAGACATAATAGCCTCATGAGCTAACTTTAGCTTATCATGGAGACTAAAAGATCCTCATGAGAGCTCGAAAGCTTTTCATGTCTTTCTTCCAATTTCCCATAATTGCTAGATAGCAACAAGTTGAGCCCTTAGCTCAACATTCTCCGTCAATATGGATGCTTCACAAGAGATAGAGTTAGTAGCACAAGCATCATTATTATGACAATAGGAGAAGTAACTTGGCAAGCTCTTTAGAGTGAGAAGCTTTAAGTTGCGCATGAGACTCGGTGAGTTTGATGAGCTCACCCTTAATGACCCTAGAGCCATTTTCTAGGTGCTCAAAATCCTCAAGGAGTTTGGCATGTGCATCTATAAGCTTACCATTTGTTATTTTGAATCATTAGCCACTTTAAGAGATCTATCATGGGATCCCTTTACTCTAGAAAGTTCGAGAGCAAAAGTTTCCTCAAGAGACTTCTTGGTGTTTGTTCTTCTTCAAGAGCTTCCTTGAGATCGGCGATCTCTTCCGCATACTTGTATTCGCGGTTAAGGCTTTCATCAATGTGAGCTTCCAACTCCTCAATGGTAAGTTTGCGCTCAACAAGGGTAGACATGATTTCTAAGAAGTTAGCACGAGCATTTTTATTCTTTGAAAGAGAAAGAATAACCATTTTACCCTTCTCAGTATGGAAGCATCATTATCATTTTGTTCATTTTCCTCATCAATATCATCATGAGATATATTGGGATCCAAAGTAGGAGATACCTCGGAAGCTTTAGCCATAAGGCAAAAGTGAGTACATGATGATGATGATGAAGAATTACTTGAGTCACCATTTAAATCCATATCTTGTTCCATGGAGTGTTCGGTTTCCTCTACATTGTTAGCCAAACAAATACTAGAGGAAATAGAACATTTTTATCATGGCAACAAGATATAGAGAGCATATCATCACAAGGATTAATCAAGCAATTTGTACATGATATGCAAGGACTATCAACACAAGCATGTAGATCATTTTTGGTTCTAGATGCGTTTAAGTCCAAAGATAAATCATTGCAATAAGATAGAGGTGAAGTATCATCAACAATAAGCTTACTATCATTATTGCAATATCTATCACTACTCACCATTGCATTACTTTGTGGCTTGCCACATGTAGGTGAAGTAGAAGAAGTTGAGAACTCATCACGGCCGGAAGTGGAGGGACAACAATCATCTCCACAATTCTTGGACACATCATATTTATCTTGAAGCTTGGTCCAAAGCTCATGAGCATTCCGAAAAAGAGACCGACATAATAACTACATCGCTCAAAGCATTGAAAATCACATTAGAAGCTTGAGCATCTAGATAGGAATTATTCTCATCCAATAAAGATAATCTTTTGGGATTCCTTGGAGGAGAATAACCCCTATCTAGAATTCGCTCTATGTATGGGTCAATGACCCGAAAATATCAAGAATGCGAATTTTCCAAACATCATAATTTGTGCCATCTAATATAAAAGAAGCATTGTGCACTAGTTCACTAGACGACATCTTTACTCTCGAGGCGGTGAAGCCAAAAAGAGAACCCGCTCTGATACCAATTGAAAGGACACGGATGTCGCCTAGAGGGGGGGTGAATAGGCGATTAAAATTCTTTACGGTTTAGGCTTGAATAAATGCGGAATAAAACTAGCGTTTAATTTATCAAGCACGAAACCTAAACAAGCTAGGTTTACCTATGTGCACCAACAACTTATGCTAAACAAGATAAGCAAATATGTGATAGCAAGATATATTACTTCAAGCTCGATGGCTATCACAAAGTAAATAGCATAAGTAAGAAGCTCGGGTATAGAAATACCGAGGCACTTGGAGACGATGATTTATCCCGAAGTTCACTTCCCAATGGAAGCTACGTCTCCGTTGGAGCGGTGCGGAGTCACAAAGTGATCCCCGAATAGCCGTCAAATGGCACACCGTAATCTCCTTCGTGCCTCCACCAATGCGGAGTGCCACGAACCACTATGGGACACTTGAGGGTGGTCACCGAACCCGTACAAGGATGAGGCACACTCCACAACTTAATTGGAGGCTCTCACCGAATTCCCGCGGCTCCCAAAGCCACAAGAATCACAAGGTTGGGGCGCGACTCCACAACTTAATTGGAGGCTCCCAACTATCCCGCGAGCCACCAAAACTCCGAGATCAACAAGGACCGTCTAGGGCACTCCAAGTACCCAAGAGGACAAGCTCTAGGGCACCCCAAGTACCCAAGAGTAACAAGCTTCTCAACTTCATTTCCACGTATCACCGTGGAGAACTCAAACCGATGCAACCGATGCAATGGGCAAGAACACAAGAAGTGCTCAAAATCCTTCACTCTCAAATCCCACCAAAGCAACTAATGCTATTGGGGGGAGAAGAGAGGAAGAACAAAGAGGAACACCAAATCCCTCCAAGATCTAGATCAAAAAGCTTCCCCTCACTTAGAGGAGAGATTGATTGGTGGAATGATAGATCTAGATCTCCTCTCTCTTTTCCCTCTAATTGGAAGCAAGAATCGTGGAGGAATAAAGATAAAGCAAAGCTTCAAAAGGTCAACAATGGAGGTCAAAACTATACTCAAGAGTTAGGGGACCTTTGGGGAAGAAGGCCCCATTTTATAGGTCCCTGAAAAACTAGCTGTTTTGGACAGAAAACGTGCAGTCCGGAATGGATCTGTTTTTCACCCAGAATTCCGAACCGTCCAGAATATTCCGGACGTCTACCAATCTGATTCCGGACTGATGCAGTACCGAATCGAGCTGTCCCGGAATGAGTTCGGAATGAATTCGGAATATTCCGAGTCAACCGGATTTCCAGAAACACACATACGAAAAACGAGATATCTTTTACATACGAACTCTGTTTTCGATGTTCTTGGACTCGTTGGAATCACCGCAACAAGCATTACAAGATCATGCAGAGAAACATCATAGTCCAACATGGGAGGATAAAACCAAATGTAGAAAGTTAAAGCCTCTCTATAAATGAACAACCGGTCAAACCTCCAACATCAAAAACTCAACAAGTTTTTCATACGAAGTCCGTTTTTTGATGAACTTGAGCTTGTTACGAAGATCACAACAAGCTCCAAAATCCCACACAGAGAAAAGCCAAATAAGAACCAAGAAAGATGATGAAGGCAAGTATGCAAAGGTTTGAGCTCTCTCCAACTGATACGCTAAAGCTCAATGAGAGCCCCTCTTGATAGTACGGTATCTATCCTATAACCCGGTCTCCCACCTAGCACCATGTGACCGGTAAAATAGAAACCCTATCAAGATCATACCTTTGACTTTGCGCATTCCACTTGAGCTAGATGATGTCGACCTTGATTTCTTCAAGTGGACCACCTTTCTTGATTGCACTTCGCTTGGTGAAGTCTCACATATTGCTCCCCCATACTCCACTATGGGAGAGCCTCTCATATGCACATATTCACTTGACCATTATCTCCAAGAGGGTGGCAAGCATCAAGCATATGATATCTTCAAGATACTTCTCTTGAACACTTGCACTTGTCAAGCTTGATGACGATCACCACTTGACGTCATCCTTCATGGGCTATATGAAATCTTCATTTGATGCAAGCCCATAGAAAGATACCTAACCCCACATAGAAATGCCACACACATAGCATGGGTTAGTTCATAAAGCTATATGGACAATTGCTTACCATACCAAGAGATACATGATCCCACTTGGTACATCTTGTAGCTTTATGTGTTGATCAATATCTTGATCAGCCTTGTATCTTTTCTTCTCTTTTCAATAGATGATGTCTTGAAGATAACCATGAATGATCACATAATCCTTTTCTTCAAGACATACTTGCAATATGCTCAACTCACATATGACCAATCATCGGATAACTCCTCGAGTAACAACTTGGTCATCACATGCTCTTCTTCTTGATCATATCAATATATATCCATACACCTCGATGATCTTGATGCCAAATACTTCATTATATCAATATATTCATGGCATCATCCTTGAATCCAATCATATGGAGTTCAAGCATTGCTAATGGACAAACACTACAAGTATAACTCAATGCAACCATTAGTCCATAGGTATTGTCATTAATTACCAAAACCACACATGGGGGCGCCATGCCCTTTCACAGAGCCACGTCTAAACCACCGGAGAGAGAGAGAGAGAGAGAGAGAGAGAGAGAGAGTTGTCTACTTCAAAAGCCTGGGGGGCACCTCTATATAAAGGGGATGGGAGGGGTGCTTGGCACCTTGGCTAGGCCATGTGGGACTATCCCACATGGTGCGCCAGCCAAGGGCAGCCGCCGGCCCTAGGTGGGCCTTATTCGGCCCACCTATGGTTGCACCTCCCAAACCGCACCATGGGGGGAGGTCCCCCCCGCCCCCAATGGGCCTTTTCCCTATGGTCTAGGCCCATTTAGGTGTGCAACCTTTAAATTTTTTGAAAATAAATAAATAAAAATGTATTTAACTATTAATTACACTAATTAATATTAAACACACATTATCTAATTTATTCTGTCTCTGAAAAACATTTTCCGGCCCTCGAACTCGGTCGGATATCACCCAGAACACTTCTGGTGTGTCCGGAACACTTCCGGTGTTCTTCTCTCTATTTTCTTCTCTACGTCCAATCTGAATAAGCGTCACCGACCCTTAAGTGTGTCACCCTAGCGGTTCGGAAACACTCAGACATGATTGAGACACGTTCTCTGATCAATGACTATCAACGGTGGCTGGATAACCGTGACAGTCCCTATGTGTCCACGAATGTCTTTTTTATCGTTTGAACCTTAGACGTCTAGTTTCAACCTTTTCCCTGACGATACTTAGATTGTCCGAGACTCGTTCTCCGGTATCACGATTACTGAGCTTGATCTCGTCAATTGACAATTCTATCTTTACTCGTCTGTGATATTACATCCTCGTGACCTAGTCACATGCTTGCAAGCTCATTGATGTAATCTCACCGAGTGGGCCCAGAGTATCTATCCTGCTATGTGGATTGGAAAATCCCGCTCTTGATCACTCGCCTCGACCACTTCCTTCGGATACCCGAAAGGGATACCTTTATTGTCACGCTAGATAAGACATGACGTTTGAAGCAATCAAAGCACCTTCCAGAAGCAGCGATTAGATATGATCTCACGGTCAAAGGTATGAACACTATGTTTCTATATATATCTTGGGTGCGTGTCCATCACATCATTCTCCTAATGGCATGATCCATTGTCAATTGAGTAAATGTCCATGATCAGGAAACCTTGATCATCTGTTGCCCAATGGACTAGTTAAGAGGCTACTAGGGACCTGGTTGTTTATATACAACACGTGTATTAATGTTTCCGCTTAATACAGTTATAGCATGGTACAAAACTTATTATGAACAATTGAGATATGACAAATAAAATATCTTTATTAATTGCCTCTAGGGCATATCTCCTTCAGTTTTTTCAAAACACGCACGATTTCCTAGCTTCCAGATCGCCGATCAAATAGCTACCAAACCAGTAATTTGGACATTTCTGCTAGAACTAAGGTGTTGAGAAATCCACCAGAAGTATTGCGAGAAAGACCCAGGTCTGTTCATAGCACCCACAGTTGTCTCCACCACACTCCAAACATATTTAGCTGCATCACACCGAAAGAAAAGGTTCAGGATGGTCTCCTCCTCATTGCAGAATTTGCATTCGGTGTTACCAATCCATTTTCGTTTCACATTATCCTTACTCGCAGTTGCGTCATGCCATATCAACCACAACCACACCTTGATTTTCAAAGGGGTTTTAGCTTTCTATAACTCTTTAAAGGATCTATCAATGCCATTACTAGACAAGAAGTTGTACACGGATTTAACAGAATATCTCCCATTTTTACCATTTCCACCTGGGACAATCTTCTGAATCATTAAGGGCCACACTCACAAGCAGGTTTTGCAATCTTCCATGCTCATTCTGAATATCTGCATCTAGCCATCTCTTGAACTCCAATCTCCACCTTCTACAAGCCATAACTGCCAAGGTTACAATATGTTCCTTACAAATATTATATAGAGGAGAAAATTTGTCCTTGAAGGAGTGGACCCACACCAAGCATCTCCCCATAATTATGTTCTCTTTCCATTCCCAATCATCATAATTCTACCTAGCAGATATAGATCTCCGATATGAAGCATATCAGCCCAACAAGCAGAGTAAAAGGCTCTGTTCTTGATATTTGTTATGCCATTTTCATCCAAGTATTTTTCCCTCGTGAATTGTCGTCAAAAACCATTTTCAGCTTTTAGTTTCCACCACCACTTGCACATCTGACTTATATTGAATTTGGACAGGTCTTTCACCCCCAACCCTCCTTTTTCCTAGGTTTGCATACCGGTTTCCAGCTCACGAGATGGTATATTCTCTTGGCAGCAGTACTTAGCCAAAGAAAAGCCCTCCTTGGTTTATCAATTTCCTCTATCGTCCTTTTGGGAAAATGGTACATTGACATATGATAAACAAATACAGAGAAAAGGAAAACATCAAATCTGAGTAACCTGCCCTACCCCATCCATCAAACCATCCATCATTATTTTCAGTCTGTCTTTCAATAACCCCGTCTCAAGGACAGTGTTTCTTCTAGCACTCACATGAACTCCCAGGTATTTAATGGGCCATTTCCCATCTAACAGTTAAACATATCAACATACTGTAAAGGGGTAGGATAATTTTCGCACCGTATTCGATTCCAAAACCGTTTTAAAGAATCCATATCCGGTTTGAATGAATCTAACGAATAAGGATATCTGATTTCGAACTTGACACCCGAATATGGTATGTCAAATAGCCCATAAAATGGATTATCCAAAAATTAAATAAGATTATCTGATGGTTATAATTCAATTTTCTACTGAAATGTCTAACCTAATAGAACATATTTTGGAGTTGGTGAGTTGTTGAGTTCGTCCGTTCAATAACAACTCACTTATAAATAGTTATTATACAGGCTATGGAGTACAACTTTGTTAGTTAGTAGGTTATTCAACAATTACTTCTGGTTGTATGGTTTGACAATATATTTATGCGCGTATCAGTCCGATAAATTTTGTTTCCGCTCCGTTTCTGTTCCAAATCTAACCACATATAACCGCCTCCGAATCCACAATCGGTCATTATTGGATCCATTCCGAATCGGATGAAAAATGTGGTAAAACAACGTGATGGTAGAGGAAAAATTCCATCCGATCCTTTTACATCCTAATTTTTTTCTAGGCCCGGTGGGCCATTGCTACGGCGTGTGATTTCTTCGACTGGGCCGCGGCGGTTAATAACAACGACGAGGATGACGAGGCACGCCGATGCGAGCGGGCCGGCGGGGATGGCGTCACCGGAGGACATGGCGGAGCTGGTGAGCTCGCTCGCCGACCCACCGCGCCCGTAGCATTTTGCCTTGTTTAGTTGGATTGGGCATCGCCGTCTGATGTGGGTGTGGCGTTGCAGGAAACGGCGGATGAGGAGGAGGTGCTGCGGCGGCTGGGCACGGGGGAGAAGGCGGGTCTCACCGGCGAGGAGGCGGCGCGGCGGCTCCGCATCCACGGCCCCAACGTCGTCAGCCGCTCCCACCACGTGCGCCCCACTTTCTCCTCTCTCTCTCTCTCTTTCTCCCTTGGTTAATAACTGAACAAATTCAGGCGGCATTTGTGGTTTCAATTCAACCTGACCTGACTGTCGATTGAGGCCTTTGGTAACTAGGTTCTGGAGTACAACATTTCAGTGAATTGCTAAGCCTTGGTTCAGGGACTAGACTAACGCTAAGTGGCCTTAAATGGTAAAACTGTTGGCTCGCTTGACCAGTACATTCAGAGTTGTATGACACCCATGATCTAGTACCCTTTAGCGTGATGACGAGTTGCTCAGCTGAATATATAAAGTCCAACGAGGAGTGGCCATCACTGCTCTTGACTCCTGACCAATCTTTGCTTCCGAGTACCTCGCCTGTCCCGCAATCTCAGTTTCCTTTTATGTCCGCAGTCTGAATTTCCTCTTATTAGAGTGTTTGTAGTCCTGTTTTCTTCATATAGGTGTTACTCCCAACAGGAAGTGTGAAACGCATATGTCATCTATGCTCATCAGAATGCATGGCTTCGGCGTACCAAAATTTGATGATTGATCTCACTACTTGTACTCTTTTGTGCGAAATGTAAAATTAGCATTGCTGCTTTAGAAGGTAGAGTGTCTCTAGTAAAAGCTTATCGGAAACACAATGAATGTTAGTCACGTATAACTCTGCTATGGTGGTTCCCAAGAATATTTCTAGAGCTCAATATTGTAAGTAACCTATTTCTCCTTCGAAGACCTGAGGAAGTTCGCTCCACTAGTAATACTGAGCCCATCTCTCTCCAAACATTCCGTTCAAACCGCAGTTCACTATTAGTAGTTCTGGTCAAGGGACAAAAGAACACACTAAAACTGGTGTCTTGTATCTACTTTAGAAGACAAATTAGTCTTGTTTAGCCAGCTCGTATATCATTTACAGGTTTACTAAAAATGCTGCTTCATAACGTCAAATATATTGCTGCTGCAGAAGGACAGCAAGTTCGGCAAATTCCTGATGATTATCTTCTCTATCGGGGGATGGCATCATGTCTTCCCTAACTACATGAACATTTTCTGTGTCATACTTAATTCCATGTCATGGGTTACAGTAATAACTACAGCCTTGTCTCTCGCCTTCGCATCAGCTGACCAGAGATCTTATATGATGGCCACACCCATTATTTTACTAGCGATTAGCTTGATAACATGCTTTACTGCAAAGCTTGTTGTGGAGTATGTTAATGCTCCGCTGGAGGCCAAAGCATACGCACCAAGGGCCAAGGTGCTGAGGGATGGGAGGTGGATGGATATGCATGCAGCAAAGCTGGTCCCTGGTGATATCATATTTCTGAAGGTTGGGGACATTGTCCCTGCTAATGCTCGTGTCCTAGGGTTTCAAAAGATTGACACAATGACTTTCTGGGCCAAAAGGGCTGTTGACTGTGTGCATGGATTCCTCATATACTATGCATGGACTGTGTCATGTGGCCAAGGGACTGCTGTTGTTATTGCGCTGGTCGTGGCATTCCTAGAAGCACACTGCGACTCTATCCACAGCATTATGCTCGGCCAGGGCAACTTAAAGAGGGAATCATGGTTGCTGGCTGCTTCTGCTTTTCCCTTATACTTGTTGGTACCATCGCGGAGGTAATCTTAATATTGCTCTTCCATAAACGCGACCCTGAGAATATGCTGCAGAATGGCCACTTTATGCTATTGATTGGTGGGATTCCAATGGCAATGCCTCTTGTCCTTTGCCTGGCGTTGACATTGGGGTCTCTAAGGTTTTGTTTTCTGGGAATTGCTAGCCGAGGAACAGTTGCACTTGAAGATTTGGCCAGTATGGATGTTATGCTCTTCAACTTGACTGGTACTTTAATGTGTAATAAACCCTGTTTTACTCCGGACAAGATTCAGTTGTTTTCCAATGGTGTTGGTAAAGATCAAGCTATTACATTAGCTGCACGAGCATCAAGATCCCAACATGAACTGTATATAGAGCCAATTGATGCAGCTATTCTAAGTCTCTTGGATGATCCCAAACAGGTTCCTTTTCTCTCATATGATGCCTTTTAATCCATGTGCATCTATGTTTATTAACTTAACAAACATACTATTTGTAGGCAAGAGCTGGTATTGAGGTCCTAGAGTACTATTCCCACTTCTTTGTTGCGCTCAAGCTGATGTTCCTAACTACATACATTGACAGCAATGGATCCAAGTGCTGTGTATTCAAAGGTGATCCTGCAAAGGCAAGTCACTGTGTGAAGCACAGAGAGACAAGCGAACAAGCCCAACCACCATCACGTACACACATTGGCACATGATTTTAGTAGTAGTTAGTATTAGTTCGGGCTCATTCTTGGTCATCTCTTATTTTCATGCTATAGGTGGCTCAACATTGTGGCTGCAGCGAAGCAGTCAAAGAGAAACTATGCATGGTAATGGATAAATTTGCTCTTGATGGGTATCAAGCCATAGCCGTAGGACATCAGGTTGGCAATTGGATTCTGTATCATGTAGTTTCTATTATTTCCTGCTGTTTGCAAATTATTGTGTGTGTCATTTAATTTCTGTTATTTCCTCCAGGTGGACTTGAGCTGGGAGTTCATTGGTCTTCTACCTTTCAGAGATGACCTTAGAAGTGATAGTGTAGACACTATTAATAGCCTTATTGATTTTGGTTTGGATATAAGAGTCCTCACAGGTGATTCGACTATTCAGCTGTCCTTTTTTTTCAGTGTTTCCTCTAATACACAGTTCTGCGTCAAACAGTATTTGTTTTTCATTCCTCAGAAAGCCCGTTGTCGACTGCAAAGCAAGTATGTGGAAGGCTCGGAAAACTAGGAAGCAATGTGTTACCTGCCCATTCAGTGTTTGAATTAGCTCGTAGCAACAAAGAAGATCACTTAAGCATCAATGGGATTTCCGATCTGTTTCCAGGTCTAACCTTATCTTAGGAGGGACATCCATTCTTCACACTTTTTTGTCCCTCCAGGCAAAGGAAATCTTTCGAAGAAGTTTGTGTTTAGTGTTGTCGTGTGAGAAGTGCTTCTGTGCTCTCGAGAAAGTAAAAGCACATCGTTTAAAGAACATTATGGGTCTGATTTGCAAGCTTCCACAAACCATCACTAAGAATGCTACCTTAGGATTTGTACAATTTAGGTTTCTTTGTAAACAGAAAAGCACTTCTCTAACCATTTTGCTATGTGTAATTCTTTAATGTAGAGGACAACAGTGCTATAGTCCGAAGGCTAAGAGATTTCGGATGTTATTGTGCAATGGTTGGGTATGAATTTCTTGATCATGATGCCATTGGTGAAAGCCATGTTGGTATTTCAGTAGGTGATGCCACTGATTACACCAAAAGTGAATCTGATCTTGTTTTGACTCAGCCTGCCCTGGTACCTATTTCATCAGCTGTGCGAATTAGTAGGGAGATTTATCAGATTATGAAGGTCTACACAGTAAGTCATTCTGATGCATTTAAAGGTTTGGTTGCTGATGTGATATTTGGTGTCTAGATCATGATAAATGGATAGTCACTGGCGATATGTTGCTTTTGTTGCAGATCTATACTGTGTCATCGACTGTTCATCTTGTGAGTGCGGATTCTGATTATGGCTTAACAGTTATTATAAACCACTAAATTGAGCAATGCTAATTTACTCGTTATTTTTATTGAAGTTTGGTGTCCGTGTACTTTTACTCATATGGAACTTCGACCTGCCAAGTTTCCTGGCTTTGGTGATTGCTGCTTTTAATTACTGTGAGTTTCAGCTACAAAACATCCGCAACCTTATTTACAACATGTATTGTGCTCGTTTCAGTGTTCAATTTATTACCCTTCTATTTATTTCCAGGTACATCCTTTACAATATTATTTGAAAGGATGAAACTGACTAAGTCACCAGACAGATGGCGAGCAAAGAAAATCATTGCAAGTGGTGTTGGTTTTGGTAGCTACATAGTTCTGAGTTCAGTCATTTTTTTCAGGGCCACAATATTGCCAAATTTCCTTTCAGTGAGCTCTTCTTCCAATTAAATATGTATTCTCTGGGGTTTGATGTAATAAGCTAATTATTTTATACATGGGGCAGTATAAATTCAAAGGCAGATTGCTGATGGGCACCGATGAGGAAATTAGAGCTGCTTTGTTCCTTCAGATGAGCATAGTGAACCAGGCTGTTATACTGTTTGCTCACCATGATGATTGCTGCCTTATAAGATGTCCTGGAACTTTTGTTGTGGTTACTTCTATTTTTACTCAGATGGTGAGCTCATTTCCGGTTTCTGCTTTTGCTTGAACTCTTTAATCCCTGCATCATAATCTCATTGAATCTACCTTCGGGTCAGCATGATAATTAAGCAGAGGAACACTTCGTTAAGCTTTTGCTATTAATGAATTCTTCCTACTCGCACCATAGTTCTCTCCCCCACTAAAAAATAGAGTTATATTCGTCTATCAATATTGTATTGTTTTGAAATAGTAAAGAGTACTTAATATTTTTTGTGTTATGCTCAATACTCATTATATCAAATGTACTATGTCAGGTCGCAACCCATAAAGCCGTATACGGTGGCTTGGACTTTGCACTAGCAAAGGGTGTTGGTTGGGTCTGGGCAGGATTGATATGGTTGTACAACTTTGTCGTGATCATGACCCCTGTTTTGATTTGTAAGTTGCTAGATTAAGAACTGAAATGACTAGATTGTCTATCCTTCAACCCTCTGTTGCAACAGCTAACCTTCTGCTCTTTGGCAGATCACATATGGAAACGTGCAAACATGACTAGTGACAAATTGCTGACAGTATGCGTGCATTCAGCCATCCTACGTCTAATTTTGATCTGGTTACTGTATGTAATACTTGATGTAAGGCTGCCGCAGCCTGTCTCTGCTTAGGTAGATTGAAACATCATTGTAGCCAGTCATTTCACTGTGTATCAACTGTAAATGCCTCAAGTGAAGAAATCTGGGTTGCAAAGTTATACATCGAATTGGTCCCTCTTGATTCAGAGAACACATTTCTGATGTCATTACATTGTCAAAGCCTGCCTCCTTCCTTTTTATATTAATTAAATGTTGCAAGAATTACTGGGCGTATTCGCGTAACTACAGTATGATAGAAACAAATAAACCGTCTGTCACGAAGAAGAATAAAGCTCATTCAGTCATTTCATTCTAAAATTAATTTGGTCTTATTGCCAAAGGTTCTAACATTTGGGCAGAAACCTCTGTCAGGTTCTAACATTTTTCTCGCAGTTTTAGTCCTTTCATTTAGTTTTTTTATGATGTAATGTAAAACTTAACCTTTGGATTATGACTCCTTGATTTTTTTATTTTCCTTTACCATAATTTGAGAAAATGTTAGCTGGCTGAAAAGGTCAACCTCAAGTGTGCAGTTTGGTAGATGTATGAAAATTTGACTAATTAGCATTCTCTCGTATATTTCCTTATCTAGACAGTATAGAAACACCTGGTACAGGTTACCTCCTGTGAAATCAATTGAATCTAGAATGTACTCCATCTGGTAAAGTGATACGGCTTCTGCATCCTTTGGATTAACTGTCATTAAGGTAATTGTGCAATGTAGAATTGTGACACAAACTTCAAAAGTCCGTCATTTGTACTTTCTACTTTTTCAAGTGATGCTTGTAGATATATTATCTTGCTAGTATGAGTTAATTCAGTCACTACAGCGACAATTGTGCAGGTCATGCATTGCCAAGGTCGCTGTGGAGACTCTCCAGGCCGGCATTTGCACATGTTCAATTGGTTTCTGCCTCAATAATAATTTTATGGTGGTGCAGTTGGCATGTGTGACTGTGGTAGTTGGCAGGTGAGTTTCCAGCGTCATTCTTAGAAAACATTATTTTGCAAATAGTTATATATACAATGGGAAAATGTGTTGTCGGATGCACAACGCTAGCACCGTAGTGGCATCTCCACATGCATCATCCTCGAAAAAGTCATTTCAATTTAGAACTATAAGCGTAAATAATATTTATGCAGTGGAGAATGTGTTGTCAGATGCACAACGCTAGCACCGTAGTGGCATCTCCACAGGATGTCCATTGCAGTATAGGAAGGTTGCATCATCCTTAAAAGTATTTAACCAATTTTAAAATGTGTTGTCAGACGGCCATTGAAGCAGCGGGGTTTGCATCACCCTGTGAATTATAGAGGAGGGGTAGTTGGCAAGATATGAAGCTATATTGCAGAAACTATGTTAGGATTGGTTAGCCATTTCCTGTGGAGAAAGGTCGTAAATTAAATGTAGAGCTTTTGTTGACCTTTTTCCTTGGAGTAATGCATGCCAGTGAGAAGAATATACTATTGAGATCTTTTTTACCATTTATTCTGCACCTGTTCTTTTAAATGCCTTATGGGGAAAAAGATGAAACTTCTCCGCGTCAACACTCAGCACTGAAAGCATATACTTGAGACTCATATCACAAGTGTTTTTGTCACCGGTTATAATCTCTTACGTTAAATATTTTGCAATAACAGACGTCAAGTTTGAGCTCATCACTTTGATGAGTTTGTAGTCAATAATTCTTCTGTTTTTTTTACTAAACCTGATGCCCTGTTTGTGGCTCAGAACCTATTCTACAAAGGGGAAATGTTCTCTTTATAATAGATCCTTATTATTTCAACTGACCATCATCAACACTTCGTAAGCATATTATTCCACTCATAATTACAGGGAAAACTGATATCTACAGTTGTGCACACAACGCCATCTGCGTAAGCTGAATAAACGGGATGTTAGGCAAAAAGTCTTCCCCGGGCTCACTGCTCCTCTTTTTTCCAACCCTTATGTACCGGAAGGAAAAAACTTGATGGGTAATTGCTTTTGTTTAAAAGGTGAACACCCTCCCAATTTCTTTTATTAGAAACCAAGAAACCACTAAAACTAATATATATGTAAAATCCTATTTCTCTCTGTAGAACAGAAGAAAGTGGAGTACTTGCAAGTATGCTTAAATTAAAGGAGCTAGCTAGTGGGACACTAGAGGGTTATTAAGAACTAGAATTCATATGCAGTATATTAGTTTTCTTTTAGCTAGGCTTCTATCTCCGTAGTAAGACAAAAGGCATGATATTAGTCTAGTATATATATCATGCTGAACAGGTTTAGGTACTATGATTGCCTTTTATACAAATTAAGGGGAGTGAGATTTGCTTTTGAAAAGGGACACTTGTATTTTTACTTTTTGTTTTTTTAGCAGAAGAGACATTTGACATTCTTATTAAGAAGAGACGGATGACCGGATTCCTGGCTCGTGGGAGTCTAGATCGAATAGCTTTATATTCTTATTATGAATATATGTATGTTTGCATATATGTAATGATTAAGAACATGTTGTTAATATATAAAGCCGGCCCAAACTAGGGAGAGCTAGGGAGAGAAGCCAATCAATAGAGCTTTGAATTTTGCTAGCAGGCACACAAGATAACATTTTACAAATCAACTTTCTTACATCTTGACATTACAGATGAACGCAGCTAGATGCCTGCATATTATATGTGTGTCCTTTGAAGTAATTCTTGCAGATCAAATCACCTCAGTGTGCTGCTTAATTAATTAGCACACCGTGACATGGATCTCCCCCTCCCTTAAATTTTCTCTATGATCTCTGGCCGGCCCTGCTGGATCGACATTTGATACATGAATACATGATTAACAAGGGTAATCTTAGATCAAGGCCAAGCTGGGTACACAGCAACACACACATACCAAACAAAATCTAAGACCTATACGATATGTACGTACAAGTGCCCGTATATACGCTTGTGTATGCACGTACGTACATATACTGGGGGATATATAATAGTATTATTGCGCAGATGGTAGGATCCGCCGTGGTAGCCAGTTGGCGGTGAGGTCTCTACATCTTTCCGATGAGGGGGATGCCGACGGCGGTGACGATGAGGGTGGAGGGGACGCCGAAGATGAGGTGGTTCCAGAAGGTGAGCTCGTAGGCGTTGCGGGGTGCCCGGCGCGCCTGCTCGCACACGATGAGGTTCGCCGCTGACCCCAACAGCGACAGGTTCCCCGCCACCGTGCTCACCCACGCCAGCAGCAGCCACGACCGGGTCACCGCCGCCGGGGAGATCAGCGCCGCCGCGGTTGCCACCTCGTTCCCCAACAGCAGCACTGCGTTGCGTTCACAACAGATATTATTCACATGACGTCACCTCACACAATTGACATGCATGCTTGGCTAGTGAGTGATGCATGACTAGATGTAGATATTTTTCTAAATTGTGTGCATTTTCTGTTGTATTTGAATACGAAAAGATATATTGTTCTATTGTAAATTTTGAGTGAGTGATGACTAGACAAGACTCGATCACACTAGATATTTTCTAAATTGTTCGAATTGTTTGTTGTGTTCTCGCAAAAGAAACCATGCATGCTAAGTGCGTGCACCGCCAATACTATTACATTAGTTCGGAGTTCTATTACTTTTGAGTGCTTTTGTCGTGTCACCTTCACCAAAACCATATTGTCGTAGATGTCAGCTAACTAAGTACCTATGTATGTGTTTTAAACTCAACTCCTACGTAGTGTCGTATGTGTATATATTAAGATTAATTGTACAGGTTCCATGCATGCATGTACTCCAATATATATAGGCAATAAAGGTATATATACCTGTTGGCACGTTGGAGGCGAGGTTGGAGAGGAGGAGGATGATGACGGAGAGGACGGAGATGCCGCCGGCGCTGTCGACCTTGGAGTAGGGCGCCATGAAGTTCCATATGGCGCTGGGCAGTCCGGTCTTGTTGAACCCACTCACCGTGATGAACATGCCGGAGAAGAAGACGAGCAGCGAGTATGAGACCTTGACGAGGCATGGCTCGGCATCCCGGAAGTCGACAACGACGAGAGCGATGGCGGTGGTGATGGCCGTCCACGACATGTTGAGTCCCACCATGTAGGCGACCACCATGCCCACGGTGACGATGTAGGCGAAGCTCTTGAGGAAGAGCTTCCGGTGGTGCTCCGTGCACTGCATGAACCACGGGTGCTTCGTCGAGATGTTCTCCTCCATCATCGACTCCCCGTCGTCGTTCATGGTGCTGCCGTTGAGCGGGTTGAGCTGGTGCGGGCTCTTGAGAGAGACGACGGACGGTGAGCGGCCCTCCTCGGCGGCAGTCATCTGCTTCCCGGCGTCGACCATGTCGGGGGAGACACCCTCGAGGTCCTTCCAGTACATGCAGAGCAGCATGACCATGTTGACGGCCATGCCGGCGAGCATCGCCGGCAGGATCCCGAGGAGGAACCTCGGGAAGGAGATCTTGCTGTTGAAGGCGATGACGAGGTTCTGCGGGTTGCCGATGGGGGTGGCGCTGGACCCGATGTTGGCGCTGGAGGCAAGCGCGAGGAGGAAGGGCTTGGCCGGGAGGTTGCGCTCGGCGGCGAGCTCGAGGACGAACTCGGTGAGCACGACGCAGCATGTGTCATTGGTGAAGAGCGCCGAGGCGAGCGCGGTGACGACGCAGACGCGGCAGAGGAGGTCGCGACCGCCCTGGCTCTTCCAGGCGAGGAGCGTGCCGAGGTGCTTGAACATGCCGGCGTTCTTGAGGTAGCCGCCGACGACCATGGTGGAGAAGAGGAGGCCGAGGATGGGGAGGTCGATGGAGGCGTAGGCGTCGTCGGGGCTGATCACGTGGAAGACGATCATGAGCACCGCGGAGAGGAGGGAGCCGGCGGTCCGGCCGATGGGGAGGAACGGGACGGACGGGAACACCGCCATCATCCAGAACACGGCGAAGGCCAGCGAGCCGAGGACCACCTTGGGGAGAGACGCGAGCGCCATGGCCGATCGTTGGATCGAGCTTCTAGGAAAGCTTGGTTAGTAAGTGATTAGTCTGCACTTTGATGGTTAGTGACACATGCATGCACTGGGGCGCGCTGCTGGCCTGGTAGCTTCTCGTGCTGCAGAGGCTCTCGTCGATCGAGGGTATAAGTAGAGCTTGGCTGGGCGGCCAGCGAAGAGCGTGTGATGTCACGTAGGCTGGCCGGGTTGCTTACTTGGTTACTCGATCGATTAGATGACTAATTAAGCGAGCTAGGTACGCCAGGGCGCCCTAGCTAGCTTAGGCTTACCTCGCTAAGAGTCAAGTGGTGTGAGATCAAAAGGGTAATGTAAAGTATTGAGTTGTTCCAGCCGTCACCGGCCAATGTGCGTATGCACTGGGATAGTATTGGCCCAAAACTATCTACTACGCGTATACTATACTGACCAACAAAGACAAGTTTATTAAGAAGATGCATAACAGGAGTACAAAGACATGGTCGCGCGTAACCGTTCACGAGGCGCAAAATAGCACAGCTCGAGTTGCACCGCGGTTCCTTTTTACAAGGAGGACGCTAGGGGTCGTCCGGATGATACAGGGTTCTATCATCATGTAAAACTGCCTCATTTGCGGGAGAATGTGATTACCATTCTCCAATATGCAGATGACACTATTTTTTGCTGGATGAAGATTTTGAAAATGCTAAGAATCTTCCGTGGACTAGTGGTAGCCGTGCATATGCGCATAAGGGACAGGTCTCGGGTTCGAGTCCTCACTTCTATCTTAATGACAAAGCCGGGGTGGAGTCCCCCTCCGGTCTTGTTATTTTTTTTAAAGTTTCTGCTTTGCCTTTTTAAACAAATGTCAAGATTTAAAATCAATTTTATGAAAAGTGAAGTTTTTGTTTAGGAACATGTGGTGAGCATAGTGATATTTATGAGGAGATTTTCACAAGTAAGTCTGGCAAGTTACCTATGAAATATTTGGGTTTACCTGTTAATAAAACCATATTATTAAATAAACACCGGAAGCCTGCTAAAAAAAACTTGGGTGGTGACAAGGTAAATGGTTGGCCATTAGATCCGAACCATCTTGCTAAAACTCATGTTTGACCTCTCTTATTTTGTACATGCTTTCTTTTTACAGAGTGCCATTGTGAGTTAGGAAAACTTTTGATGCTTTTAGAAGTCGACTCTTAAGGCAAGAGAATCAGAGAATAAGAAACCATCTGATGAATTGGGAAACGATCTGTTCCCCAAAAGATTTGGGTAGGCTAGGGGTGCTGAATTTGGATATTATGAATATCAGTTAGTTATGTAAATGGCTTTGGATATTGGAGAATGAGGAGGGTGCTTGGAAAGATATTTTGAAGAAGAATATCTTCAAAAATAAACTCTTGCTCAAGCTGGCGATAAAGTTAGTTCTTCCGAATTCTGGTTTGGCCTGATAAAAGTTAAGAATATCTTCTATTCTTTTTGTGATAGGATCTTAATTTCTGGGGACAAAACCAGATTTTGGGAGGATGAGGGGTATGAAGGGAAGAGTATGGCTACATGTTTTCCCAGACTATGCAATCTCACCTTTAGTAGAAATACTAGAATTGAAAAAGTTGTAGCGTCTAGGGGAAGATGCATGATCTTTAGAAGGTGTCGTTAGAGTGAACTTGCAGATTAGTGGGATAAAACACTGAGAATTATTGATAATGTTGAGTTAATCGAGGGAGTGACAAGGTGACCTGGAAGTTGGGAAAGAAGGGCTTTACTATTAATACCCTATATAATGCCCTTCAAACGAGATTGCCTACCCAAAAACTTTAAGCATCTTTGGTCTATGAAACTACCTACTAAAATCAAGACCTTCCTTTGGCTTGTTATGTGGGGTAGGACTAACAAAAGATATCCTAAAAAGGAAAGGTTGGGATGGATAGCCATAATGCATGTTATGTGTTGTGGATGAGAGTATTGATCATTTGTTCTTTACTTGTCCAATTGCCCGCTATGTTTGGGGGGGGGGGGTTGAAATGCAACTTTCATATTCGTGATACCCCCAGTTCAGTGGCTGAACTGGGGGCTGGTTGTTGAATTTTCTGGGGTGTGAGCGGAATACTTTGAAAGTATTCATTGCTGCTATGTTTGGGGTGAAGGAGATATGCCCTAGAGGCAATTAATAAAGTGATTTTATTTGTCATATCTCAATTGTTCATAATACGTTTTAATATCATGCTATAACTGTATTACGCGGAAACATTAATACATGTGTGGTATAAAAACAACCAGGTCCCTAGTAGTCTCTATTTAACTAGTTCGTTGGGTAACAGATGATCAAGGTTTCCTGATCATGGACAATGGCGTCGGTTAACAACGGATTCATATCATTAGGTGAATGATTTGATGGACATACCCAAAATATAGAAACGTAGTGTTCATACCTTCGACCGTGAGATCATATCAAATCTCTGCTTCTGAAAGATACGGCTGATCTCATCAAATGGAATGACTAATATAGCGTGACAATAAAAGTGACACTTTCGGGTATCGGAAGGAAGCAGTAGAAGCGAGTGATCAAGAGCGGGAATTTCCAATCCACATAGCAGGGTAGATACTCTTGGCCCACTCGGTGAGATTACATCAATGAGCTTGCGAGCATGTGACTAGGTCACGGGGGTGTATTATCACATACGAGTAAAGATAGATTTGTCGATGGTGAGGTCATGCTCGGTAATCGTGATACCGGAGAACGACGCTCGGAAAATCTAAGTATCGCTAGGCAAGAGGATGAGACTGGACGTCTAAAGGTTCAAAACGATAAAAGAC
Organism: Poa pratensis; assembly: GCA_947311845.1. NCBI lineage: Eukaryota > Viridiplantae > Streptophyta > Magnoliopsida > Poales > Poaceae > Poa > Poa pratensis. The sequence goes on along the minus strand of CAMZMU010000064.1, from coordinate 8,765,162 downwards.
ATTCGTGGACGCACATGGGCTATCATGGGTATCCAGATCCTGCTGTTAGTCACTGATCGGAGCGTGTCTCGATCATGTCTGGAGTGATCCCGAACCTTGGGGTAACACACTTAAGGGTGGGTGACGATTAGATTGGATTTAGAGAGAAAATAAACCGGAGACTCCGGAAGTGTTCCGGACATGTCCGATGGAGATCGGAGGGCAACGAAATATGTTTCGGAGTCCGAATGAATTAAATAATATGTATTTAATATTAATAAGTGTTATTACTGATTAATTTTTTTATTTAATTAATTTCGAATTTTAAAGGCATTAAATCATAAATGGGACTTAGAGGCCCATTAAGGGAAAAACTCCATTTGGGAAATGGGGGGAGGGCCTAGCCGGCCTAGGTGGGCCGAATGGGGCCCACCTAGGTGGCCGGCACACCCCATGTGGGGGTTTAGTCCCACATGGGGGAGCTAAGGAGGATGGCCTCCCTCCTCCTCCTTTAAATAGGGGACCCCCTTTGCCTAGAAATTACACCAATTCTCCGCTTCTTCAATCCTACCTTGAGTGTGGTTCCGTTTCTGGAGCTGCGTACGGGGAGGGAAGTCTCTCTACTATACGCACACCACCGTGCTGCTAGATCCACTCTTCCACTTCCGCTGCTCTACTGGATCTGGTGCCCGGAGGTCGTCATCCACACCGTACGTGTGTGGAACCGCGAGGCACCATTGTTTGGTGCTGGGAGTTGTCTTCTTCCACTACACGACCCTAATGTCGGCGCCGTCGTCTCCACCAACAACGTTTGTGCGGGAACATAATCCCGCTTCCGGTCTATAAGGGTATGTATTATGATCTCCTCCGTATTAGTATATCTGCATAGTATAGATCCTGGCTAGTTTATGGTTATCGTCGGTTGAATTTTTTTGTTTTCTGTCTATGGTCCCCAACAGTGGTATCAGAGCCGATCTATGCTTATATATATCTGTACGGTTAGAACACATGTTGAATGTGGGCATCGATTCTACATTTGTTACCCTCTCGCGTGTACTTGTTTATATCACGGTATTGTCGGATGAAGCGGCCCGGACCGACTTTACGCGTACTCTTACGCGAGACTGGTTCCACACTTGACATACGGCTTGTACCTATATGTGGCTGGCGGGTGTCTGTATCTCCTACAATAGTTGATATATCATTTGCAATGGAGGGCCCCGAAAGGGGTGTAATAGAGACAATTGTCTTATCGCGTTGTGGTTGTTTTCGTAGGTAAGAAACGGTTCTTGTGCGGAAGCCCTAGCAGCCACGTAAAACATGCAAAAGATAAAGTAGAAAGCGTTAACTTTATTTTGCAGGGGCAATGTGATATGGTCAATGTAGGTTTATTAAATTTTTATAAACTGTCGGCGCGAAGGAACCATCGGCGCGGAGGAGACCATATCATGTCGCATTACATTTCATTTTAGATGTTATGTAGATTGTGTGCATCATATTGTGTATATATATGTCTATATATTAGTTACACGGCGGTAGTAATATAAGATGATCCCTCGCAAAATTCCGATAATAGTGTTCTCCCTCTGTCGTGCACCACCAATAAAGTTCTACGTTACGGGGTACGCCGCATTGCGGTTACACTCGTCTCTTCGTTCGCATACAGTGGGTGTAAGCCACGTTGCACGCGTGAATACGTCAGAGGTGTTATGGCGAGCCTAGCATGTACAGACATGGCCTCGGAAACAAGTACCGAAAGGTTAAGCAAGTCACATGCGGTGATGTGATCGATATACGATGTCCACCTTTGAAGTTATGCTATCTGCCTGATCGATGGGGTAGTGTAATGGATGGGGGTTGTGAATCACTAAGACGATGCGAGGGATACTCGTCTTGAGTGGGAGTTCTAGTAGTTTTACTTTGAAAACTTAGTTTTACTTTGAAAACTTAGTTTATTTTGAAAACTTGAACCCATATTTTATTATGAACAAAGTCTTTATGTTTTGCAAAACCTTTGTAGATAATAACCTGTTTGATAGACCTTTTAAACTTAGGTGCTTTCCTGCGATTGAGAAACTTAAAAGGTTGGGTCCAAACTTCATATTTTTATACCGTAGCTTGAGGATACTCCTTGTTTAAACCATTAGCTCTATTTGATACAAAACCCGCTAGGAGATAAAACCGGAGATTCCGCTGACAAAAGATAATTCAGATTATCAAGTTTTGTGCGGATAATTTCATCATAGTCCAGTGTATGCTATGATCTCTGCCGTTGAGAATGAACTGTGGGTGCGTGTTAACAGATCGCGAACATTTGGAATGGTCGCTGAGATTGATGATCTGTATCCACCGTAAATCAGGTTTTCTTCTCAACCAAGATGGAAGAGAACACTTGCATTAAAGGAGCATGTGGCAGTCATACTTGATGACATTGGTCATATTATGACATTGAGACGCCTCGCTCAACTCGATCACTGGATGACAGAAACGTTGCCAGGTGCAAATGTTTTGTCATAAGACTATGTCATGCAAGGGGAATCATCCATCTTCATGAATTCTTGGTTAGCTTGAAGAATCAAGAAGATGAAACAGATCCGGAAAGTCATCAATGATGATGGTGTATATATGATATACGCGTTATGAATGTTTTACCTAAACAAGTACTTGCAGCAGTGACTAAGTTTTGATACTAGTCATGTTTTATGAAAACAAGATTTTCTGCTTAGGTAGCTTGGAAGGATGAAGAGACAATGAGTGTGTTGATGATGGCAGGCAATATGTTGTGATGGCCATAGACACTCTCTCTGCATCTACCATTTAGATTAAATTTGATTTGAACAAATTCCATTAGATCGCTTGTTAGCATGATCATTATAAGTGTGTCTTGCCTCTAGCGAGACAATTATTCATATTTGTTAGTGACAAATCGTTGTCCTACATTTATGAGTGATATCTTTAATGATCATACACCGATTATGAATGGAATGTTGTTATTTGAATCTAGATGGTAGTAGCTCTCACATTTATAACATTAATGCCAAAGATACAAACTTAATAATGACACCATATTATTATGGCACTAACGTTTTAAGTCATGTCAATGTATGTGCATTAAGAAGCTCCATTCAGATGGATCTCCAAGTCTTTAGATTTCGATCTTATGACACTTGCAAAATAACTGAGACACCGTTCTCTGAAAACGGGCATCTAACTTGTTGAGAATCATACATATCGATGTGTGTGAATCAATGAAGTACTTCAACGTGTAGTGGAAATCATTGTTTTATAAACTTCACCAATGATTTGAGTAGATATGGGCATATCCACTTAATGAAATGCTGGTCTGAAAAGTTTGATAAGATCAAACAAGTTCGGAGTGAAGTAAGAGAAATAAACTTAACAAGAAAATCAAATTCCCGCGATACAGATCAAGGAAACAAGGATTTGAGTTATGAGTTTGGCATATCATTGGAAGACTTGTGAAAAGAGTTCCACAAATTACGCCGTATGGAACACCACAGTGTTATGGTGTGTTAGAACGTCGTAATCACACGCTATTGGATTGTGTGTGATCAATAAAATCTCTTATCGAATTTTTGTGATCATTAGAGTCGTATGGTAGGAACAAAACATTCACTTTAGATAATAGGGAAACCATCTAAATCCATGGAGACAATACCATATGAGTTATGGCATGGCTTTTAGCCTAGATTGTCGTTTTGATATTTTAGTATTTTTGATAAGATCAAACCTAAAACGGATAAATTCATCTTTGTAGTGTATCTAAGAAATCAGTTGGATACATTTCTCACGACAAAGGCAAATTTGCTGCCGGAACATACCTTGATCAAGAAATAGTTTCTTGTCCAAGGGTATAAGTGGGAAAGAAAGTAGAGCAAGACGGAGTTAATGAACTTCCTCTCCAGACATCAGAGTGGCGCAACGGAAACCGTTCCGGTACCGTCCTCCACAACTGGAAGGAAGCTGATGATAAGTGATCATGATGCTCTGAGCTCATACTAAGGTCGTAGGGTCTGAGAATGTGTTCCGCACTGTGTGGTACGACAATCTTGTTATGAACGTCATGTTAATGGAACATGACAAACCTGCGAACTACGAAGAAGTGATGGTAAACCTAAGTCCGAGAAATGGCTATAAGCCATATATAATCCGAGATAAAATCCATGCACGATTACCAAGTAAAGACTTGGGTAAATCTTCTTGATGGGCTCCAAGCCGTTGAGAGTGAATGGAATTTTATGACAAAATAGACACTGACGGAAAGGCAACCGTTTATTAGGATCGATTTGTCGTAAAATAGTTTCAACAAATTCAAAAGTTGACCACAACGAGAATTTGTCTCAAGTGGCGATGCCTAATTAAGTCTATTTAGGATTGTTTTAGCAATTACTATAATTTCGAATTGAGAAATTGATAGATGGATAAAGAAGCCATGTTTCTTAATGGTAGCATTAAGAAAAGAGTTGTAACTAGTACAATGAGATGGTTTGTTGATCCTAAGGATGCTAGACATGTATGCAAACTTCAGTTGTCCATTCATGGGCTGAAGCAAGCATATCGGAGCTGGAATCTTCACTTTGATAATGTGATCAAAGGATTTTGGAGTCGTCCAAAATAATTGAAGAAACCTGCATTTATAAAGAAGTGAGTGGGAGCTAAGTAGCTTTTCGTGATCTTATATGTGAATGGCATATTTGAGTGGGAGCTAAAAGGAAATTCCCTTGTCTTATATGCGAAGGCATATTTGAGTGGGAGCTAGGTGTCATTTCAAAGTTTATATGTAATGACATATTGAGAATGATACAGATCCTCTAGTAAAGTATAAATAATTATTTAAGCTTTAAATCTTTAATTCGTATAGATCATAAGGGGCTTAATAACATTAGGTCGCAATATTTTCCTAGGTTAAGATTCTAAAATGTTTCAGAATAAAACAAAGAAAAGTTCTCACTTGTATGATTGGGTAAAATGTTAAGATTATCTTGGCATTTCAGCGATAGTTATTGAAAGAAAAGGATGTCCGACATCCTCTATGCCTTAGTCATAGATTCTATCATACTGAAAGCTCGACTTGATGTGACCCAAGTTCTTGGTTGAAAAACAGGTTCTAGAGTGATCCTGGATGGATCAATGAACAAACGTTAAGTATATCCTTCAGTGTCTAAATAGAACTAAGGATATGTTTTCTGGTATGGGGTGAGAGTGAAGAGACAACTTGCCGTAAAAGGGTTACAATGATGCAAGTTATGACACTGACCCATACGGCTAGAAATCTCATACAGGAGAAGTCCTTTGTTTTGAATAAAGGGTTAGATTGCGAAGTTGCATATGAATGCATTATCATAGAAGGGTTAGCTTGCGAAATTGCATATGAATGCACTGTCGCATGATCTACATAGGTATAGGAATATATGGCTATTTCGGAAGTAGCAAGTGTGATTGGACTATGCTGTTTTCCCGAGCATGACTGGTTTCCCTTAATAGATCTCTTAGACTTTTAAGGCTCATGCTATGCAAAATTTTGAGTCTCACTCCATCGACAAAGCATATATTTCACCTATATCATATGATACGGGATGATGTCAAACTAGGTGACATAGAAGTGTTGCAAAGCACATACAGATCTAGATCTGTTGACTTGCTTCCTCTTCTACGAGACAAACGTGCACCAATATTGCTATAGGTGTTAAGCTTTTACCAAGTTGTAAACTAGATCAAATTGTACTCTAGTGCAAGTGGGAGACTGAAAGAGATATGCCCTAGAGTCAATTAATAAAGTGATTTTATTTGTCATATCTCAATTGTTCATAATACATTTTAATACCATGTTATAACTGTATTACACGGAAACTTTAATACACGTGTCTTATAAAAACAACCAGGTCCCTAGTAGCCTCTATTTAACTAGTTCGTTGGGTAACAGATGATTAAGGTTTCCTGATCATGGACAATGGCGTCGCTTAACAACGGAGTCATATCATTAGGTGAATGATTTGATGGACATACCCAAAATATAGAAACGTAGTGTTCATACCTTCGACCGTGAGATCATATCAAATCTGAGCTTCTGAAAGATACAACTGATCGCATCAAACGGCATGACTTATATAGCGTGACAATAAAGGTGACACTTTCAGGTATCGGAAGGAAGCAGTAGAAGCGAGTGATCAAGAGCGGGAATTGCCAATCCACATAGCAGGATAGATACTCTGGGCCCACTCGGTGAGATTACATCAATGAGCTTGCGAGCATGTGACTAGGTCACGGGGGTGTATTATCACAGACGAGTAAAGATAGATTTGTCGATGCGAGGTCATGCTCGGTAATCATGATACCGGAGAACGATTCTCGGACAATCTAAGTATCGCTAGGCAAGAGGATGAGACTGGACGTCTAAAGGTTCAAACGATAAAAGACATTCGTGGACGCACAGGGGCTATCATGGGTATCCAGATCCCGCTGTTAGTCATTGATCGGTGAGCGTGTCTCGATCATGTCTGGAATGATCCCGAACCGTGGGGTAACACACTTAAGGGTGGGTGACGATTAGATTGGATTTAGAGAGAAAAGAAACCGGAGACTCCAGAAGTGTTCCGGACATGTCCGATGGAGATCGGAGGGCAACGAAATATATTTCGGAGTCCGAATGAATTAAATAATATGTATTTAATATTAATAAGTGTTATTAATGATTAAATATTTTTTATTTAATTAATTTCGAATTTTAAAGGCATTAAATCATAAATGGGCCTTAGAGGCCCATTAAGGGAAAAAACCCCATTTGGGAAATGGGGGGGGGGGGGGGGAGGGCCTAGCCGGCCTAGGTGGGCCGAATGGGGCCCACCTAGGTGGCCGGCTGCCTCCTTGGCCGGCGCACCACACGTGGGGGTTTAGTCCCACATGGGGGAGCTAAGGAGGATGGCCTCCCTCCTCCTCCTTTAATATGGGACCCCCTTTGCCTAGAAATTACACCAATTCTCCCTCTTCTTCTCTCCTACCTTGAGCGTGGTTCCATTTTTGGAGCTGCGTACGGGGAGGGAAGTCTCTCTACTATACGCACTCCACCGTGCTGCTAGATCCACTCTTCCACTTTCGCTGCTCTGCTGGATCTGGAGCCCGGAGGTCGTCATCCACACCGTACGTGTGTGGCACCACGAGGCACCATTGTTTGGTGCTGGGAGCTGTCTTCTTCCACTACACGACCCTGAGGTCGGCGCCGTCGTCTCCACCAACAATGTTTGTGCGGGAACGTAATCCCGCTTCCGGTCTACAAGGGTATGTATTCTGATCTCCTCCGTATTAGTATATTTGCATAGTATAGATCCTGGCTAGTTTATGGTTATCATCGGTAGGAATTTTTTTGTTTTCTGTCTACGATCCCCAACATGGGGGCTTTGGAAAACAAGAAATAAAGCTTGTTTTGATCAAATTGTGCCCACAGATTTTTGTGGCATAATCTTTTATACTTTCTATTGGATTGATTTGTGGAGTGATTTGCAGAAGGGGAGAGTGCGAAGAATACTTCAGCAAGGATCTGAGAAATAAAGCTTGTTTTGATATACCCAAAGAAGCTGAAGATCGTGACAGGAGGTCTTCAATCAATTGAGAGGGCGGTCGCCAATATGTCCAAGAATACATAGTGGATAGCCTTCGTCAGGAACGACTGTGTTTGGGTGTTGTTTCAAGTGTTCCTCTGTTTTGTGCTCCAGACATTTGTGAATTAGCTTCATCCTTTGTTGTCGTTGGGCGATGATCGTGGGCAAGTTTTACACACAAAAAACTTATAATATGACCTTAAGTTTATTTATATGAGGCTGGGAGTATCCCCTTTTATATAAAAAAGATGTCACAAAAACGTGAAGCATAACCTACTCGAGTAGTAAATATTTGTACTATTGCAGCATTCTTGAAACATTTCATCCCATGGTGGATCAGAACATTTTGAGAGGTTCTTCACTGAGGGAAGTATGGATTATCATGTGCTAAGCTTTTTATAAAATATAATATGATAACATTTTGAGAGGTTATACTCATGTAAAGGGTTCATCATAGTGTGGGATTCCATTTCCTCCATTATTAGGATCTTTATTCATTTTTCACATGTCTCATTTCGCTTATTTTATCATGTCTCATTTCTCTTCTTTACATTTTCTCATATTTTTCTTCTCTTTTTTATACCACCCTTGATATAGAGGACGGTTTGTGGAGAGTGGTGTTTTGTAGCCCGGGCTACATGTAGCCCTTTATTTTGAACATTCGAAATACATATTTTAAGGAAAAAAAATCTGAAAAAACTATTTACATGTAGCCATGGATATATCCTGCAAGTGTGCAAAATCTTAATCCAAAATACGCTATATTCTAGGTACACAAAAAATTGTAGATATTGTGTATGAACAGTACCTCTAAATCTTGTCAGAATTTGTCTTTTCTACGTACCAAAAATACAAAACAATTTGGATTGAAAATTTGCACAGTTGTAAGATATGTTATTGGCTACAACCACATTTACATTTAGAAATTTTGACACTTTAAAATATTGTTTTCAAAAGTTTTAAATATAGGGCTACAAATGCCTTTTTCGAGGGTTTGTGCCATTATATTTTTACTAATTTTTATTGCTATCGTAAAGGTTAGTTGTGCTTGTCATGTTCGTGGTTCACCCCATAACCTACTTCTCAATAGCTTGGGTTGAGAGGCGATGAAATATGGCCACACATAAAATTTACGTGAGTGGCGATGAAATACCACATAATGGTTAGATATGGTGGAGAAATATTAAAAACAATAGCTTGGGTTGAGACTTGAGAGAATTGGATGCCCAATCTATATTATACATGTTTAGTACGTGAAAGGATAGCAAAAGAGGAAGTTGACCACTAAAGAGAGGTTGCAAACAGTGTCACAATGTGCTCCATTTCCCATGCTATAAGAGTACTTCCCTTGAAACATAAAGAAGAATGAGGGATAAACCTTAATATGACACATGATTGCTTCTATATAATCTGTAACAAAATATTGATGAAAAACAAAAATAGTGATCATAATTTGAACCAAATTATCTGTTCCATTATTTTTTATAAAGATTTTTCCTTTTTTATTTTCTACGGGTTCATGGTCATCTTTGAAAGATATAACATTTAGTTCCAAACTAATCAAGGTGCTAAAAAACAAGGTACATAGGTTTGCAAACGTTGATGCAGATGAGGATGTGGGGACATCCCCAAGCTTAACGTTTTCACCTATCTTGAATGTTCTTTGATCTCATGTTTGGTCTTCATTCTTTCCATTTGAAAAAACTTCAACGAAAATCACTCCCTTTTTTTATTTGTGGGAATCATTTGTGACATATATAATAAGGCAAGCTACTGTTCATAGGTTGAAACAAAATTATCTGAAAATCCAAAGGTATTACATAAGGGGGTAACATCCAAAAAAATGTTATAAGATCCAACAGAATCAAGGGGACAGTGCAATCATTAGTCCAAAATACTTGTCACCATGGTCCCGATAAGAGCGGCAAAACATGAAGGTTATCTACATAACGATGAACCGATACGGGGGAGAGGAGGGGCTTGGGTCTCTGATCGGGCAGATGAAAACCATAATCGATCCATGATGTGCGTTTTAACCGTCACGCGATCCATTTATGACACGATATACATCACGGCTGTTAAAACCCGTCATCGATAGTTGGTCTATGACGGTTTTTTGACTTTCTACCACAAACTCGACTTGTTAGACACGTGTTGTAGGAGCCGAAGTGGTTACCGGATTATGTAGTAGAATAGCATGGGTTGGGCATGTTTCGCGAACATGGGCAAAGAGTGTGCTGGAATGTTTGGCAGAAGTGGAAATTCATTTCCTGTGTTTGTTCTACGGGAAATTGTTGTTCCATTTACACTTCTATTTCCGCTGAAAAATCTATGTTTCCCTTTATGTTATGTAAAGTTTATGTTTCCGTATTTCCTTTCTATTTCCATTTTCGGTGGTAATCGTCGTTTTGATCCCTACGTGCAGTCATATGCATCCCTCGGCATGAGACAGAAGAGTGACAATATCGTGCATTATTAATATAATTGCGCAAGCTAGCCCTTTAACTTAGCGTATGTCGGTGTTAATCGCGGACGCTGATTAGCTGGTTAGTTAGGTCATATGGCTACTATCGAGCCTAAATCAGAGATGGAGTAATTAATTAACTTGCACTTGCACTTTCAGCTGGTTATATGTATACATAGTAGATCTTAATTGATTAAAGTATCAATATCAAGTTGCTGCTGAGATCGCTTTACTTTATTTTTGTACTTTAGGGGAAATATCAACTTCACATGTTCAACCTTCCATCCCTATAGTCCATTTCTAGTTAATTAACATAGCCCTACTAATTATGTTAATCGCATGATTAGGGGCTATCCAATGGGGCCACAGCCGATACTCTCACGCGATTGGCCCAGGCCAGCATTAGACGCACGAGAGCGAACGGATATGATTAATTAAGATGATGTGTCGGTCTGGCATCCGTCGTGTGGAACATTTCGTGGTGGGGTGTTGGCATAAAGTATAGACGTACGGCGCATGATCGAAGTGTGTTGCCAAGATGCATCCATGACTTAAAATAATGTTTTACGTCCCTGCCACATGTCAACTACTCTCCGGTAGTGTTAGATTCTAATTTCAGATTTCTAACTGGGAGTTGAGACAAAAGGGGCATATGGGCATGTTTGAAGCAAAATTTGATTAATTCCACATAATTTGAGGTTCATGTTTTTCTGCAGCGGCTTATTCGTCTCTTCTTGACCTCTGTGGTTTATTTTTTATTTTTAATAGTTTGGTTGTTTGCATACTCGATGTCACGGTAGAAATTGATATCGTGTTGTTGCAGATACCGTGTGTACTTGATCAACTTGATACTAATATATACTTCATCCTTTTTTAATATAAGATGTTTTAGCTTTTGTCCACATGCACATGCACACAAATGTATGTAGACACATTTTTATATGCATGTTCACTCATTTTAGTGTGTATATAGACAACATGTGTACCACCTAAAACATCTTATATTAAAAAACGGAGAGAGTACTACCCTTTATAAAAAAACTTAGCTTTACTGCAACAGCTAATCTTGTGGGTCCTTAGAAAATGAAAGTTACTTTTACAATATACTGTTTAGTGTTCACGTACGTCGCAGTAATATATGCCCAAGGATCAAAAGTATCAAAATCCACAGCTGAAGACCTAACCACATCCTAACTACAAGCCCACACGTCAATGACTCCTTTTTATGAACCAAGCAAATCATCATGTCTCACGTTCTCTTGGGAATATTGGGCCGCGCCATTAACACCCATGGACCTTTCTTTTTGATTGCATGATCAAAAAATCAATGATAAACATATGCAAGATCCTAATGTCATATAATCTTCGAGCATGTAGATTAGAAAACTATAAAGTTTAGCAAAATAAAATGTCTAACACACCATGGAAAATGTCCTCCAAAACATAGTACAAAAAAAATCTAAGGATTCGAATAATGCAAATCAAACGACATATATATGGCATGCTTTTTGTTGGATACTAATTAATCCCTTTACTAAGTTGTGCTATTGCAAAGCATACTGATCGGTCATATCCATCCATGCTATGCATGCAGCAGTGTACTGATCTTAATTGGGAACCTATGGAAAGATCCACGCTAGCTAGCTAAGTGCAATAGGATATCAGAAAGTTCACTAATCAGCCAGTGTGTACATTAATTAACTCCAGTAATCAGTAAGTGGTCTAGTAGTGGGTAAAGATATGAGCACCTAATTGCCAATTAAGGGGTGCAAAAGCAAGCACAACTGAAACCAGAAATATCACACCACACGCCAGCAGCACGCCAAGGGGAATGGATCTCCCAGCTGCCGACTAGATACTGGACTGCACCAAAACTGTTTAATGAACAAATCGACATTATGGACCAACGAGCGGATTTGTCCTCGCATATTAACTGAAAATGTTTTTTTTCTTTTGCCAAAACATGCATAAGGTTTGCGTGTCATTGCGTAAAGTGGAAAGAGAGTTTTTCTTACGAGAGTATATTGGTTATACACGCGTATACATGCATTTGGTAATAGCAGAATGATTTATAGTGTTCCCAAATAAGAAGACACATGAATATGATCAGATCGCACGTTCTCGAAGATCTGTCAATCGATCGATCGTCTACTCGACACACGTCATGCATGACCAAGCTATCTACATGTATACTCATGCATGAGATTAAGGAGAATAGCTACTACTACTAATTTCCAAGAGAAAAAAGGTGCGACTGAACATGTCGGGCGATCACAGCCTCTGATCCCCTCGGCATTGAACACGTTGATTACAAGGCCATGGATGTATATGGCTTTGCCAAAATCGACGCTGATGGTAGCTAAGTGCAACCCTATGCATTTGGACAGGCAGAAATGCACACTCTAGTTACTCTCATTTGCAAACCTTAAATTTAATTTCCCCATACAAAAACATAACTACTTTCCAGCAAACCTTATAGGCTAGTTAGCTCTAGAGCTTGTGAACCTAGCTATGTGTGCGTAGTGAAGTCCCATCACAACTTAACATGCTTGTAAGTGCACGCAGCGTCAGATGTTTACGGTGCCTTTTGCTCTGCACCTCTCCCTTAACTATTTGGACGCGTGCAGGGGAGTGACCGACCATACTGCAGCTGCAGGTTGCTAGATACAGATACTAATGAATCTGTATAATTCGCGTTGCTCCATTGAACATTCTTCTCGTATGGCTAGCTAGCAGCTAGATATATAGTCCGTCAAGCTCGATCGTATCCCTCTATTCACTCACTACTATACCAATGTGATGATATCACAGGCCCATTAGCGCACATTTTCACTGGCAGAATGATTGCATGAGTGAGGCAGCAGTCGTGTCTTACTTAACCTGTCTTCACCCTGCGTTTTGTGGAGCCTGCGTCAGCGCTATAACACCTGAGAAGAAATAGCAGCTCATCACCATTTTTGTTTCTCGCGTAATCTGGCTCCATCTTTCTTTGCTCGTACAATGCACTGTGTTAAGGTTGTCTTCTAACCTACTAGTGCAATGCATGGTCAATTGTAGTGGCAGATCTAGAAGCCACATAGCAAGCTACCTAGGGCCGGTGTTCGCCATACCTAGCTCTATCTTGTTCGATCTTTCTTTGCTCGTATAGTGTCTAGTGCAATGCATGGTCATTTCCCTAGCTAGCTCCGTTGATTTCAGGTGTTCCGTGGAAGAAATCGATTGGTTGATCCAACATCTTTTGCACATCCATCTATATGTGGTCGCACTCTCCTTCTTGTCTTGTGTTGCCGGAGTATGATGTTCTTTCAGCTCCATTGGGAATTTCGACGATCACATGTTTTCTGATGTAAAGTGATGTGATTGCCTCTTACCGTATGAAAGGAGATAATAAAGCTAATATTAGCACTACTATGTTAGGAATTAGGATGATGCACGAGGAAACCTTTTTTAGGCGAGGTTTTAATCCTTCCCGTCACTATGACCAACCCAATTTTCAGAAACACCATTTTATAATTACCAGAAACATCACTACTAGTCTACTACGTTACTCAACGACAATTAGTTTGCCATTCCGTTATCTCTCCACCGTTAATCTGTAATCACTTTTGCCTTTTCTCATAGTTGGAAAATTATTTAGTTGTTATTATTAAAGAAGCAAATGCCTATGAAGAATAGTTGTGACAAGATCAGGTGTAGATGTAATAGCAGAAATTGTGCAACCAAATCAGGTTTATCAATTCTTTATTCACACATACCCATAACGTACAATATATTATACTATCCGGCCTTCTTAATCTAACATATCGGTTCTATGTTTAATAACTTTTTTCTTATATCTAGTGATTGGTTTCAAGCGGTGTGTGTAAATGCTCTAGAAAATGGAGCAATAATGTGAACAAAGTATTTCCTAAGGTTTTCTTTTATTTTGAAATTACCATTTCTCTTGATGGCAAAGAATACCGTGACTAAATAAATGTGCGCTTGAGATAACTCTATGTGTCTTCCTTTTTCGTATATTAGTACGAAGAATTTGTAAAGTATTATTCTAAATCTAACGTTTCATGCCAAAATAGCAACCCTGTGTGGGCGCACGAGTTATCGACTAGTATAAATAAGATGCACACGGGCCTCTCTGACATCGCCTACTGCTATCACTGAATGGAGTAGCCTCTTCTATATTGTTCTTTATACATCCCACCCATACTTTAAATGGCAAGACTGATTATAAACGGTTTGGAGAGATGACATAATGGAAAAAATGATTGTCGGAGTAACAGATCACGATGTTTCTTAGAATTCAATCGGTAAAATAGTGTTTGTGAGAATAGGGTTGGTCATGGTGGTAGAAATGATAATGAACCATTCTAGGTGAAGAGTAAAGGCCCTTTACTAAAGGGAGAGCGAAGATTAAAATCGTTGTGGTTTCGGAAGCTGGACCGGGAACGGGATACGACTATAAAAAGAGTTCCCTTCTGGAAGGGAAACAACCAGTGCCGTGAGCTTGCCACGTGGTGGACATGTGAGGGTGGAAAAACCAAATTTGGTTACTGACACCACCGAACGATCGCATGTAGGCACGTGCATGTGCGTCCGTCCCAGCGCGAAGCCAACACGCCCGCGCGTACATCCTGGGAAGCGAGCCCCCCGCGCATACGTCCCGCGTTGTGTCAAGCAAAGCCGTCAGCGCGCGCGTACATCCCGCGTTCGTCGTGTACTCCGTCGCGCGTACATCCTACCCTCGTCGAGAGAGCAATCCGTACTCCGTTTGTTTGAACTTTCGACCTAAGTACATAAGCAGTAGTACAGAGGACACAAAATCCTGTTGTTGGTTGTACATGAGCTGTTTCTACTGTATAGTCTGTATGTACACCTTGTTGGATATATATGAGCTGCTGGTACAATGTATAGCCAGCCATGCTGCTACTGGATGTACACGCACGCTGCTACTGAATGTACATGTCATAATTAATAGTACAGAATACATAGCCGGTGTACAAATTGCACAGATCCAGGAGTACAACTATAAAAAAGAAGTTGTATAAAGTACACATAATTGGAAGTACAAAACATGATAGTGTACAAAGTTGTACAACTATACAGTCACAGGTTGTACAACTACACAGACACAGGTTGTACAACAACAGCAGAGATACAGGTTGTACAACAACAGAGACACGGGTTGTACAACTACACAGAACAAGTTGTACAACTATACATACCGGAAGTACAGAAAAAAAGTTCGTCGAAACCTATCAACATGGGATCTAGTTTTGAAGATCTAGACGCGAGGAGCTCAAAAATGAAAACGGTTCGTAATTTGGATAAACGGTTCTCGAGATATTTCATTTTAAAAATTCGGCTTAGAAAAATAAAAGGGAAAAACTGTCCTCCCACCTCACTATCCCTTCTCTCTCATCATACAAAAGTATAGAAAAACAGGAAGTACAAAATACAGAGAAGTTGGACTACAACTACACATAACAGGTTGTACAACTATACATAACCGGAAGTACAAAAGAAAGTTCGTCGAAACCTATCAACATGGGATGTAGTTTTGAAAATCTCGGCGCGAGGAGATCAAAAGTGAAAAAGGTTCGTTATTTGGATAAACGGTTCTCAAGATATTTCATTTTTTAAAAACGAATCTAAAAATAAATGCACGTACAACCCTCCGCACGGAGAAGCAGAAATCCCACCAAAACTCTCTCATGCTGCCACTTGTCACATATTTAAGCACCCACGGGGTACCGCGTGAAGGGGAATCTGACACTTGTCATCACGTCACGGTTCGCTGGATTCCCTTCGCAAAGGGAACCCTTTTCTAGTGATTTCCCCCGGGAACGCCTATACGGCACCCATTAGCGCTGCTGCACACCTCCTGCAGATAGTGTTGTTGGGCCTCGGTGCGGCCCATTATCAGGTACTTTTTCTATTCTTAAAATATTTCTGATAATTCTCATAAATAACTAAATGTATAATTAATTATTAATTTAGTTTAATAAATCGAAAAAAGTATTTTACAAAATTTGAACAATTTTCAAATCTGAACATTTCTGAAACTTGAACATTTTTCAAAATTTTGAATAAATTTAAAATCTGACCAATTTTCAATTATTATTTTTTAATTTAAACAATTTTCAAAAGTTTGAACATATTTCAAATGTGAATTTTTTAATTCTGAACATTTTTTGAATTTGATTTTTTTTAAAGCTGAACATTCTTCAAGAATCATTAAAAAGTAAAAACACGAGAATATCATAAAAGAAAAAGGAAACAAAATGAAAAAGGAAAGGAAAAATGAGCAAAATAGGAAAGAAAAGGAAAGGAAGATTAAAAAAAAGAAGGCGAAGTATCAGGTGAAAACCTCCGTTCAGTGAAAACGTGCAAACTATCAACGTATAGTCCATCAGATCGACAACGTATGGTACATATCAAAACGTGGGAATCCCACCAGCCACTTAACCACAGTTTGCAAATAATCCCCTGCCATTTTTCGTGTGCTTGGTAGCGATTTAGAACAAAAAAAGACCATATCGGGAGTAATCCCCATCCTAGCTATTCTCCATCCACGCGAGGCGAACTGGAGGCCATGGCGATTCGACGGCGGCTGACTGCGCCGGTGCTTCCCTAGCAACATCGACTCGGAGGACAAGAAACGGCGACCCTGTGACCATGGTGATGCCCCACGCGTTGGCGACCTTCACGACCCGGCAACATGGCGCTGCCCGAGGTGATGACGACCTGGCGCGGCCCAGGAAGACCCGGCGGCGACGGACGAGAAACATGTATGAGATCGGCGGAGGTCGCGGAAGAGGGATCAATACTAGGGTGAGATCCGCGGAGGCGCACTTGGCGAGCAGCGCATGACGTGACAGAAAGACAATTTGCTTTCCCTTTTTTTTCTGATTAATCTTGACCAGGCACACGTAAAAGGACAGTGGGTTATTTGCAAACTATGGTTAAGTGGCTGGTGGGATTCCCACGTTTGATCTGCACCATACATTGTCGATCTGATGGACTACGTTGATAGTTTGCACGTTTTCACCGAACAGAGATTTTCACCTGATACTTCGCAAAAAAAGAAAGAAAAAACACACTAAAAAGAAAAAGCTCCGGAATGGGCCGGCCCAGCAGGGAAACATAGGATTCGCTTGCTGGACCACAACTCTGAGCTAGTCAGCCTGGTCGTGTCAGACAGGCCCGTTCTGGTTCCTTTCATGAGCCCGCCGAATGTTGTAAACGAGGCAGTTTTGTCAATGCTTTTCTGCTGGGCTTTAATGAAGCTAGGAAGGCCGAAACTTGTCCTTATTGCAGCTAGATTTCTCTCACCCCATGATCAACCTTCTCCTGATACAAATCACTCGTGTCGTTCCAAGAAAATGAAAAGGCTTGCTCGTGTTTATTACAACGGTTTCTTACTTTTGGATTGTATTTTTGGTAAACTTTATCATCATAGAAGACGCATCATGTGTATATATGCACCACCCTAAACTCCATCGAGGACACATATGCGCTGAGCAAGTACTGCTAGCTGGGTCGAGCTTAAACGTTTAAGCACCTGGCGATCACTACCACTAGAGGTTAAACCAAACGATCGACGCTTGCTTCAGTTCGCTGACGGAGACACTCCAACGGTCGACAGCGAGCAGAAATTGGCACATGTATGTTGTCGGAGGATTCCTCGCCAACTTGTTTGATTGAGCACCACCCATCTCGGGACCATCGATCCCTATAGGCAGCTAACGATCGCAGCTGGACACGCGATCAGCGTGTATATATACGGATATACCCTAATCTCATTATCTTTGAAAGATCATGACATACATAATCTGTCGCCAAAAGCAACTTATCAGAGCGAATTAAGCAGCTTGATTTGTCCACTGATGAAAGCAGCTGGTACCGAAACCAGAATTTCATCGTACATGAAGCACAGCCAGCTTTTGACTTGAAGTAAGCTTTCCCAGTTACTAGAAATGATTCTTGATCTGTTGCTTAATGTGCTGGTTCTGTTGTGCGAGACAAGGAAGCACAGCCAGCTTGCTTTTAATTTTTCTTCACGACAAATTACTTAGCCTGGTCTTACTCTAAAGCATCTACCACTAGCAACGCAACCAAGCAAGAAAAGCATGTGACCAAACACAGAGTGAAGGTAAATCTTCCTTCCCACATAAGGTAATCAACTTGTTACTTCTCTGCTTAGTGAATTTTTACAGCCGGCTCTAGCTTCGCTCAGGCCAAGATGGAGTAGAGGCCAGGTGATATGCGTTTACACGTGTCTACCAACCGTCACGTCGAGATGTCGATGAGGTCGGCCGCAGCAGGTGGATGGAATAGCCTAGCCGCTCATCTCTCTCTGTCTTGCCTTGTGCGAGTTGGGAAAATAGATCGAGGAGAGGGATTGATTTGCAAGTACTCAGTGACAAATTCGTCCGCAACAGCTCTAAGCAACCGCCGCAACGGTGACAAATTCATACACCCTTTCAATTTCAAGTCAAAATCTGCGGCAAGCACATCTTTACATCCTTGTTTTTTTTTGCGAGAACATCCTTGTTATTCGTAGTATAAAATCAACAAGCGCATGACGCGGTATTTGTCGTCAACAATACTACGTACACACATATACTGACACACCGTACAGTTCATGGCATTTTTTTTTTTGCTAATTGCTACTAAATCCTAATTAAGCCGAGACTTGGATGACCCGTCGGTTGTTGTGTGCAAAACAAGGAAGCCGCCTACAACTTTTTCCCGACAAATGAGCTTCTCACTCGACTCTAAGCAGCACGCACCTGACCAAGGACAAACACGTGGGAACAAACGCGGTGGGCCCAGTTCATCAGTACCTAGCAACCTGCTAACTTAATCAATCATCACTTCTTCTCTTAATTAACTACCGTCGGCTTCATTAGCTGCGGGCCAAGAGGAGCCCTGCCAGCTCGAACGAACCCAGGTGATCCCGTGATGCTCTAGGAATTCTCTCCACACATGGCAGGGCGAGGATTGCCCACTAACTTGTGATGGAGCGAAGCAGGGACGAAGCTAGAAAAAAGATTCACTGGTGTCAGTCTTTGTTGTGATGGGGTCATCTTATATTGATTAACAGAATTACTAGTGTTTTGATGAAGGTTTTGCTCACTACCACTGGTGTCAGCTGACACCAGTGCGTATGAAGCAGCTCCGTCCCTGGAGCGAAGCCAAACCTTTTGACCGAGGACCCTTCGTCCCCCGCGTCGCCTCCCCGAGTGAGGCGACCGGGGGCTCACTCCCCACCCCCTTCCAAGCTCTCCTCTTCCACCCCATCCCCCTCCCGTTGTCGTCGGCAGCCGCCTCCGAGCGTTGCCTGTGAGGTGCCGACGGCGGCGGCCCTGCTGTTCCCCACGCGTGCGGCGCCCCGGCTCGGGCGGGAGTGGCCGGCGGCGGTGCACATCGACCTGCAGCGGTTCGGCGGGCCCCGGGTGGTTGCTGGGCGGTGTTGCTGCTCCTTGGTGGCAGGGCAACGTGGCGGCGTGCGGGCGCCTCAACCCAGATCTAGGCCCATTTGGGCCCCATCTGGGTTGGGGCGGGCCGGCTGTTCTTCGTGAGGCGGCGGCGCTCCCTGGAGGTGGAGATGGTGAGCCGGTGTCTTCAGGGTGGTGGCGGCGCTGGCAGCCAACCTGCTGCAGCGTGGCGGCAGGGACTTTGGGGGCCCTTTCTGGGCCCGGCCGGGCCAGGCGGGCCTGGTGTGTTCCTGTTGCCGCGTCCGGTCTGCTACCGCGTCGGCGGTGGAGGTAGTTCACTCCGCGCGGCTGCGATGCTGTTGCCCCCTATGTGCTGCATTCCCCTAGTCTGTCCTCTAGGCCTCGCGACGGTGATCACAGTGAGACGCCAATGTTGGCGTCAAGACCGTGGTGGCGCAACCTGGTGGGCGGCAAGTTGGGTGAAGCACTACGGACCATCCGGGTAGTGGGTGTATGCGGGTTAGGAGAAATCCATGCCGGCTTGTTCGACGCCGACGCGGTGACACCTGCAGGTGCCGCCCTTCCTTCCTGAAGGATGTCGGGTGTACCCCTTCTCCACACTACCCTTCACGTACCGGGGAAAACTTTAGGATCAGTCCGAGCAGCATCGTCATCATCATCGCATTCCTTTTTGAAGGTGTTACTTGGTACGTGGTGCGTCAGAGTGCTAGGAGCGTGGAGGAAATCTTCGGAGGGCGCAGCGGTTGTGTGTCATCCTTGTTTAGTCGATCTGCTGTTGTTGGCATTCGTTTTTTTGTTTTCTTTCTTGGGTGTTTTTGTACTGTTTGTCCCAGCGTGGTCTCACAGTTGTATGTGTGGTTGCTATATTAATATAGCGGGACGCAAGCCTGTTTTGTGACATGGCAGGGCAACTTGATTCATCAGCCAAGAATTAAACCTTTTTACAGCTGTACCGGACAACCTTCCATCTGGCTAAGGCTTCGCACGGTTAACCGAAAACCGAGAAACCGAACTGAAAAAACCGAAACCGAACCGAAATTATGGTTATTTTGGTTTCCGGTTAAGGTTACGGTTAGTAAAATAGCTAACCATATGCCTTGCGGTTAATACGGTTAATAACCGAAAACCGAATGGTTAACCAAAAAAACCGAAATGCCTATTAACTTTTATTATTTTGCTACTTTTATTGACATTTATTAACTTTACAGGTTACTTGTAGCATGTGATTTGCTACGTGTATAGACTTTTATTAACTTTATGGGTTATTTGGTTACTTTGAATCATATGCCTATTAATTTTATAGTCTATTCTGTTATTTTGTAATATATGGCCACAAAAAGAAATTGTAATTTTAAAATTCGCGTCAACTTAGATTAATTTGGTTATTACCGAAACCGAACCGAAATTAAATGGTTATTACCGAAACTGAACCGTATTATCGTACAAAACCGTATTTACTGAAGTATTGAAAGCGTATAAATAAAAAACCGTATAAACCGAACCGAATTAATCATATTAACCGAACACGCAGCCGGACATCTGGCTCTCGAGGACTACCTGCCCTGTTGCCGTTGATCCGATACATTTCGCCAACGGTTTAGCTAACGTCACGCCACACATGCATTTTACTGATTCAACCTTAGCAAAAATTAGGGCACGAATTTTTTTGGTTTTAGGGCACGAAAACTGCTTATGCTCGAGCGGATGATGTATTTTAGGTCACAGAAAACTGGGAGCTTCAAGAAATGATGTAAATTACGTAGGACACAAAACATGAATTCCATCACACACAAATGCATAAATATGAATCATCAAATGCACAAAAAATATCATGGGGCGCGACAGACGGCGGCGGGAGTGGCGGCGACGGCTGCGAAGTTCTCGCTCGCTGGCGCTGGTGGGCGGCCCGGCAGCGGGAAGTAAGAGAAAGTTTCACCACGACTGTTGGGATGCCGGTGGCAGCGGGAAGTACTTACATTTGCATCACTGTTTAGGGATAATAATCGTTTAGAGCATCTCCACTTGCGACGCCATAATGGCGCCCGAATGGTCGTCGGGACGGGCGATTTGGGCGCCGTCCGGACGAGTAGCCGACAATAGGCAACGTCGCTCCCCACTCGCGGCGCCCAAAACAAACATTTGTAAATTTAATTCGATTGATTTTATTAAAAGTTTAGGAAATTTTACATATTTGAATGAAATTTAAAGAAATCTAAACCTAAACTAATCTAACTGTAGCGGCAGTAGCGGTCAAATGTGATGTAGTCCTCCTCGGCCTTGGCGCTGCCTCCGCTGGGCCCTGCTTCGCCGACGTCTTCGTCGTCCTCCTCCTTGACGCCGCTCGATACTATGCTATCGTCGGAGAGGTCAAGGAAGGGGAGGCCGTACGCCTTGGCGTGCTCCTTCGCCGACCACACGCATGCTTCCGTCAGGGGGAGCGCGGGCACGTCGTTGCACTACGTGGCGAGGGCGGCCCCTGCGGCATCATCGTCGCCTAGGCCGTCTTCCGCCCTCATAATCTCGAGGAAGAGCGGTGACAGTCGCGGCTCCTGCTTCACCTTCATCGGCTCGGGTTTCGACGTGAGCAGGGGCGACGAACGGGAGCGGGAGGAGGAGGACGCCATGCGTGACGTGGAGCGCGACGCGGAGGATTCCATCCACGTTGCCCAGCGGCTGGCCGGAGGAGGAGGAGGCGCCGCCATTGTGGATGTGGTCGAGGACGAAGTCGAGCATGCGCCCTAGCACGCCCCAGAATGCGTCGCGGCCGTCAGTACTCCCGAGCCGTCCCAGCGGTTGATCTCCTCCTCGTAGAGGCGGCGGAACACCGCCTCGTAGCACGGCCAGCTCGCTGCATTGGACGGATCGCAACGGGGATTGTTGCGCTCCTACGACGTCAGCTCCCTCCAGTAGTGGTTGAGGGCGGCCGCGCGGAAGTCGCGGTTCGCGCTTGTCAGCGGTGCGGTACCGGGATGCCGCCGACGGACAGCAACCACTTCCCCGGTGCGCGCATGTCCGGCGGCGCCGGGTAGCCGTTGTCGCGCAGCGAGTGCGCCTGCTCGATGAGGAGGGTGCGTGGCGCGGAGCCGTTCACCGCTGCACTGCTCGAGCGCCTCCAACTTCCGGCCATCGGTCGTCTCTTGGGTTTGGTTCGCGGCGAGTTAGTGTGCGAGGTGTGTGGCTACCCGCGGCGGGCGAGCCTCTTTTAAGGTCGCCGGAGGGCGGTGGCATTAACGCCGCTGCCCTCGAAAAGGCGCGCCTCATTGACGCTTTCATGCAGACGTGACCGGCAGCGAAGCGACGCCTCGCTGCAGCGAGCGGCTGGGAAACCGAAGACATTAACTCGTTTGACCTTGGACCGTCGTCAGTCGAAGGTGCTATGTTAATGACATGGCTGGCCCGCGCGTCGGAGGCTAACATGGCAACGCGCGCGGTTTCGTCCGGCGCAGCACAGCGGCTCCCCACGGGGAGGGCGTGGGCTGGGTGTGCCGGACCAATTTTTGAGCCGCGCCGAACCAAAACTGTGTTTCGGCGCCGCTGAGTGGGAGATCATTTTGGTCTGACGCACCTCAAATTCCTTTGGTGACCTTTGGGCGCTGCCAATTGAGATGCTTTTAGGGACATATCATCTTTTGGAGATATCATCGGTTGGAGCCGCGTTTTGAAAGTTTGGTGATATAAAAATCAGTTTTTTTGTGCACGAGCTCTATTTTACATCATCCATGCTCTTAATCTCCAACAGTGTAAACGCCAGCTAGTTAATCAGGCCAGCCGTTTCGTGCTGGAGATGCCGGCCGGCGGACGGGTGGCACTATCTATGCTCGGAAGGGAGGAGCCCCACCGGTCAACCACCATTGCCTTCTCTCATTATTTTTCCACCTCATCTCCTCTTTCTCCTCACCATCCGCCCGGCGACGCGGCGCAAATCGACAAGCCAAGGAGTCGCCTTAGAAATCTCGCCACCTGATTAACGCGCCCTTTTCGTCCTCCCTCCCTTTCGCCTGAGCGGCGCGGCGCGCAATGATTTCCGCCGGTTGGAGAGAGGACTAGCACGGCAGTACTAGGGAGGAGGAGGAGCTCCCAATCTGGTAGTTAAGCCCACCTGCCGTGCCGAGCCTAGGCACGCTTGGTTGATCCGGAGGGCGGCGGCTCCCTCGGCTCTCGTGACGATGTTTAAGCTGCACCGCCACCGCTCGTCGGACCGGAGCGTCGGCGAGCGCTTCGAGTTCAGGTTCTCCAGCTTCCGCGCCGTCCAGGTCAGCCTGCCACCCAGATTCCTCCTACTCCCCCTATTTCCTAGTCCATCCGCTGCTCGACTGCGCTGTCCGTGCTCTGTCGATTCGTGCCGTGGCGGCGGGTGCCGCATTGGGGAATCTCCGTGGAATTAATTGTGCATCCTGGGATTAGTAGCAAATTGATCTAGTCACAAGAGCCCCCAGTGTAGGTTTAGCACACATCGCTGGGATTCAAGGATTCATTCCAGCATCTATCTATAGTCAGCTAGTGGATCCCTTAGCACACACCTAACCTAGTGAGTACGGCAATTAGGGGCAACCTGTGTTTACTGGTGCGTGTGATGATCTGAGCAATATCACAACGGTGGACCACCCTGTGTGATCAAAGCAGCGGTGAATGCGCGATTCCTGGCAATGCAAGGGAACAACACGCATGTTATTCCACCGGTTGGTTGGTGTTTCACAGTTATTTCGAAAAATATATCCTATTAATAGATTGTTGTGGTGTCGTGTTCCATTTGACTAAAGGGGCATTTCTGCAAGAAATACTGGTGAACTAGCCTTATCATTCTAATTTTACCGGGAATAGCATCCAAGTACCACCCTTACGCCCACTATGCGGCAATATCAAACAAGTGAAAGTCTAGTGTACTTGTTTCCTTTTTGTTCAGTACACTCTGATTTCAGGTGCATTTCCTGTGGTACACCCGGTACATGTATTCACTGTCATTTTAAATCTCTGGTGGCTTTCATTTGTATTCTACAGGTACCTGCAGTATCGGACAGGCTTTCCTCTCAATAGTCTCCGTGGATACTGGAAAAACTATTGCCAAATCCAGTAAAGCATCTGCCCGCAGTGGAATTTGTCAATGGCCTGATTCCATATTGGAACCAATATGGTTTTCTCGAGACGAAGTGTCAAAAGAATACGATGAGTGCCAATATAAGATGTTGTTTCTGTGGTATGGACACTGTTTGCTCCTGGTGTGTGTGTGTGTAGTTTACTTCAATCTCAAGACTTCCGGACGGCCATGTGAACTTATTTTATGTAATTTCTGCTGCCGAACTGAACCATTGAAACTTGACTGTTGCAGGGATCGATAAAAACTGGTATTCTGGGGGAAATTTTCCTAAATCTATCGAACTTTCTGAATCTGGTGGACCCGACTGCTATTTCTCTTCCATTGAAGAGATGCAATTCTGGAACAGTTCTACAGGTATGTGAGTTTTGTGTGAACTTCTCCCTTTTGAATATTTCTTGTGGGCTCTTATAGTTTTCTATATGATCCTCTTTTTTCGAGAATGGCTTTCTATAAGTTTGGTGCTGGCACACTCAAGTTTTAGACTTTTCCTTTATTCTGCTTATGGTGGTATTCTTTTTTTCCATTGTGCAGCTAAAGGTTCAATTTCTTGGCTCAAAATCTAAGTCAGGTAACCAAGTCTACCTCTATTTTTCCCCTTTCCTTATTTACGATGTTGTAGCTCCAGTGTTGTAGCTCCAGTGTGTACACATTCATATTGAAAAACCTGTAATCTCTTTTATTGTTCTCCCATTATTTTTCTTTCTTAGAGTCTTGATTTTCTGTTATAATCTTGGCATATCTGTACAGTGGCGTGAGATCATCAAAGGACATGCCCCCTCGTATCAGTGACCGTTGTCTAATAAATGATAACATGGATAACAAATCAGATGGCTCTGATAATATGTTGAACAAGAGTGTTCGGTCTTCACCAGGAAACACTTTAGCTGGCACTCATCAAGATGAACCTGGAAACAGGTATGTTAAAACATTTTTCTCCACCCTAAGTTCATTTGTCAGAACAGGTTTTCCATCAGCAAGCATGCATGCTTTGAGTTATGTGTCTATTTGCATCTTTATTTTTATTTAATTGTCAACAATTCAACTCTCAGTCAACACCTATAGATGTCACAAAAAATTTCTCCGTGATTGTCATTTACATTGATCAAATATCACAAAAAAACTGATCAAAGTTGTAGGCTCTTGTATTTTCCATGTTATCTGTTCCATCTATGTACAGTCTAGCTACTCCAGTATAGTTAGCATTAGAACACCTGATGTTCCAACAACAAGTAAATACTTTAGAGTGAAATATGCCATGACTCTTTTTTATTTTCTGCAGCCAATTATAGACTTTGAAATTATGTCTTTGGTCATCACGGCATGTTTAAGTTTAGTTTAATCGTTAAAATCTTTGATATTGGGAGCATCCGTTCGTCTTGCGTGGGAACTATGGCTACATGATGTGTTTATAAAGTGTAAACAGCTTTTTTTATGTGACGCCTTGTCAGATTATTATGTGTAAATGCCAGTTTCTCGTGTCCTTTTTGCCTACAGGAAATGAGTTTCTCAGCATCTGGTTCTCACCGGAGTTCCAATTCTGGAGATAGTACCGCCGATAGAACAAACTTATCTCCGATAGACAACTCTAATGGTGGATTGTATGTCGGAAGGCAGGATTCAGGTAGTTCCTATGTTAGCGCTGGCCGTGGTGATGAAGGATCCAGATCAAACAATTCATCTTTCAGTTCCCGGCCTCTGGTCCAAACGGGCTGCAAGGGAATACTCCAAAATCATTTTCAAATGGGATTGCTCAGTCATCATTGGGGACATCTGATTCATCAAAAGATCTTCTTGAGGCTGCTGAAGAAACAATTGAGGAACTCCGTGATGAGGCAAAAATGTGGGAACGACATTCTCGCAAATTGAAGGCTGATCTAGAGTCACTGAAGAGGGAATGTTCTGAGAAATCCAAACAACAGGCTGAGCTAGCAGTTGAATTGTCTGCTGCGCATGCTGAGAGGGATTCCTATAGGCATGAAATTGAAGAATTGAAGTCCTCTCGGAAAGAGTTAAGTGCACGGCAAACAAAATCTGGAACCCCCAAACGTGGGGACTGGATCGACCTGCAGAAGGAAGTAGAAGACGAGATGAAGTTTCTGAAAGAATCAAATGCAAGCTTAGCGGTACAACTGAAGAACACTCAAGAGTCAAATATTGAGCTTCTTTCTATTCTTCAGGAACTGGAAGAGACCATAGAAGAGCAGAGAGTGGAGATATCTAAAAATTCTAAGGTCAAGGATGTCACTAATCCACATGTCTTGAAGAATGGGTTGTTAGTCAAAGAAGACACAGAATGGGCGAGGGAACTGTCAATGAAAGAGGATGAAATTAAACTGTTGAGAGAGAAATTAGATCGTGTTCTCAATATTGAAAATGCAGGCGCCGCAGGTTCTGATACCGTTTATCTTGAATTGGAGAAAGAAAATGAAACTTTAAGGGTAAAAGTACAAGAGCTTGAGAAAGATTGTTCTGAACTAACAGATGAAAATCTGGAGCTTATATATACGCTGAAACAAAGCGGTGTGGCAAAAGGGCAGGATCCTCTTGTTTCAAATAACAGTGAATTGCAAATTGAAAAGCTTACATCACAAATATGTCAACTGGAAGAGGAACTTAGGAATAAGGAAATGATGCATAACGGCAGTTTTACTGACACGTCAATGTCTGATGCCAAAGAGTTACAGAGGAAGTGTGCTGACCTTGAGCTAAAGCTGCTACGTTTTAGGTCTCAAGGCTGTGAGCTAGAAGATAAGTTCCACAAAAGCCAAGAAGAGCTAGAACAAAAAGATCTTGAGCTATCTAAGCTAAGAGAGGAGCTTGAAAGCTTTGAAGGTGGTGAAACTGGTGGTGCGAGAGGATACAAATTTAGAAGAGAAGATATAGAGGATACTGAATCCGAGACAGATATGTTGAAGATTAGAGTCCAGCTACAACAACAGGAAAATGATGACTTGCGGCACTACAAAGTTGAAACGGAAAGTTTTATTTCTGAAATTCAGGCAGAGAAGAGCCAGTTAGAGGAACGCTTGGCAGCATCAGTTAAAGAAAGTAGCATCACTTCCAAATGCTTGAATGAGTTGCAGCAAGATATTTTGGTGCTTTCTAGTAGCATAGATTCCCATGTCTGCTAATAAGGTTCTGGAAAGAAAGATAATGGAACTAGAGAGCTGCAAAGATGAACTAGAATTACATATATCAGAGCTGGAACAGGAAAATATAGAGTTGTCAGAACGTATATCTGGACTGGAGGCTCAGTTATCTTACATGACAAATGAAAAGGAGTCAAGCGAGCTGCAGATGCATGACTCAACATCACTTGTCCTTAGTCTCAAAGATAAAGTGGAGAGACAACAAGTAGAGATGGATACTCAAAGGCTTGAGTTTAAGCAAAAACAGCAAGAATCTCAAAGAAAATTGGTTGAAGCACAGGACGATTCGGAAGTTCTGAGAAGATCCAATTATAATCTACAATCGACAGTTGAGAACCTTATTGAAGAGTGCAGTTCTCTTCAAAACCTAACTGCAGATCTTAAGAGGCAGAAGTTGGAACTGCATGGCCATTTTATGCAACAAGAGCAGGAATTGGATAACTCGAAAAAAAGGATCTTTGATTTTTGTAAAACTGTGGAATTCCTAGAAGCAAAGCTTTCTTCTCTTCAGAAGGAAATATCTTCCAAAGAGCAATCTTTACTCTCAGAACTGGAGAGTATATTCCAGGAGCACACAGAGCAAGAAGAAAAGATAAATCGTGCTCATTTCATGTTAAATAAGATCGAGAAAGAAAAGATGCTAGAAGTAGAGAATCTTGAGAGGGAGGTCGTGAGCCTCACTTCACAGGTCTCCTCCACACACGAGGAGAGAGAAAATGCCACAGTAGATGCCATTCGGGAGGTCTCTATCCTGCGAGCTGACAAAGCTAAACTAGAGGCTAATTTCGAAAATGTCAGTGCACAGTTGAGACATTACGAGTCTCAGTTGGAGGACCTTCGCAAGGAGTCCAAAAGCAAGATTAAAGGTTTGGTGGATTCCCTTAACGCATCCAAACAGAGTGAGGAAATGTTGACAGCAGATGCTGAACATATGAAAAAGTTGATGGAAGCTGCTAAATCCAATGAAGATGAGTTACGGAAGACCTCTGGTGAACTAGAGTTAAAGCTTAAATCTAGTGACTATGAGAAACAGCAAATGATTGAAGAAGTATCTGGCCTGAAACTACAGGCCCAGAAAATAACTAGTCTTCAAGATGAAGTTTCCAAACTTAGAAGCTCCCTTGATGAGGCTAAGTTTGAAAAGGGAAAAATTAAGGAGCTACTGCAGTCTGTGACTGAGGAATGTGAAGAACTGAAGGCACAGAAAGCTATGCTAACAGATAAAGTTTCTGAAATGCAAGAGACTATGAAGAACGGTGAAGAAGAAAAACGAAGCAGAAGATCGATGCAAGCAAAGCTTGTCAGATTGGAGAGCGATTTATCAGCATCGGAAGCATCGCATGTACATGAAGCAGAGTTAAAGAACGAACTTAGTAGAATCAGAAGATCCAATAGTGAATACCAGAGAAAGATACAATCACTTGAGCAGGAAATTGAGGATTTGACTAGGCAAATTCAACGGAATGATAAGCAGGTTAGTCATATACTTTTTTTTTGCGAAGAGCCATACAGTACTTATTGTAGATAAAAAAAAATCACTGCAATGATGTTCCTAAAATCTGTCTGTATTTTCAGGAGATGGGAGATTCTGCAGTTAACAGGAAACAGATCTTCAGTCAAAGATTGATTTACTGGAAACTAAGCTTGAAGAAGCTCTGGATGAAAATAAGATGTACAGGGCTCAAGAAAAGAGGTATTTCTCATTCTCTTGCACTATGAACCTAAATGCTTTCCTGTGAGATGTCACTATAAATAGAAATGGTGTATATGTGCTATTACGTGTTACTTTTGTTATGAGTTAGTCAGTGTAAGTATTGACAAGTGACATCTCTGCGAAAAGTTCTCTTTTCCTTGTAATGGAACATCCATTTGACATTTGAATCAAAATTGGCGATCTGCAACTGCAGACTGCAGTTGCTCATTAGTTTGGGAAGGGAAATAGCTTTGTGCAAGCTATGACTTTATACATTACAAGATGGAGAACTAGTGTTTAAGAATAATATCATGTCAAGCAAGATTGCACATTGGTAATCTACAGAATTTTGAAGTCTGCCGGCTGCCACTGTTATGAAAAATATTTATTTTATTGGCTTGAGGGATAGTCGATACTGTAGATTACATCTCCCAGCAAACCTTTTTTAGGAGAAAACTGTAGGTAGGCCCTGACATCCTAGCAAATCTTGTTTTAGTCGCTAATTCGTTAGTTTTCAGCTATCTACATTCAGAAGATCACAGTATTCTCGTATTTATAATTTTGTTTTCTGCAGTCCCATTTCCGAGGAGCAATCTGCTAGTGAGGACAGGATTTTGCAACTGGAAGGAGATCTAAGAGATATGAAGGAGCGATTTCTCAACATGAGCTTAGAGTATGCAGAGGTAGAGGCCCAGCGGGAACGATTAGTGATGGAGCTGAAAACTGTCAAGAAGGGTGGGCGATGGTTCTAGCATGATGGAGAACGTTTGCTTGCCACAAACATAAGACTGACAACACAGGTACACAAATATTACTTTCTTGGCAATTGTTCATCATAGGATGATGATAATTGACGGATAGAACCACATTTCTTTGGAAACTGTTTTAAGTCTGTCGTCATTGGGATCCCGTCATGTACTTTTCGGGTACAAAATAATTCTTGTTCAAGTTCTTATGGATAGTCTAAAGCCTTCTGCTTTTGTAGATGACCCAACATCAGGCGGCTCCATGACAATTCGAGCTATGCATGACAATAGACTCGTGTCAGATTATCATGATATGAGAACAAGTGCAGAACCACATGTGTTGTGCATTGTACTTACTAGTTGGCACTGGAGGATGTATACCAGAATGGTTTCCCTGATGAGGTGGGAATTGCGAGTCTGTGACTACTTCCTGGAAGAAAGGCCACCTCCACCTGTAAGCATCACTATGATAGTCCCGACCTAACCAATCAATTATGCAATGACATGTTCCTTCATCCACTATGTCTGTTTCTCATTTGATCGGTACGTAGGGTGAACGTTATTTGTTCATATGGTTACCTGGATCACCCATCCACCATTTACGTGGTGATTTTACACTATAAATGCAAAGTCCACTTTAACTGTCGATAAATGTATTCCTCCTTCGTCTTGTTTGTGAGACCAGCTTGAAGATGTCAAGCTAGTAGTACAGGCCTAGTCACTATACTCTCGTACATGATTGTAATTCGATATTGTACAATATCAAGGGATTAACTACGTAAATTATTTTTTACTTTTCACTGCAAATTCTAAAACTGCTTACTTTGTTTGGTGAGATGTCCTCGGGCCTGGTACGAATTCATTTTACCATGTCATGATTTGGAGGATTATTATTTCCCCGAGTAAAGAGCTGTGGATCCAAGACAAGCATCAGGTGTACAGCTTCATGATTGAACCGATCCATTGATTAACTGGAGTAGGACCACCGAATGCTGATCTCTGATTGAGTCGTGCATTCACATCTTCAGACGGTTAATCAGGCGTAGCAGTTGATTGCGTCGGTCCGTGAGCCTTCACTTCACTCGATAGATGAGGCCCTCATAGGCAGGAGCAACTGGTGCAGCTGTAGTAGTTGTGCACGATATATTTGTATACTTTCTTACATGTGTTCAGCTTCTTCACCACACGATCGCACGGCTACAATACTAGCCAGCTGGTAGTGTACCGCTGGTACTGATGATTACATAGTTATGCTGGCTAGCAGTAGTTTAGGGTGCATGTAGCTCATGTTCATGTATGTTCCCAACAACTCCCAAAGTCTGGCCTAGAAGCAGAAGAGCTACTAGTAGTATCTTCATCTCTTGGATCACTAAATTAACCTCACTTTACACAGGCCAAGCAAATATATGTAGTAGTATTTGCAGTGAACAATCATGCATGCGTGGAGCCGAGGAGGCAGTGGGCATGTGGTAAGATGGATTTGTAGGGTGGTGATGACGAGATTTATCTTTGGTGATCTTCTCGGGACTTGGGATCTTGGACGGATGGATGGATCGCCCCTGAAATCATAGAGCATGTAAGGTGGACAAGGGGACACCATTCCTTTCTCCCTCCTGTGGCCTGCTTCTTTCCTTCCTATGGATCTGTTCCCTCCTGCTTGTCCCCATGCAGATGCAGTACACTCTCTTGCAATGTGCTATCCCAGCTAGTACTGCACAGGTAAGAGCGAACCAGGCCTAACGAATGCAGGATCATTTCTGGCAATTGTGTCAACTTTTGCTTCGGACGCTGCTGTGGTTCGTATTGGCCGGCGTGGTACCTCGCGCAATAGTGCTTAGTATCTTGCCGCCAAGGGAGCTCGCCATTTAAAAGGCAAAACACCCCCAAGGAGTTGCCCGGACAACGGCAACGAGCCGCTGCCCTGGCTCTTCCATGCCATCATCGCCGCCAGAAAACATCGGCGATGGGAGAACAGTGCGAGCCCCCACCATCGCCGTGCAACTGAATATTAGAATTAGTTTATATTACTAATATTGTCCGATCAACATTGGATACCAACAGTGCGAGCGAGAGCCGGTACACTGAGAAAATGACAAGTGCTGAAGAAAACTCCAGAAATGGACGGAGATACGATCGATCAAGGTGCATGAATGCAACTGTGCAAGCATGGTTGGACCTAAGATTTGGAGATGTAATAGGTAGGTGTCCTGTAATGAGTAGCATGAGGAACAGCACGTACTTGGATCTAGACATACCGAACAAGATAGAAAAATGCTGCTGATAAAAGTAAGGAACACATGTATAACGGAGTTATTTCGGCTTTCTTTTTATCTCGCCATGTCATGCATACATAAGCTTAGCGAAGTGAGAGGAAAAGAGAAGGATCAGGGAGAAGAGATTCTTTTTTGTCCTTCACCAGTACTTAAAAGGCTACAAAACTATGTAGTAGCATACACTAATTTTATGTTACCTGTAACTAGCTAGACACCATTTTCGACCGTGTTTCGCCATCTCCATATAACATACAGTACGTAGTAAAATGGAATGAAAAAGAAAACAATCGCTGCATTTCGTACCAGTAGGCAGAGTGGAGATCTCGGCCGTGCGACGCCCATACGTCAATGTCAATCATGTAAACACTACTATCTTACATGCATAGATCCCCATGGAATCTGGCTATTGGCGGTAAGCAACAAGGAGGCCACGACCCCCGAGATTACTCGTGGATTTGGCACCTAGGGATCACAACCTAGCTTCCTACCAATATCACGCGCTCGATGGATCGATCGATCCCGAAACATCGCCGTGTGCCTGTTGCTAGTACGTAGCCAGGAGACATGGTGGATGGAGATCGATGTGTATGCAACATGAAGCAACCCTACTGTACATGCTGCCTCCCATGCAATAATGCGGACAAGATCGCACATGCTTGCATGGCGATATCGACGCATATGGATGGCACTGGCGGCCAAGGAAAAGCTGCAAACCACGCACTATTCTCTCCTCTCGGCTGCATCGAAGTTTGACAATTTGACATATGTATACATAACGCATGTCTGCTAGGAGCCATGCATGTGTGGTAAACCTAAGCGATATGGAAATCCACCAGGATACTATGCAATTGCTTGGATCCTGTATATGGGCGAGGACAAATCCGAAGCCACCATGTGTCGCCAGAACAATGTGACTGTACCAACTATCCGGCGTCCAAGGTACCCTCAAACACTATTTTTGTAAGTAATAATGTCATTCGGCCAGCTTTACTTAGTCCATTATCAAACACAATTACATCATTTATTAACCCTCGAGGAGCAAAAGCGTTCTCAGATTTGCGGCTAGAGAGCAGGAGAAGATAGAGGCAAGGTGAGAATCAACTACCATGCTCGCTTCGGAGCCCCTTCATCTTCTCCGTGATGGACAACCATCTCCGTATATACTCTGGTCATTGACGCCGGCAAAGGATGCAAAACCTCACCTCCCTCGCTCTCCTACACGTCTCCAATGACGGCCAAAGACGTTGGCACCAATTAGGCTTAGCTTTGCTTTGATCTGTATAGCCATCACTGGCGCGGTATCTTAGGGACACGCGCCTCCTCGTCGATTTGGAGCTCTGACACCAACACGGCATTGCCTACGACTTGGGACGACCCTGTGCAGGTCCGTCCGCCATTGCCCCCACAATGTTGTCTCCTCCTCCATTAGCACGACGCCAATAAGCCCTGGCGCTGGGTGAGGGCGGCTGCGGGAGTGACTGTGTGTGGATATGGTTGCGGCAGTGGTGATCAGTGGTGGGAAGAAGAGTCACCAGAATTTCTATACGGGAGGCTGCCTTGTTTAACAGAGAGCACTGAGTCGACCAAACCGATGTATGCACTGGCAAGTAGGTTTGAAACTAGCAGACACAACTCCCTATTCCTAGGGAGTTAACATCTTTGTCGTTGGATCAGCTACAACTACCTATTACTATGAAGTTTAGATGTTTGGAAAGATGGCTCTATTTTATTTATACTAAACATTTTTATTTCCTTAATTATAAGTGATTCTCTTGACATACGACCCACTATTTCCATTCTCCTCTCATAAATATTAAAACTCAAACACATTAATATATAGGGTAACTGCTCACAATTTTGATTCTTTAATTTAATGCTGGCAGTGGAAATGCACTTGCACTAAACTGAGGGAATATTTTGCAAGAGAACTTATGTTAGCTGCTTTGCTTTTTGAGACACCCTTAAGAATGTTTGGTTGAGCAAGTTTATCAAAAAATAACAAACAATTAAATGCACATGTCACATAAATTAATTTGCATCACTCACTTGAATTGCAAGTATATGTGTATTTTTGTAACTATTTTAGTTTTTTAAATGTTATAGTATATAGTCCTAAGCTAACAAAGGTTTCCATATGATTTTCTATTTTATGAGTGAATAATTAAATATAAAGTATAATTAACAATGTACTAAAATAGAAAATTCTAGAGTATACAAAATATCCATGAGGGATTTCTCTTCGAACCTTTTTCATTTCTTGTTTAATGTCTATGTCGTTACGTAGAGATAATGCTATAAATCACTCATTCGTTGGATGTTCATAAGATGGTTGTATCCCATTTCATCAAGGATAAGGATAAAACCCAAGGTTTGAACGCTTTGTGTATCTCGCTAAAATACTTTATTATTTTAGAGGCAACACTTATATTGATATGGCGAGACACATGTGATTAATTCGTCAAAACTTCCCAACTCCAGTATTAAGTATACACTTTGTGAGTAAGTGTGTATATAGTGATGCAGGCGTGTATGCGTAAACATTTTCCTCATGATTTTTAGTGAAGATGAGATGAAGCTAGATATGTCAACAATATATGAAAACATGCAGTATCTGCATCTCCTTACGAGAGTCCTTTTAGCTTATGTTTTATATTCCCTAATTGTGATCGAATCATACCCTTACTAAAAATGGTTTTGAGTGTTGGAGAATTAGCACGCTTATAACATGATCTAAAAGTATGTAGCAAAATCAATATATAGTTTCAGCACCACTCATCTACTAAATCCAAAGATCGATGCTCAGTCAGGGAAGAATTATATGAATCCAACATATATGGATATACTAGGTTCAGCCGAAACCTAGAACAAGTCTTGAGTGCAAATAATAACTAGGAGGTACAAATATTAGCTGAGTTCAGCAAGCAGGTAATATAATACTAGCTTCTCTCAGTCCAAAAGAGGGAAAAAACCTTGAGTCGTAGCCACCCAATTTTTTTCCAGTATTATCGATTGCGGTATACAACATGTTCTTCTCGATAAAACACCATAGAGCCTAATGCATCAAGGTATCACAGATTTTGGGTGCAACATGATTTGGGACACAAGAGATAGCGATGAAACAATCTCACCAAAGATGGTGGAATCATAACTTGAAGGTGTGAAGAGCTAGTGGATCTAGACTTCACAAACTTGCGGGGAACACTTAGTGCTTGATCTCAAACTCTTTCTTCTACTTCTTGGCCTTCCCATCTCGTTTGGTTTTCTTTATTTTCTCGAATGAAGGATAACCTGGGATTTTCGTAT
Organism: Poa pratensis; assembly: GCA_947311845.1. Taxonomy (NCBI): domain Eukaryota; kingdom Viridiplantae; phylum Streptophyta; class Magnoliopsida; order Poales; family Poaceae; genus Poa; species Poa pratensis. Next base: position 8,729,386 of record CAMZMU010000064.1, on the reverse strand, counting down.
CACCACCTAGTAGTGGTTATATGGGAGGTTTAACTTCCCCTTTCTCTCATGTGTAAAGTCCAAAATGTTTCCGACTCATAACCCTAATGGGTAGTTGCCTGTTGCACTTATTTTGCTTCCGAAATTTATTCAAATCGCCATCTCCTGACATCCCACACGAGGACGATACCCAACCAATTTTTCCATATGACTCAGTCCGCTACCTTGAAACATGATTGTAGCTTCTCACTTGCAAATAATAACTAGGAGGTACAAATATTAGCCGAGTTCAGCAAGCGGTATGGATTTTTCTCGAGCTGTAACAACTTCAAATTCCAACATTTTTAATTTAATGATAACTCACATCAATGTGCTCGATTCGAGGAGTGAAAGCTGAAAAGATGGATAGCACTCTCACTATCACGAAATAGATTGTATTTCTCTTAATTCATGCCCCACTCTTGTAAATTGTTCTTCATCCACGAACACTTGCTTGAAAGCATCAACCGCGATTATGTACTCAGCTTAATCTTCTGGTCGACAAGGAAACACATTTCCGCTCCCCCTACATAAGTCACAAGGAAAACCCATATAAGTACCCACCAATATGCCTATTTGGTCACACATCACCTTTAATATTCTTCATCATCTTCTTCCATCGGTCTCCATGCGCGCGCCGTCATTTTCTTCCGTTCATTCCCCCGTGGGTCACAAAGTCCAATGTCTAGGCATTCTTGCTTCCCTCCCGTTCTCCTAATCCTATGCCATAAATCTCTTGTTCTTCTCCTTTTTTGCGATAAGGACCTTGTCATTAAAAGAAACAGCGAACAGTACAAAACATGTCAACAAAAAACGAAAACTATAATAAAATTCTTGAGATGCCCTTCGCCTTCAACCTCCAGACCGTGTCGACGGCGCGCCGCCACTGCCGCTCCTCTTTGAGCCGGCCTGACGTTGTTGGTTGGAGACGGGAAGTCGCCGAACGGGTCTAGAAGACCACATCCGTCCCGGAGTCGAAGAAGAAGAAGGAAGAACCGCCGATGAAGCTCCTTGACAATCCGGAGAATGCCGCCGCCATAAGAAATCCTCGAGACCACACCACTCCATAGGCTTCTCGACGTCGCCGCTGAGATGGAATTGAAGCCGGGGAAACTTATTGAAACGAGGCGCCGCCACCGCCTTTTGAGCGCCGCCCCAACAAACCATGACCTAAGAGCCGAAAACGGAGCACTCTCGCCAACGAGTACCGAGATCCACCGCGCCTCCATGGTCCGAAGGCCACATAGGCGGGGCAGATCGGCGGCGGTGCCGACGGGAGGCGGGAGGAAGTCTAAACGCCTTGGGAGCTCTCGTAGAGAAGGGGTACCGCTTCGCGTTAGGTTTGTTCTTCTCCATGTTGCATATCCTAATTTCTTGCAAGTTGAAAACTTGAACTAATTAAATAAGATGTAATAGATGGAGAGTGGTTGATGGAGAACCTTGTCGAGGCCATAGTGTAGAAGTGCGACGATGGCGAGGTGGTCAACTGTAAGGCTGGAGTTGTCTCTTTTTAGGCACCGAAACTCGCCATGGTTAGATTGACGCCGTATTGAGATATAGAGGCGGCAGGGCGGGAGAAGGGGGGCGGCTGGGCAGGAGCCGACGGCGGAAGAGAATGTCGTGATTAAAAAAATGAGAGCAGATTTCCGAGCTCTGCTCTTGCTCGTTTTCGAATTTAAAAAAAATGAAAACACTTCAAAATAATCTGAAAAAATGGACAACAAACATATGCTAGCGCTATTGTGCAAAATTTCGTAGTGAAGCGTCATTTGTGGTGCTGCGTGCAAAACTGAGAGGACGGCGGTGGCTCTTGTATCGCTGGAGAGCAAATTAGCGGGTCATATTTTTTGGCATTTCCGCAACGGGTTAACCACACATATAAATACCCACAAATATGCCGACTTTCACAATTTGCCAACTTTTATGAGGCAACACCACAATATTCTTCTTCTTCCTCCTCGAGCCTCCGCGCCTCGGGGTTTGCCTCCCTCCATTCCCGCGCTCGCCACGAGTTCCTCCTCTGCTCTCGAGCCCGCTGGAAAACGCAATGTCCGCCTCCCCACCTCCTGTACTTATACCCACCCCTCCCCCTCCCGCCCTGGCTAGGACTGCGCTGCCGCGCATTGCATCGCGCACGATCGCCATGGAGGACCACCATGCCAAGAGCATGTCGTGCTCGAGCAGCGGCGAGACGTCGGCCACCGTCACCGCGTCCAGGATCATCGCGCAGTGGGCCGCGCGGCGACGGCAGGCATGCGAGCAGATGGTGCTCGACCTTGACCGACGCGACCGCGACTCCGAGCTCCTCGCGCTCGCGCGCCTCCACGCCGTCTCCACTATGCTCGACGCGTCCTTTCTCCGCGCCTCAGAAAACAATGGCAGCGGGAGGCGCGCGCGGTCGCCGGAGCGCGCACTCGTGCGGCGGATCGCGCGGGAGTGGACCGCGCCCGCGTCGCAGCAGAGCTCCTCGGGCGGCGAGGGCGCTCGGGGTGACCAGTGGCTGGGCGAGTCCGAGCGCGAGAGCGTGCGCTCGGTGCGGGAGCGCGTCCGCCGGGCCAATCAAGGCGACGGCGGCGACGCACACGCGGAGTACAGAACCGAGCGCCAGCGCGACAGCGACCCACCCAGGCATCGCGAGCGCCGGGACATCGTGACGCGCATGGTCATGGAGCGGCAGCGTGAGCTCCAGGGCCTCTCCGAGCACCGCTCCGTATCCGCCTTCGCCCACCGCAACCGCATTCAGGTCAAAACACCCAACATACTCTGCTCTTTCTCTGTTCAATTTGTGCCAAACTGAGCCAAGCTTTGAATTTGGATAAAATTTCTTTGTCTAGCTTGCTGCAAGCCTGCAACCTGCAAATATAAGCATCAAATTCAGGTTCAGAAAACTAGATTATTTGCTTCATAAACATTTTAGGAATTAATTTATGTTTTATTTTTTGCGAATGTACCATGTTCCTATGCTCTGCACATTTCTGTTTTACCTGGTGGTACCTTTCTGGCCAAAACCCCACTGTACTTCAAAACTTGCTTCATGCCTTTTGTGCCTAGAGTAACTCTGGAAACATGAGTGGAAACCTTTAGCCAGGAAGCTGAACATTTCGCTGTACTTTCCAGGTGCTCATCAGCTGATTTTGAAAACAAATGAGCATGATTGTTTCAGTGCTACTTCTTAGGGATGGCATTAGTTAACAATAAGTTTTTGATTCCAGAATTAATTGGTAGCACCATTCTTAGTTCATGGAATTGATAGCAATTGTTTACAGTCCTTTCTCCAAGGTAGATTCTTTCACGGCGAAAGGTCAGTGCACGAAGACAGAACACTTTCTATGGCAACCACAGAATTAGGACAGCTTAGACAGAGTCATCATGTCGCTAGATTGAGGTATGGCTTCCGTTGCTAGTATGATCTTATCTAGATGTTGCTGGTTGTGATCCTCTAGTCTACTTTTTGTTCATCTTGGCTGTCACAGTTTGGACATTGCATAATAAGGAATGTATGTTCCTATCATTTGTAGCTTCAGGATCCAGTAGGAAATAATCACTATTTATGGTGAAATTGCTAAAGAGCATACTTTCTAGTAACTGATTTGGAAATACAGTTCCTTCGTCACAATAAAATTCTCATATATGTCAAGTTTCATTTACAGGATCATCTAGAAGCATATCAGATTAACTTTCTGCAAACTGACGATCGGTTGTTCTTGACTAGGGAAGAAGTTCGCTCTAGAACAGAAGATATCACCAATGATCAAGAACCTGACCGTTCCCAGTCAATGGGTGTTGAAAACAGTACTGCCGATAGTGAGCATCATAGTTCTATAGGTCAGGTCTTCCGTGACGATAATCATTACCTGGAGAATGCTACCGGCAATCATGAGATTCAGACGTTTCAGTCAGCAGAATATCAATCTGTAAATGCAGAAAGCGCTATACCAAACGGTAATGACTTTGATCAAGAAAACGTGCACGGATACGAAGACTATTCATCCGACTCGGGCTCCTCAGAGCAGGGCACTGACCAATCCGGCTCTTCCTCTTCGACTCCATCCGACAACCATGTGCCACAAGAAGCTGGAACTTACGGGCAACCAAATGAACTGCAATGGTCAAGGGAGATGTCTGGGAGTGAGGAAGGAGAAGACGGTGACGGAGAAGACGAATGGCACGTTATCGATTCTCAAGAAACTGAACCACAATGGCAGTCAGGTCGAGGTTTCTCTCCTAGCACGTATAATAATTGGTTTGGTCCTCCAGAAGATGCTGTCTACGGAGTGGAGCTCAGAGAACTCTTGAGAAGGTAGCATTTCCTGAAAACAAATCATAAAAATGCAGTTCACCCTTTGTCGAGTCATACTTAGGCAGGTTAGGACATGTTTTGCAGGCGTAGCGTCTCTAATCTTCTTAGCAGTGGCTTCCGTGAAAGTCTGGACGAGCTTGTACAATCCTATGCTCGAAGACAGGAGATTGATGAAATGCAGATGCCAAGCACAGGTCCACTGAACGAAGATCATGCTGAACTTGGGATCGACGAACCAAATCGAGGTAACTGGAGTCATCGACAAGCCATGCACCGCCCTGAATTTGTGAGTCTCTTCTGTCTTCACTCAAAATTTTCCATTCCAGGGCACTGTCTATAGCTCTAGTATGGTCCAGGGTAGGTGACTCTCTTGTATTACTGCTGAAAAAAATCTGGTTGGCAGGAGTGCGACGCCATCCACGTCCTGCGCGAAGACCTGACCGGGCTACAGCGAGGAATGACCAGCATGCAGCAGATGCTGCGAGCATGCATGGAGATGCAGATGGAGGTGCAGAGGTCCATCAAACAAGAAGTCTCTGCTGCTCTGAACCGCTCTATATCCATGCAAGGTTAGCTAGATTAATCTTTCACTTCTTCGTGATCTCCTGGACTCTATGGTACAACTATCGTGTTGATCCACTGTCTCTCACAAAACACTCTAAATTCTGATCCTAGGGTGGGCTGAAGGGATGCCAGATGATGCATCGCGATGGACACTAGCAAGGAAAGGAACCTGCTGCGTCTGCTGCGACAACCAGATCGACTCGCTTCTTTACAGGTTTGCTTCGATTTGTCACTAAACTTACTGCAAACACACATCGGTACTTCCAAAGACTTCTTCAGAAACACAATGTGACATCTCCCACTATCTCAGGTGTGGTCATATGTGCACCTGCTCAAAGTGCGCGAGCGAGCTGCTCCATGGGGTCGGCAAGTGCCCGCTGTGTCGTGCGCCCATCGTTGAGGTCGTCCGAGCTTACTGCATAATGTAACAGGTCTTAGAATGGTAACATGAGTTGTACTAAGTGTTCAGAGGAGAGAAGTGGTTAATTAGACCGGATGTTTTCGGTTCTGACTGCAGGATTCATGTAATAGTTTCTGAGAGCACGGTTAGTTCTTCATTATTTTGTGTAGCCTGCTTCATAATGCTAATATGCCATTATAGAAAACCTTAATCCCACAATGTTGTAACATGCAATAAATATTCTATGAGATTACATCTTGGCAATATTAATCCTGCCTTGTATTAAGTTTATTCTTCTATCTTCTAATGACTAAGGGCAGAGAAAATACTTACGGTGTTCAAAGCATTTGATTGATCTATAAGACTATTACATCGCACATTTCCTTTTCCTTTCGACATCGTTTCTAATTCAAAATAACAATCTCAATATAACCATGACATTTGGCTTCAGTAATCCATGTAATTGAAGTGACTGAACTGAAACATACTCCCTCTGTCCCAAAATGTAAGACACGCTATTTTTGCGTTGGTTTTTCATGCTCGACTTTGAGCACTAATATATAATGAATTATTTGGATTGGTAATGTATAAATGGTACCATTGGATTCTTCTTGCAAATTATTTCATTCCATATATAATTATACTAATTTTGTGTACATGTTATAAGTACAAATCATGGTCAAATTGTATGTCGTTGACCAGCAAAAATTAAGTGCGCCTTATATTTTGGGACGGAGGAAGTATTGATCAACACTGACTTATTGTGTGGTAGCCCAATCACTTAATTTGTACGAATTTAACAAAGGGTGATGAGGGTGGTGGTGATACACATTGAAATTTCTAAAATCTAGAGTATGGACAACCATAGATGGTTTCATCTCATGTTTCTATCCTGGCATGGTTGGTTAAATTTGTACGTAATTCCTTATATTTATATGGAACCTTTTAATTTCCTATAACTCATTACCCTTACATACGATCTAGGTTAAATTTGTAGGTAATTCCTTTTATTTATACTCACTTTTTTCTTCCAAAATACTGGTCCAATAAAATTTGGGCCTTGGCCTCTTTACAGTCCAAGTCTAGCCGATTTATTATGAATTTTTAGGAATTTCAGTTTGAGACTTGATCTCTTTACTAGTAAGAGGATTCTATCGCTAGGCCCAGATAATCAATCCACACAGATTTCTTATTTTCTAGGTCAATCCCAATTCTGATATAATATTGGAGGAGCCCTTAATATAACATTTCAAATATTTAAACACATTCGTTTCAGCTATACGTTCCAGGCCTAATACATCAAAATAAAACTATTCTACCTTTCCTATGCAATAGAGAAAAAATAGATCATCACAAATAATTAACAGGGTGAACTCGACGCTTCAAATCTGGTATCGTGGCCGAGATTGATGTGCTCCACGACACAACTAAAGCACATTGACTCCTTCTGGTCTGCGAGAACAGAGGTGGGGCCAGTAAGCATCAAAGATGATGATCCTTCGCGAGACTAAGTAAAAAATAAGGGGCATGACAAATTCATGTAAACAAATATTACCAATGTGCACATCTTGGCAAACTATCAATTTTAAAACATACAAAACAATATACAGATATATATTTGTATCAAATCAAGTCAAGAAATAGCATTCTAACAACAATAGTGATGATCATATAACAAGAGATCCATAGCTTTTTGGCTCAAGGTGTTCAACTATTCAAGTTGATGCATTATTATTAAATAAAAAAATTACAAACAGCCCTCACTGTTCCATTATAAACTTTGGTAAATAACTAAAGGCATCTGGGGATGGATACCAGAATCATCAGTGAATCACATCATAACAAATCGAGAAATAGATACAAGAGGCACATTAGGCCTAGTGACGACCATCCTAGGCTTACAGTAAAAATATTACTATCAACGCGCTACTCCACCCGCTCAGAGGCACGTTCCAGGGGAAATTCCGCCCCCAAGAACCTTCTCATGTCCTAATTAAGGCAAAACATGCTACACGAAAGTTATCCTCTTGCATCACTATTAAAATCTTATCGGGGACCACATCGAGACCTTCTAATTAACCCGACCCGGACACGTCGAGCCCTTCCATCTTGGTCCAGGACAACCTTATATATGAGCTCAACCAGGCTGGCAGGTCATGGAGAGATCGTGCCTCCAGGACAGCAGAGCCCACAGACCTGACACCCGGAGCAAGAAGAAGCGATCGAGGAAATAGAGCTCCTTCGTCAAGTACATCAAGACAACGGTCACCTTATTAAAGGTATTGATCGGGTTTATCAGAGATAAATGGGATTAGGTCATAATCTATGGACTTGCATCACTTCTAACTTACGACATCCAAAGACTCCACCGCCCGGTGGACCGTCTCTAGAAGCTCCTCCATCGACGTACGAGACAGATGGAAACCCTAGACGTACAGGACATGGAAACTCACCAAGGGACATATACACCGAAGAAACTTATCAAGAGGGAGACGTTCAATTTACGCCCAATCGACGCCAATTTCGACATCGACATCTTCCTTGTCGCCATAGCCTTAAACCCTAGATACACAACACCTAAACGGCCAAGAACTTCTAGAAGATCGCCGAGGTCAATCTTGTACACATCTTGTAGCCCAGGCATGAATAAAGCCTGAGGAAATATCGTCTACGACTCAAACCTATTGACTCAGACCGACTACCGAACAAATAAATTCCCTTCTGATCCTCGGGACTTCCGTGGGATCGTGAAAACTATCCTTCGATAATCAGCGAATCCTGAAGGCAATTACAATTGTTGCACTTGGATTGATATGGATCCCGCGATGGGATTATATAGTACAAGGAGATGACTTGGTAGTCAAGTAAAGAGATTACAATTATGGAAATAAACTAATCAAATCTAAACCTCCTTGATTTCGGCTGTGTATATGTAAATCTACACGTACACGTCTAACACCCCCCCGCAGTCGGAGCGGGAGCAACGCGGACGTTCAGGCTGGAGCGAAACTCGGTAAACACAGTGGAAGGCAATCCCTTGGTGAAGATATCAGCATACTGGGAAGATGTCGGAACATGCATAACACGGACATCTCCAAAAGCAACCCGCTCACGAACAAAGTGTAGGTCAATCTCCACATGCTTAGTGCGTTGATGTTGGACTGGATTGGTCGAAAGGTAGACAGCAGATATGTTGTCGCAGTAGACCACCGTAGCTCTCTGAAGAGGTCGATGGAGTTCGGATAGGAGCTGGCGTAACCAGCATGCTTCAGCAACAACATTGGCAACACCCCTGTATTCAGCTTCCGCACTCGAGCGGGAGACAGTGTGCTGACGTTTAGAAGACCAGGAAACCAAATTGTCACCAAGAAACACGCCATAACCAGAGGTGGACTTGCGAGTATCGGGGCAACCAGCCCAGTCAGCATCCGTGTATGCAGTGAGTGATGCCGGCGACGAGCGATATAGCTGAAGTCCATGGTCGACGGTGCCGCGAAGGTACCGGAGAATCCTCTTGACCGCATTGAGATGCGGTTCCCGTGGGTCATGCATGTACAAGCAGACCTGTTGCACTGCATATGCGATGTCTGGTCTTGTGAAAGACAAGTATTGGAGAGCACCAACCAGGCTCCGATAGGCAGACGGATCAGCGACGGTGGCGCCAGCAGCTGAGAGCTTGGACTGTGTATCTACGGGAGTGGAGCATGGGTTGCACTCACTCATTCCTGCGCGATCAAGGATCTCAATGATGTACTGCCGCTGAGAGAGGAACATGCCAGCCGAGGACCGTGTAACAGCGACTCCGAGGAAATAGTCCAATGTACCAAGGTCCTTGAGGGAGAACTCACGCTCGAGAGCCGTGATGGTTCGCCGAAGAAGCTGTGCAGAGGAGGCTGTGAGGACTATATCATCGACGTACAATAGCAGGTAAACAATCTCTGTGTTGCTGTTGTAGATGAAGAGCGAGGGATCCGCGCGGGAGCTGACAAAACCAAGGCGCAGCAGGTGGTCGGCAAAACGGCTGTACCAGGCACGTGGTGCCTGTTTAAGCCCATAGAGAGACTTATTGAGCCGGCAAACATGGTCGGGCTGGGAGACATCGACAAACCCCGACGGCTGTGCGCAGTAGACCGTCTCGGCAAGAGTACCATGTAGAAAAGCATTGTTGATGTCGAGCTGATGAACCGGCCAATCTTGCGCGACGGCAAGTGAGAGGACAGTGCGAACGGTGGCCGGTTTGACAACCGGGCTGAAAGTTTCTCCATAATCAACGCCTGCACGCTGGGTGAAGCCACGGAGGACCCAACGGGCTTTGTAGCGATCCAAAGACCCATCCGGCTTAAGCTTGTGCCGAAAAATCCACTTGCCAGTTACGACATTAGCGCCAGGCGGACGAGGAACAAGATCCCATGTCCGGTTAGTCTGCAGTGCACTGAATTCGTCCATCATTGCGGAGTGCCAATTAGGGTCCTTGAGAGCGCCCCGGTAGCTCTTTGGGAGCGGACTAAGAACATCAGCCAGAAGATTAAGACGGTCAATAGGTTTAGTCATGCCACGTTTTCCACGAGTAAGCATGGAGTGATTGTTGTCGGCGAGGGGAGGGCCGACGGGGGCCAAGGCCACTGGCGAATCTGGAGGAGTGGGTTGAGGTGTGAGAGGGGAGAATGGGGTTCGGGTGTCGGTGGGTTGTTTGGCTCGGGTGGAATAGGTGGTTGCGGATTGGTGCAAGTGGGGTAGTTTGGGAGGGCAGAATGATAGGATGATCATCAAGAAAGGAGAGATCGGTGGCTGTAGGGGGTGTAGTGGATTGGTGGGCGAAAGGGAAGGTGTTTTCGTCAAAGACGACATGGCGAGAGATTATGATTTTATGTGTCGCGAGGTCAAGGCAACGATAGCCGCGATGGTTAGAGGGGTACCCGAGAAAAACACACGCGGTTGTGCGAGGAGCTAGTTTGTGTTGTGCTGTAGCGGATAGGTTAGGATAGCAAAGGCAACCGAAAACCCGTAGGTGCGCAAGAGGTAGAGGGAGGCCACGGAGAGCTTCGTAAGGAGTACGGTGTTGGAGGGTTTTGGTAGGGTGAAGGTTGAACAGGAACGTGGCAGTGTGAAGAGCTTCAACCCAGTAGGTTGATGGCATGCTAGCTTGAAAAAGAAGGGAACGCACCATGTTATTAGTGGAGCGAATGACACGTTCGGCTTTACCATTTTGGGAAGAGGTGTATGGGCAAGACATTCGAAGGTGGCGCCGAGGGAAAGGAGAAACAGGTGAGCAGTTTTATTGTCAAATTCGCGACCATTGTCACATTGGACAGATTGGATAGTTGTGTTAAATTGGGTAGAGACGTAGGCAAAGAAGTGTTTAAGTGTAGAGAAAGTGTCAGATTTTGCACGCAAGGGAAAAGTCCAAAGGTAATGGGTGAAATCATCTAGGACAACTAAGTAATATTTGTAACCAGACACACTAGCAAGAGGTGAAGTCCATAAATCACAGTGGATAAGCTGAAAAGGACGCATAGTTTGAGTAGTAGATGTATCAAAAGGTAGACGAACATGTTTTCCTAATTGACAAGCATGACACAATTGATTATCGGTAGAATTTTTATTACAAGGAAATGAAAAAGCACTTGCTAGGTGCGACAAAGCTTGACTACTGAGATGTCCTAGGCGACGATGCCACAAAGTTGAAGATGACGTGGTGGTGGAGAGGGCGTGCGCAGCGGAAGACGGCCACCAGAAGGGATAGAGGTCGCCGGACTATTGCACCTGACGATCTCGTTCTTGGTGCGGAGGTCCTTCACAGAGAGACCAAAAGGATCAAACTCAACAGAAACAAGATTATCAGTGGTTAACTTACGGACGGAAATAAGATTTTTTACAAGGTTAGGTGTTACTAGGACATTATTAAGAGAAAAAGAGTGATTAGGAGTAGAAAGGGTGGTGTGACCAGTGCGAGTTATAGGAAGAGCATGACCGTTGCCGACGATGACATGTGGGTAAGGAGAGCTAGAGGGGAGGATATGAGAAAGGTTACCCTGATTGCCGGTCATGTGGGCGGATGCGCCAGAATCCATGATCCACTCATGCGGAGGTGGTGGTGCGAGGGACATGGTGTTGTAAGCCTGCATGAGTTGTCCTTGGTCGAAAGACGGTGGCAGCGCAGCATAAGTCGGTGCAGGCATCGGAGCCGACGGTGGAGCTCCTTGCATCCAGGGCATGGTTGGCGGAGGCACCCCTGGTGGACATGGTGTGGACGAGGGAGCACCGTAGGCCCACGAAGCGGAGGCAACATCATGGCATGATGAGCCTGAGGCTGGCCGGGAGGCGGCGGGCGCGGAGGCGGACCGGGCCACATCTGGATAGACCCCGCCCAAGGGTTTTGCATTGATGGCCACGACGCCGGCGAACCCTTCCCGGATGTGTTGGAATTTCCACCTCGCTGTGGAGGAGGTCCGGAGTGGAGGAAGCGGCATCGCGCCCCATATTGGCAGCTGCCTCGCTGCTGGAAGTTGCGGCATGGGTAGGGGCGGCGCGAAGGCGGCACGGTTTCCGTTGGGCCGCGTGGTGTGGGAGGCGTGGGGGCACCCCGGGCGACGAAGGCGGTCGGAGCAGGAGAAGGCGACTCGGACTGCTTCAGCGTGAGTTCCTCGAGCAGAAGAGACGAGCGCACGTCGAGGAACGACGGTAGTGGGCGCTGTTTGAGGGTCAGGGTGCGCATGTAGGCAAGCCCAGATCCGAGGCCGCGAAGAGTGTTCTGCACGAGGCGCTTGTCGGTGATGGTTGTGCCCAAGGCGTTGAGCTCGTCGGCGAGAAGCTTCTGCTTGCGACAGTAATCAGCCACGGTCATGGACCCCTGTTGGAGACCGTGGAACTCTTGCTCGAGGTAGGAGGAACGAGTCTCGGCGTTGTCGTGGTAGATGTTGGAGAGACGCGTCCACAGGGCGTGAGCAGGAAGTGGTGCGGTGGTGTCGACGACCATGGCGAGAAGCTCGGGCGTGACGGTGCTGTTGAGCCACGATCGGACGATGGCGTCGTTCCGACTCCACTGTGGCGTGGGATCGGTGGGGTACTCCTTCTCGTCGAGATGGTCTTCTAGGGCATACTTCTCGACGACGTCGGAGAACATGCCTCGCCATTGGAGGAAGTTGGAGGTGGAGAGCTCGAGGGTGACCGGAACGGCGGCGCGGATGCTTGGGAGCGCGGCCGCGAGCGCCCATAGGGCTGCCTTGGCGGCAGCCTCGGCGGCGATTTCGGCGGCGCTAGGCGGCGCCATCGGAGAGAGGATCGAAAACCTAATCTGATACCATGAAGGCAATTACAATTGTTGCACTTGATTGATATGGATCCCGTGATGGGATTATATAGTACAAGGAGATGACTTGGTAGTCAAGTAAAGAGATTACAATTATGGAAATAAACTAATCAAATCTAAACCTCCTTGATTTCGGCTGTGTATATGTAAATCTACACGTACACGTCTAACAAATCCAACTCGGCGTATACCACGTCGGCAAATACTACATGCCTAGTGTTTTCGTTGGAACTCGACAAAAAGTTTGTCGTGCCATCTCCTCCATAGACTCATTTGTATGGGTCTACCGACGTGTGCGCGAGTAGAAAGCCCACCATGGCCACCGGTTGAAACCGACGTGCAGAATCAAGTCGCTGCGTGCAGCCGATCGAGGAGGGACCGGAGAGTCGCGCCGGTCCTAGGAGAGGGGTCCAAGGATTCGGGGGGAACCGGGCGCGTAGCACACGAGCTTGGAGCTCGTCCATCGCAGGCTTCCAGTGGATGGTGCCGGAGCTTTTCCGCCGCGTGGCTGGGGCCTTTAACAACTGAGGTGAGAGTGTGGGGCCAGGCAGCGCTCTTGGAGGTGGTCTAGGGCGGCAGGGAAGGAACAGGTGCATGCCGTCTTGAGCTCTTGAACTCGGCAATGGTGGACGAACTTGGACGGCTAATACGTCCATTTTACATCACTATTTTCTACTATAATTTTCTTAAACTCGTTGATATATTTCGTACTAGGATGCAATTCGAATATTGTTTCATTTTATTCTGCATTTTTCACAATTAAGAGTGAGAAATATAGAATTACTGCACTAGCCAACTAGACCAAAAGTCTGAACTGATGGAAAGAGACTAGGCATTATATTTATATTCAACACTCCCCCTCACGTCTAGGCTATTTTAGTCCTTAGCGTGGGATAGGAGCGGGCCGCATGATCTTTTTTCCTTTTTTTAAATCCGCGTGAGCGGGGTCTCGAACTCGAGACCTCTTGGCTCTGATACCATATAGAATTACTGCCCTAGCCAAGTAGACCAAAAATCCGAACTGATAGAAAGAGACTAGGCATTATATTTATATTCAACAAGAAACACCGGAGACCAGGAAACAGAGGAAAAATACCCGAGGAGACACCCAATTTACAGCGCTCGGATAAAACCGAGAAAAATCAAAAAATTCTAACATACAAGAAGGGGGCCAGGAGCCAGAAGATCAGCAACAAAAAAGTCACATGGCATGCAGCCTCCATCACGCCCCCTGACCACGCCTAGACCCGCGCATCCCCGTGGGGTCTCCCCTAGCGAAGACCTTTGGCCTATAAAATTTCCTTGACCTAAAAACATCCGGGGCGACTTCATATTATTTTTCTCCCGCCATCTTGGGCGGAAATGAGACAAAGACCTAGAGTTCTCCAGCAGGCAGATTTTTGCTAGGGAAACTTCCCTCGAGGAGGGGGAAATCAACATGACCACGCTGAGTATCATCGGGATCATCATCTCCATCACCATGAACACCGTCTTCACCTTCATCTCTGCGTCCTCCCACTGTTCAGTCTTGGGCCACAAAACAAATATAAACGTGTATGAAATAAAGAAGAACTTATATGAAAACATATCTATACAGAAAAATGGAAGGAAAAGGTCCATGAAAAAATAGAATCATCATAGAGACTTCACTCTCATAGGCTCGCGCTGTTCTACAGCGAGGAGGAAGGGAGTCGAGCAGCTCTCAGAGGAGCTCGTGGAGGGGCCTCCGTAGGGGGTGGGTGTCGGGAGGGGCGACGGTGGAGAGGGGGGTGGAGCTCCGGTGGCAGACAATTAGGTGGAGCAGCTCGCGTCGAGGGGGGCCTCAATACGTGGTGGGATGTCGGGAGGTACATATTAGAAGAATAAATTATGAGGCTAGATAATTAAAGATGTATTTTATCAAAAACAATATCCAAAATTTTATTCCCGGATAAGCAAGCAACTTATTATTCATAAATTTATTCTTCTAATATGTATACACCATTTCTATATAATTTCCAAGTATTTGCCACTCTCGTACTCCCACACCTCAAGATTCCCCACTCTCTTACTCTTGCGCCTCAAGCTTCCCCGCACTCTCTCACTCCCCGTCGGCACGATGGAATATGCCCGGTCGCCATCTCCTCGATCGCCATGGAGGACCTCCGCCCCAAGAACAACATGGCTGGCTCCAGCATCGCCGAGACATCGACGTGCAGGATCATCACACAGTGGGCAGCATGGCGCCGACAGGCGTGCGCGCAGATGTTCTTCACGACCCTTGAACACGATCGTGACTCAAGATCCTCGCCCTCACCAGCCTCCAAGCCGTCTCCACCATGCTCGACACCTCCTTCCTTAGGGCTAGCTTGCTTGAAATATTGCAAGTGTTTCATAAGTATTATAGATTCACTATTTGTTTTTGGCATTTTGAATTTTTTTTTTGACAATTTTGTTGCAGTTGTGGCATAAGACTTAATTGTAATTTTTTTTGGGAAAGTTTGAATTTTTGTGGCACACATAATAGTAAAATTTTGGTGGGCCGACCCATGTGTTAAGCACACAATTGTTCCACGGAACTAAAGATGTAATTTTTATCAAAAACAATATCCAAAATTTAATTTCCAGGATGAGCAAGCAGCTTATTATTCATAAATTTATTCTTCTAATATGTATACACCATTTATATATAACTTCCAATAATTCGCCACTCTCGTACGCCCACACCTCGAGCTTCCCCACTCTCTTACTCCTGCGCCTCAAGCTTCCCCGCACTCATACTCCCTGTCGGCACGATGAAATATGCCCGCTCCACCTTGGCACGTCCCGCCCTAGCTATGGCCACGCTGTCGTGGGTTGCCCCGAGCACCATCACCTCGATCGCCATGGTGGAGCTCCGCCCCAAGAACAACATAGCTTTCTCCAGCATCGCCGAGACATCGGCGTGCAGGATCATCGCAAAGTGGGCAGCATGGCGTCGGCAGGCGTGCGCGCAGATGTTCTTCATGACCCTCGAACTCGACCGTGACTCGAGATCCTCGCCCTCGCCAGCCTCCTAGCCATCTCCACCATGCTTGAAACCTCCTTCCTTAGGGCTAGCTTGCTTAAAATATTGCAAGTGTTTCATAAGTATATAGATTCACTATTTTTTGTTGGCATTTTGAAAAAAGTTGTGACAATTTTGTTGCAGTAGTGTCATAAGTCTTAAAGTTATTTTTTATGATTTGTTTGGGAAAGATTGAAATTTAGTGGAACACATAATAGTAAAATTTTGGTGGTCCGACCCATGTGTGAAGCACACAACTGCCCCGCGGAACTAAAGATGCAATTTTTATCAAAAACAATATCCAAAATTTATTTTCCGGGATGAGCAAGCAGCTTATTATTCATAAATTTATTCTTGTAATATGTATGCACCATTTCTTTATAACATCCAAGAATTTGCCACTCTCGTACTCCCACTCCTCAAGCTTCCCCACTCTCGTACTCCTGCGCTTCAAGCTTCCCCGCACTCTCACTTCCCGTCGGCACGATGGAATATGCCCGGTCCACCATGGCACGTCCCGCCCTAGCTATGGCCATGCTGCCGCGGGTTGCTCCGAGCACCATCGCCTTGATCGCCATGGAGGACCTCCACCCCAAGAACAACATGGCATTCTCCAGCATCGCCGAGACATCGGCGTGCAGGATCATCGCACAGTGGGCAGCATGGCGCCGAGAGGCGTGCGCGCAGATGTTCTTCACGGCCCTCGAACTCGACCGCGACTCGAGAGATCCTCGCCCTCGTCAGCCTCCTAGCCGTCTCCACCATGCTCGACGCCTCCTTCCTCAAGGCTAGCTTGCTTAAAATGTTGCAAGCGTTCAAAAGTTTTATAGATTCCCTAATTTTTTTGGCATTTTGAAAAAAGTTGTGACAATTTTTTTGCAGTAGTGTCATAAGACTTAATTGTAATTTTTATGAACTTTTTATGGGAAGTTTGAATTTTTGTGGTACACGTAATAGTAAAAGTTTTGTGGGCTGACCCATGTGTGAAGCACACAACTGTCCACGGATCTGAAGATGTAATTTTATGAAAAACAATATCCAAAATTTAATTTCTGGGATGAGCAAGTAGCTTATTATTCATAAATTTATTTTTCTAATATGTATACACCATTTTTATATAACTTCAAGAATTCGCCACTCTCATACTCCGACACCTCAAGCTTCCCCACTCTCTAACTCCTGCGCCTCAAGCTTCCCCGCACTCTCACTCCCCGTCGACACGATGGAATATGCCCGGTCGCCATCTCCTCGATCGCCATGGAGGACCTCCTCCCCAAGAACAACATGGCTTGCTCCAGCATCGCCGAGACATCGACGTGTAGGATCATCACACAGTGGGCAGCATGGCGCCGGTAGGCGTGCGCGCAGATGTTCTTCACGACCCTCGAACTCGACCGTGACTCAAGATCCTCGCCCTCACCAGCCTCCAAGCCGTCTCCACCATGCTCGACACCTCCTTCCATAGGACTAGCTTGCTTAAAATATTGCAAGTGTTTCATAAGTTTTATAGATTCACTATTTGTTTTTGGCATTTTGAAAAAAGTTTTGATAATTTTGTTGCAGTTGTGGCATAAGACTTAATTGTAATTTTTTTGGGAAAGTTTGAATTTTTGTGGCACACATAATAGTAAAATTTTGGTGGGCCGACCCATGTGTGAAGCACACAACTGTTCCACGGAACTAAAGATGTAATTTTTATCAAAAACAATATCCAAAATTTAATTTCCAGGATGAGCAAGCAGCTTATTATTCATAAATTTATTCTTCTAATATGTATACACCATTTATATATAACTTCCAAGAATTCGCACTCTCGTACTCCCACACCTCGAGCTTCTCCACTCTCTTACTCCTGCGCCTCAAGCTTCCCCGCACTCTCACTCCCTGTCGGCACGATGAAATATGCCCGGTCCGCCTTGGCACGTCCCGCCCTAGCTATGGCCACGCTGTCGTGGGTTGCTCCGAGCAACATCACCTCGATCGCCATGGTGTGGAGCTCCGCTCCAAGAACAACATAGCTTTCTCCAGCCTCCTAGCCGTCTCCACCATGCTCGACGCCTCCTTCCTCAAGGCTAGCTTGCTTAAAATGTTGCAAGCGTTTCAAAAGTTTTATAGATTCACTAATTTTTTTGGCATTTTGAAAAAAGTTGAGACAATTTTGTTGCAGTAGTGTCATAAGACTTAATTGTAATTTTTGTGAACTTTTTGGGGGAAGTTTGAATTTTTGTGGTACACGTAATAGTAAAAGTTTTGTGGGCCGACCCATGTGTGAAGCACACAACTGCTCCACGGATCTAAAGATGTAATTTTATGAAAAGCAATATCCAAAATTTAATTTCTGGGATGAGCAAGTAGCTTATTATTCATAAATTTATTTTTCTAATATGTATACACCATTTTTATATAACTTCAAGAATTCGTCACTCTCGTACTCCGACACCTCAAGTTTCCCCACTCTCTTACTCCTGCGCCTCAAGCTTCCCCGCACTCTCACTCCCTGTTGGCACGATGGAATATGCCTGGTCTGCCTTGGCACGTTCCGCACTAGCTATGGCCGCGCTGCCGCGGGTTGCTCGAGCATCATCGCCTCGATCGCCATGGAGGACCTCCCCCAAGAACAACATGGCTTGCTCCAGCATCACCGAGACATCGACGTGCAGGATCATTGCACAGTGGGCAGCATGGTGGCAGGCGTGCACGCAGATGTTCTTCACGGCCCTCGAACTCGAGCGCAACTTGAGAGATGCTCGTCTCGCCAGTCTCCAAGCCGTCTCTACCATGCTCGACGCCTCCTTCCTTAGGGCTAGCTTGCTTAAAATGTTGTTCAAGCGTTTCACAAGTTTTATAGATTCACTGAATGTTTTTGGCATTTTTTTAAAAGTTGTGAAATTTTTGTTGCAGTAGTGTCATAAAACTTAATTGTAATTTTTATGATTTTTTTTGGGAAATTTTGAATTTTCTTGGTACACGATAGTAGTAAAATTTTGGTGGGCCGACCCATGTGTGAAGCACACAACTGCTCCACGGAACATAGAGAACCGAGCAGTATCCACTCCACCACAGAAACATGGAACCGAGTTGCATACAGGAAGAAAACTGAAAAAAGTCTACGTGTAGCACACCCGGCGGGCTCTACTAGTTATAATTTTATATATAAATATTTATCCAAAATTTACTTTCCCGGATGAGTCAGCAGCTTATTATTTATAAATTTATTCTTCTAATATGTATACACCATTTCTATATAACTTCAAGAATTCGCCACTCTCGTACTCCCACACCTCAAGCTTCCCCACACTCTTACTCCCGCTCCTCAAGCTTCCCCGCATTCTCACTTCCACGTGCCACGATGGAATATCCTCGGTCCACCTTGGCACGTCCAACCCTAGCTATGGCCGCGCTGCCTTGGGTTGCTACGAGCACCATCACCTCGATCGCCATGGAGAGCCTCCGCCCTAAGGACAACATGGCTTGCTCCAGCATCACCGAGACATCGGCGTGCAGGATCATCGCACAGTGGGAAGCATGGCGCCGGCAGGAGTGCGCGCAGGTGTTCTTCACGGCCCTCGACCTCGACCGCAACTACAAGATCCTCGCCCTCGCCAGCCTCCAAGCCGTCTCAACCATGCTCGACGCCTCCTTCGTCAGTGCTAGCTTGCTTTAAATATTGTAAACGTTTTCACAAGTTTTATAGATTCACTAAATGTTTTCTGCATTTTGAAAAAGACTTAATTGTAATTTTCATGAATTTTGGGGAAGTTTGAATTTTTGTGGTACACATAATAGTAAAATTTTGGTGGGCAGACCAATGTGTGAAGCACACAACTGCTCCACGGAACGTAGAGAACCGAGCAGTATCCACTCCACCACAGAAAAATGCAACCGAGTTGCATACATGAAGAAAACAGAAAATGTCTACATGTAACAGAAAACAGAATAAATTGCATATGATGTTTTTGGGCCATCCAATAAGGCAGATTGACGATTGTCGAGCCAACCGCTCCGCGCGTGGGATAGGTCGCCTAGCGCCTAAAGCGCGCATAAATATAAATATGAATTTATATACTATGACACATGCTTCATTCAACTTCTATAGTAATGAACTAACCTAGTACAAATAAATTCTATGAATGTTTAGTAGGCGAAATAAATAAATAATTAAAAGGCTGAGTAAAGAAGTGATTTTTGGCGAGTTATAATATTTATCCACACAATGAAATCTGGATAATTATGTTGATCATTATCCCATTAATTTCTACTTGTGCTTGTTATATGTATAATATAGAAATATCCATTCGTATATAAATTCCAGGTCAGTATCGTTCAAGATAACCCTCTTATATTAATTCAAACCATGCATGCCAATTTATAATATTTTAGTTTTATTAACATTTTACACGTAATCTAGTGTTTTCTCGCAAACACACGAGAACATGTTGTGACGACTGGCGAGTGTGTCGCAAAAGTGCAGGTGCAACTGTTTGTTTAACATCCTGCAACCTCGTGTTTTTTTTGCTGCGTACACACCGGGCAACAAATTGTAGTTTTTGTGTGTTTGGTGTGCGCGAAACCATCACCGCCATAGTTAACGGTATGAGGTTAGTTTCTCGTGGAATTTATTTGGAAATATTTCAGTGTTGCGAAAAATATTGCGATTTTCTGCAAGGTTCATTGTGTACCCACATGTAAAATGTTGTAATTTTGTTATGGGTGTAAGCCACAAAAAGTTTCTCAAAAGTTGCAAACATGTTTGTATAACGTTGGTTTGCATCAGGCAGAAATGTTTGATGCGTTGTTTTGTTTTGTTGCTAATGGCAATGAACTTTTTATGTGTGCCGCAAACAAAGGGAGCTTTGTTGCATATATTATGTTTTTGTCACAAATTTTACAGATTCACACAAAAATTCTCGCAAAAATGTCGCATTTTGAGAAAAATATTGTTACGAAATAGTGCTACAAGCATTAATTTTAGTTTCTGGTAGTCTTATTTGAAAGTACTGTCTTCTGCTAGAGTAAATAAGCAAGTTTAAGATTTAACATTCATTTTCAAAATCATATGTGCTGATTTGACGAAAAAGAGCATTATTGTTTGGTTTTCTACTTTATAAGTTAAAAAAACTTATATAAATGCATATGTCATATATTACCAATAAAGACATAAAAGTGCATACGAAAGCAATATTTGTATCAAATATGTATATATTGTCATAAAAAATGTTCTAGGCTCCACCTAAAACGAATAGCTACACTCCTTCACAACTGACAAAGGTACTATGCCTTGAATTGTCAATTTGGCATAAAGTAGTTTCACCAAACGTCTTACCAGTACTAGGCTGCCGAAGGCTGACCCCTCGGGTGGAGCATATTAGTCATATTAGTCACACTCCTGACCTATTCATGAACTTACTAGAGATCAACCCAATCTCATAAACTATAACCAGCAGTCAGGCTCATATAGGTGTGTTTCTCAAAAGATCGCTCTGTAGGATAGCATCTTGCTTATGCAAAGCCTTGGAACACATTAAGACAAATGTCAACCTGCCATACAGTTACCGAGAGTATTGCATCTCCAACTGAGTGGGTTAGTAAAAGTACTCTCCTCAGTTAACCACTAGTTTGTTTTCCCAAATCCTACTTCACGGGATCTCCGATCACATAGGTTGGGTTACTACCATGGCAACTCATGTGGGTTTCATCCCGATCTCGCTCGATGCATTTTCTATCACAACACGTGATAGCCCTTTAGTAAAGGGATCTGCCAGATTCTTTGCCGACTGGATATAATCCAGTGCTATCACTCCGGAGTTTCTCAAATGTCTGACAGCTTTTAATCTCATTCTTATATGTTTGTTGGACTGCATGTTGTCCTTTGAACTTTTGACCTTGGTAATCACTGTCTGATTATCACAGTTCATAAGGATAGCCGGTACTGGCTTTTCAACCACAGGCAAGTCCATCAACAGATCTCGAAGCCATCCTGCTTCGACACCAGATGTGTCCAATGCTGTTAATTCTGCTTCCATTGTCGT
This sequence comes from Poa pratensis, assembly GCA_947311845.1. Taxonomy (NCBI): domain Eukaryota; kingdom Viridiplantae; phylum Streptophyta; class Magnoliopsida; order Poales; family Poaceae; genus Poa; species Poa pratensis. The sequence goes on along the minus strand of CAMZMU010000064.1, from coordinate 8,707,741 downwards.
TCTCGTCAGGATCGTTTGCTTGCAAGACTTCCAGGAAACAGCACCACCTCCAAGGGTAAACACATAACCCGTTGTGGCTTTTATCTCATCAGCATCAGAGATCCAATTCGCATCACAATAACCTTCAAGCACTGATGGGCTTCCGGTATAGTGAAGTCCATAGTTCTCTGTACCTTTCAGATAGCGCATAATTCTTTCAACAGCACGCCAATGTACATCACCCGGATTGGAAACAAACCGGCTCAGTTTGCACACAGCGAACATGATGTGAGGCCTTGTAGCGCTCGCTAGGTACATGAGTGAACCAATTACTTGAGAGTATCTCAGCTGATCCTTAGCTGTGCCTGTGAACTTTCGAATCTGCACACTAGGATCATATGGTGTTGGAGAAATTTTGCAGTCTGAATATCCAAAGCAACTCAAAATCTTCTCAACATAGTGGGATTGCAACAGTGTAATCCCACGTTCATTATCTCTCAGTAGCTTGATATTCAAAATAACATCAGCCACACCAAGGTCTTTCATCTCAAAGTTCTGAGATAAAAATGACTTAACCTCCTCAATCACTTTGAGGTTGGTCCCAAATATCAGTATGTCATCAACATACAAGCACAGTATAACTCCTTCGCCCCCACCATGGCGATAGTATACGCATTTATCAGCTTCATTAACAACAAAACCAGCAGAGGTTAAAGTTGTATTGAACTTCTCATGCCATTGCTTAGGTGCTTGTTTCAGGCCATATAAAGATTTCAGTAACTTACACACTTTTCCTTCCTGACCATCTAATACAAAGCCATCTGGCTGTTGCATGTAGATTTCCTCGTCTAGCTCACCGTTCAGGAAAGCCGTCTTAACATCCATTTGGTGGACGAGAAGACCATGCGAGGCCGCAAACACTAGTACAGAACGACACATCGGAAACGGGCCAAAAACCCCTTCGGCAACGGAGAAAGGGTCCGTGTCCCCGCCTCTGTCACTGATGTGAAGCCTCACAATGGCAACGGAGGAGATAAACCGTTTCTAATGTATTTAACATTAGACACGGAGTTTTGCTAATAACCGTTTCTAATAAGGGTTACAGGAAAACAAAACAAAAAACACGGTGACGGGCTGTGCCGTCGATGGAGCCCCGCTCCATGCGACTAGACGGCCGCCCAGTCGTCACCGTATTCCTGTACGCCCTGCTTTACAAAAGTTCATCAGTGCGCGTGGCTGGAGCTCTGCTCCTATGTCTTCACGGCCGCCAGATGAACATCTAATGTCTTTCCTGCTGCGCAAAATGTACTGCTCCTGGTGACGGCACCGTGTATGGAGCCCCGCTCCTAGGTCTTCACGGCAGCAGCATCGTCACCAAGCATCCACCAAGCCCTTGAAACAACGAATATTCTTTATTAAAAACAGCAAACAAAGCTAATAAACAGAGCCAATAAGCAGTAAACAAGGCAAACCGAGCTAAATACATAGCTGAAGAGCTAACTAATAGAGCAAACCAAGCTAAATAAGTAGCTAACATAGCAAATACATAGCTGAACAGAGCTAACTAACAGAGCAAGCCGAGCTAAATAAGTAGCTAACATAGCAAATACATAGCTGAACAGAGCAAACCGAGCTAAATAAGCAGCTAACATAGCAAATACATAGCTGAACAGAGCTAACTAACAGAGCAAACCGAGCTAAATAAGTAGCTAACATAGCAAATACATAGCTAAACAAAGCAAACCGAGCTAAATAAGTAGCTAACATAGCAAATACATAGCTGAACAGAGCTAACTAACAAAGCAAACTGAGCTAAATAAGTAGCTAACATAGCAAATACGTAGCTAAACAAAGTAAACCGAGCTAAATAAGTAGCTAACATAGCAAATACATAGCTGAACAGAGCTAACAAACAGAGCAAACCGAGCTAAATAAGTAGCTAACATAGCAAATACATAGCTAAACAAAGCAAACCGAGCTAAATAAGTAGCTAACATAACAAATACATAGCTGAACAGAGCTAACTAACAAAGCAAACAGAACTAAATAAGTAGCTAACATAGCAAATACATAGCTAAACAAAGCAAACCGAGCTAAATAAGTAGCTAACATAGCAAATACATAGCTGAACAGAGCTAACTAACAGAGCAAACCGAGCTAAATAAGTAGCTAACAGAGCGGTCATTTACCTTAGGCGAGGCGGGGTCGCTTTCCGTCGCGGATTGCGTCCCAGGCGTCGGCGCCGGAGCCACTGCCAGGGGAGACGTCAGAGGAGACCTCATCCTGCTCGAACACCGGAGCGTCCTCCTCCTCCTCCTCATCCTCCTCCTCCGCCGCTGCCACCACTGCCACCGCCGCATCTGGCCCAGGGCCCTGGCCAGGGAGAAGAGCGCGGTCTATGGCCGCCCGGAGCCGCGTCTGGAACAACGCCTCCTCGGCGGCTTCTATCGCGTGCTCGGCGGCGGATATGCGGATAGCTCTCTGCATCGCCGACGCCCGAATGACACCCTCGGCGCGCTCGCGCTCAAAGGAGGCGTGAGAGAGGAGGAGACCGACCTCCAGATCCTCGTCCTCATCGTCCGAGGAGGACGATGAGGACGAGATCCGAGCGTCGGTGGCCGCTGCCACCGTGGATCCGGATGGGATTTGATGGCTCAGAATGAACTCGCGACCGCAGCCGGGGATCTCGCCCCAGTTGTAGGGGAGATTCGGGCTGCGCCTCGGAGGGTGGGAGGAGGAAGATGCTCCATCCTGACTTCCGTCGGCACCGGAGGGGTTCACCATCGATGGGTGAAGTAGGAGGAGAGCGTGTGCGGCTAGGGTTAGGAACTGGGGAGAGTGAGACTGAGAGTGAGAGTGAGATACAGTACTGGAGTGGGAGATATTAATACCGGCACCGCTTAATGTGCCTTCACATGGGAAATGGAGATAGACCGATCTCCGTTTCTGATGTGGCAATATCAGCAACGGAGATATTCTTTCCTCCGTTGCCTATATATGAGCAACGGAGATCTTTTCAGCCTCCGTTACCATTGTGTCGGACCCATCGACCGACTAGCGCGCGCGCGCACTCGCGGAAGCGCGCGGAGCTCATTTTTCCGTCGCCTAACTCTTGCCGTTGCCATAGAGGGGTATCCGATGTGTCGTTCTGTACTAGTGAAAGAGAGTAATACTCGTATGGTGGTTAGTCTGGCTACAGGTGAATAAGTATCGAATAAATCTTCCTCTTCTTTCTGGGAATAACCCTTGGCCACAAGCCTAGCCTTGTACTTGTCAATTGTACCATCGGGCCTAAGCTTCTTCTTTAACACCCACTTACATCCCAACGGTTTACAACCATAGGGACGTTCAGTAATTTCCCATGTTCCGTTAGCCATGATGGAGTCCATCTCGCTACGGACCGCTTCTTTCCAGTAATCAGCATCCGGAGACGCATAAGCCTCTGAAATAGAAGTGGGAGTATCATCACCAAAGGATTTTGCAGTCCTCTGTCTCTTGCCCCTACCAAGGGTTTCCTCGTCATCCTTCTCAGGATTTTCATCATGTGTTTGTTCATAATATTCCATAGGAATGGCAGGTTCAGGAGTCTCATCAGATTCCTGTCTAGAAGTGCTTGGCATATCTCTCATAGGAAAAATATCCTCAAAGAATGTAGCATCTTTAGACTCCAGAATTGTACCGACCTTCACGTCAGGTACTTCAGATTTCACTACTAGAAATCTATAACCGACGCTATTCTTAGCATAGCCTAAATTAACGCAGTCCACGGTCTTTGGTCCAAGCTTGCGCTTTTTGGGGATCGGCACGTTGACTTTCGCCAAACAGTCCCAAGTACGTAACTATGAGAGTGTCGTTCTTCTCTTCTCCCATTGCCTCCCCCCACCATGCCTTGGATAAACCCGATGTATCTAACATGACGTTAACCAAATCTGTTAGAGTACGGTTTTTTCGTTCGGCAACCCCATTTGACTGGGGCGAATAGGGAGGCGTCCTTTCATGAATAATACCATGTTCCGCACAGAAAGAATCAAACTCATTAGAGAAGTACTCTCCACCACGATCTGACCGGAACCGCTTAATTTTCTTTTCAAGTTGATTCTCAACTTCTGCCTTGTAGATTTTAAAATAGTGTAGAGCCTCATCTTTGGTGCTTAACAAATATACATAGCAATATCTAGTGGAATCATCTATCAGTGTCATGAAATATCTTTTTCCACCTTTAGTCAACACACCATTCATCTCACAAAGATCAGAATGTACAAGTTCTAACGGTGCCAAGTGTCTTTCCTCCGCAGCCTTATGGGGCTTGCGAGGTTGCTTTGCTTGCACACACGAATGGCACTTAGAACCTTTGGCTAAAGTGAAACTTGGGATTAAATTCGATTTTACTAGCCGCGTCATACAACCGAAACTAATGTGACAAAGACGTGAATGCCAAACTTCTGCTTCATTAACATTCGAATGAATAATTGTTCACGAGGGGAAAGCGGAACAAGCCTCCGCATTCATAGTCTTTTCCAACAAACAGTTCATATTTCGTAACAACTACTTTATTAGACTCAAATACCAACTTAAACCCTTCTCTACATAGAAGGGAGCCACTAACGAGATTCTTCTTGATGGCGGGGACATGCTGCACGTTCTTGAGCTGCACGATCCTTCCCGAAGTAAAATTCAGATCGACCGTGCCAACACCAAGAACAGAAGCACTTGCGCCATTCCCCATCAATATGGATCCATTCCCTTTGACCTGATAAGAAGAAAACAATGAGATGTCAGAACATACATGAATATTTGCACCTGCGTCAATCCACCAATCATTAGACTGACAAACAGAAAATACAGTAAACAAATTACCGTACCCAAATGCACCATTCTCATTGTTGCTCACAATCATGTTGACAGACTTGGAGTCATGTCCTGGTTTCTTGAACTTCTTTGGGCACTTGGGAGACCAATGTTCCTCTGAACCACATGTGAAGCAAGCTCCTTTCTTCTTATCCTTGTTGAAGGGCTTCTTGCCCTTCTTCTTGAAGTCGGTATTCTGTTGGACTCCATGTTTCCCCTTGGGCTTGTGGAAGTTGGAATTCTTCTATACAAAATTGGCGACAGAAGTTCCCTCGGTCCCTTTTCCGTTCGAGTTCTTTGCTCTCGAGTTCTGCTCGACACTCAGATGGCCGATGACATCCTCAACTGAGAATTCACGCCTCTGGTGTTTCAGAGTAGTAGCAAAGTTCCTCCAGGAATTAGTCAGCTTAGCGATTATGCATCCAGCGACAAATTTGCCCGGTAGCACACACTTTAGAAGCTCAAGCTCCTTAGCGATGCACTGTATCTCATGAGCTTGTTCCAATACAGAACGGTTTTCAACCATCTTGTAATCATGGAACTGCTCTATAGTGTACATCTCGCTTCCAGCATCGGTTGCGCCGAATTTATATTCGAGCGCCTCCCACAAGTCCTTGGCAACCCGCACATGTAAATATGCATCAACCAACTTATCTCCGATCACGCTCAGAACGGCTCCAACAAAGACGACGGTGGCCTCCCTAAACGCCTTCTCCTGTTCAGGAGCAATCGTTCCAGTGGGAGTAACACCGGTGACCCAGAACACGTTCATCGCAGTGAGCCATAAGATGGTTTTGGTTTGCCAACGCTTAAAATATGTCCCCGTAAACGGGGCTGGTTTCAGTGCAGCAGCAAAATCTTGAATCGAAAATTGGCTACACATATTAGGTTTTTGGATTGCTGAGAATTTAGGCAATTTTCTGATTAAATTAATCCAATAATAAATCATGAACATGACGTGAGCAGTGCTAATGACATACTGAAATTCTATGATAAATCATGTACTAGACAAATAGTAGAAACATCTACACAAATAGCTAGTACGACAAACATGCAAGTAATCAAGAGAGGGATAAACGTGTACCCTTCAGTAGGCCAGTTGGCCGCAGCAGCGGAGGCGTTAGCCTCGTCGGCGATCCTCTTGTCGGCAGCAGCCTTCTCGATGTCGACGTCGGTGGCCATGATGAAGAGGAAGGCGGCGCGGACGTAGTTGATGCAGATGTAGTTGAATCAGATGAAGTAGAGCGAGCAGTCGCGTAGGAGACGCTCCCCAAAAATCTAATCGCCCCTCTCCCGTACAGGATCTAGAGAGGCGGAGTTTCGGATGCCTGCTCTCCCGTCAGCCGTGTACGCGGTGGACGGGATGGGATCAGCAATGGCAACAACAGCGGGAGGAACGACGATGCGAGGAGCAAATGCGATGTGGTGTCTGTTGTGTATTTCCGAGAGAGGAGCGACCTCTTTTATATACACACGCAGGCCGAAGACCAACGGAAACATACGCAATTAAGGGAAGAATTAAGAGACTAGTAACGGCCGTACTTAAGAGCACTTAAGACAAAACGTTTCAGCTCAAATTCATTCTCCATTAAGCGCAATGAATTCTGAAAACTCCCGTACTTAATAATACTTAAGACGGACGTTTCAGCTCGCAATGAATTCTGAAAACTCCTGTACTTAATTGTACTTAATACAGATGTTTCAATTCATATTCATTTTCCATTAAGGCAAATGTTTCAGTTGACCGCATGACAGTATGGACCTTTAGTGATTTTTCTGGAATTGTTATATGCTAATATTTCAACAATATTTCAGCACCGATGACACTACATATGTTTTTCTTCACAAAACAATTTAGGAGATGTAAAAGACACAAACATGTGCATTCTATTTTTTCTTTGAAAATGTCTTAAGCATTTGTAAATGTGTTTTTCGTAATGCGAGCATCTGCTCCTATGAGCCAAAATGACACCCCTTGTGACATTGACTATTTCTAAAACCATATTGTTGCGGTGACCATGACGCGGTAATGATCTCTCGATGACTCGGCTTCTCGCCTCTCGACTAAGAAGCGCCACCAACTTCCATTGACATGCATTATATAGGTAGATGGGACTGAAGACAATGCTACCTCTAGTGAGCATCACAGTTCTACAGATCAGGTCTTACGTGACGACAATAATCACTTGGAGAATGCTAATGGCAATCATGAGCTCCATACAACAAAATCTGGACCAGCAGCTCATGCAATCGTATGCTCGAAGACAAGAGCTTGGTGAAACGCAGATGCCAAAGTGTCAAACACACCCGCTTCTGCGAACGAAGATCATGCCGAACATGGGATCAACGAGCCGAACCACCCCGGGAACGACACCGTCAAGCAGTCGTCCTTTGTGTTCAGGTCAAGGAACTCGGCGACGGAAGTGGTATTGGACCCGCCCTGAATTTCTGAGTCGCCTATTTCTCCGCTGAAAGATTTGAACCCCCTTGTGCTGCACGGCTGATTCATTCCAGGTAACCCTCTTGTATCACTGCTGAAACAAATCTGTTTCGCACGTGATAGACGCCATCCAAGAGCTGCAAGTATATATGGCCCGGCTCTATCTTGAAATGAACGTCACGCAGCAGATGCTCCAAGCATGCATGGATATGTAGATAGAGCTGCAAAGATCCATCAAACAAGAGGTCTGTGCTGCTATGAGCCGAGGCGATCAAGGTCAGTCAGATTACTCCCTCCCTTCTCCCTTATCTCCTGGACTCTGTGGTGCAGCTCATGATCCACTGTGTGTGGTGCGCGTGTTTGACACAAGACACTGAATTGTGAACCTAGGGTGGGCTGAAGGACAACCAGATGATGCATCACGGTGGCATGCATCTTGTAAGGAAAGGAACCTACTGCGTCTGCTGCGAGAACCAAATAGACTCACTTGTTTACAAGTTTGCTTCCATTTGTCACCCTATGTGCAGTTGTGCACACACATTTGTAGTTGCAAAACCTATTCAGGAACACAACTAATGTGACATCCTCTGCTAAAATCTCAGGTGCGGGCACATGTGCACCTGCTCCAAATGCGGGAACGAGCTGCTCAACGGGGACGGCAAATGCCCGCTGTGCCGTGCACCCATATATCGTCGAGGTTGTCCGAGCTTATACTACATAATGTAAGAGGTCTTCGAACTTGAAACATGAGTTGTCTGCCAAGTGCTAGAGGAGAGGAGCTATTAATTGGACTGGAGGTTTTTTGTTTTGACAGCAGAGAGTAGTAATACTACTAGTTTCTGAAAGCACGGTTGTTAGTTATCCATTGCTTTATGTACTGGATAATCAATTCATAATGTGATTTGAGAACTGAGAGTTAAATTTGTGTTATGGGGTCTAAATTTCTTACATTGGTATCTTATTACTAAATTTTGGCTATGTGCTTGAAACATATGAAATGTGCCACAAATAGGCCACAAGGCCGATGATAGTATTGATCAAAAATCAAATTTAATGATTTTTTTGATACAGTACAAAGATATATACAATACACCGGGACAACCTTATCTAAATAAGCATTAGTTACAGTAAGATGTACCTTAAACTATATGACGCACTTGGACTGCCTTAATTTCCCTTGGTGAAACATCTATAGTCGATCAATTAACCATTTAATGTGATAAGGGTTCTGTGAATCACACGCTGGAACTATTAATTATGTCTTGTATTCTGTCTCCTACTCATGAATAAAAAGTGTAAGTGAATATACTAACTACTCTCTCCGTTTTAGAAAAAGTGTACTTCCAACTTTCTTGCAGAGCCAAAACTTTTCAATTTTGACCAAGTTTATACAAAAATTAAACATTATTTATACCATGAATAAAAAGTGTAAGTGAATATACTAACTACTCCCTCCGTTTCAGAAAAAGTGTACTTCCAACTTTCTTGCAGAGACAAAAAAATTCAATTTTGACCAAGTTTATACAAAAATTAAACAATATTTATACCATTAAATTATTATCATTAGATTGATCATACAATATTTTTTCATTATATACCTAGTTGGTGTCATAAATATTTTTTAATTTTTATATAACCTTGGTCAAACTTGAAAAAGTTTGACTCTGCAAGAATGTTGGAAGTACACTTTTTGCGGAACGGATTGATCTGTAAGATTATTACATCGCATAAATTTTAGAATATCTTCTCCCATTTTCTTTTCTATGTCACTCCCTATTCGAAAAATAAAGACAACATCAATATTCCTTCACATTTGGCTTATTTACCAATTGGGTTAATAGGGTTTAGGGCATCTGGAGTGAACAAATTTCCCTCGCTTATCAACACTAACTTACGAAAGCAACACCCTAAATGCAAAAACCCTTCTGTAGAATGACTACCATCAATATGTGTAGTTATCGACTTTTAGGAGGGCATTAATAGTATAAGAACTCACACACATAGATGTACTCCATTTTTTTTGTTATGAACGGTAGGGTGCATTAATAGTATAAGGCTATGGGAGAAAATGAAAATCTTGCTATGAAAACATAAGCAATAACATATCTCGTGCAATTGTACGATCACCCTCTAAGGATAGAATTCTAATTAAGAAGGTGAGAGGAACAAAATATCCAATCGGTGAAGAAACCTTTGTCACGTCGAGCCACTTTTGATGCAGGTTTTTGTGTAAACCATAAGTTAAATGATGTTGATGCTGCAAAAAAGACAATACACACGGGAGGTGCTGCAAAGAAAGGATTTATTTCTCTTGCACTATTCATGTGTCATGAATAGAGGAGCTACTATGGGATCAAACTAGACAACCAAGCAGAAGTCCATGTCAGATGAAATCATATAGCATTTAGGGAGTTCAAAAAACATTCTCCAAGTAGATTCTTGGGATTATTTCCTAGGCAAGTCTTCACAACCAGTAATGAAAACATCTTCTACCGAATTAGACCTGGTGTCTATAGATGTAGCAGCTAGGAAGAAGTTCAAAGAAGAACTAGATCGTAAAAAGCTAGCTAAGAGGATGCAGTACTCTGATTTTTAAGCCTAGGTATATATTTTTTGTTAGAGACCAACTGGGTGCCTTTCTTTTCTGTATACGTATATATGTAAATATAAAAATTATAAATATATGTAATAGGAATATTATTGGTTTCATTACAATAATATGTGCGACCTATTCTATATAATTCAGGTTATCTTCTTGCTCCAAAGATGCTGCACTCATTACAATAATATGTGCGACCTATTCTATCTAATTCAGGTTATCTTCTTGCTCCAAAGATGCTGCACTCATGCCTATGAAGATGACACCTCTCATGGAAAAGTACAAGAAGGATCGAGAAGCAAAATGAACCTGCAATTTGCCGTGTATATTACAAACTAATTTCCGTGAAAGGGTGAAACCTATGTTAAGTTGTGTCAACTAGCTACCGTTAAGCCGACAACTTACTCAAAAAATTACTGGTAGTACTTGATTAAGTGGATGCAAAGCGATCACCAACACTTAAATTTGTAGAATCACATATGAGCATTGATCTAAATATGCATGTGAGTAGTAAACCGAAGATGTGACATAAATTGTATAGTACGATATAATTTGTACACGTCAAAGTAATATATGCTCGTTTTATACTAACGCAATAAGTTCTGAAGAAGAAAAGCAAATCCAGCATGAGGAACCAGTCGCCAAGAGAAATAAGAATTATTTATTCTGAAATATAATGGAAGAAATTTAAATCTGTAAATGAAGGCGCATGCAATATGAGGAACAATTCATCCAATGATGAACCAACAAAACTTTCATTCTAAATAATTGAAAGAAAGAAAGAGAGATTTCCACATTATAATTTAAGAAAAATACAAATGATATTTGGATAGAAGTTTTCAATAGTATCTTTGCATGACAAACATTTGGAAGAAAGTGCCAATAACAATAAGAAGCAACACAAGTTTATTGTCACATATATGTCATATGTAATTAGGACATGAGTCATCACGTCGATTGTTATTCAACTACGTTGGGATAACTTTACATTCTAAGTTGATTCCTTGTTGTAGAAATAAACATTTATATACTAATTTTCTCATGTCGTTACTTCCCTGATAAATATGTACATACTGAAATTTCAGAGAAACTTATGCACAATACATGAGCTATTAGTGGCTAAATTTTTCTCTTTTTACTATTTAAATTTAAGTGAGATTTATTAGAAAATTAATATCCCATGATTTCCACCTTCCATCCTTCATCATTCAATGTCAAGAAAATTTCTAATTTACCCTATCGAGTTGTCGTATTAAAAAATTATTATATAAACTATACAAAAATAAATCGTGGAAATATATGTTTGTACAAAAATACAAAATCAAGAACAGAGGAATGGAAGGAGGTGAATGTGATTGGATGGAACCTGCTATGCATAGGATAAGTATGTCGGTGTAGGCCTCCAACTTGTCGACCCTAGTTGGGATGGGACATCGGTTTATGGAGAAAGAAATATTTCCTTGTCCTCCAGCTCATTGCTCGTCACATACCTATAACATCCCATCATTTGTTTTCAGGAATTTGTTTATTATAAAAGATTCTAATATTTTCTTTTGTTAGCTTTACCTTTATCAGATTCTAGGATGTGTACAAAGCACTGTTAGAAGAGGCATCATCTCATAATTGCACCCCACGAAATGTTTATGACTTCACAATCAATTTGATCTTCTTTTTTTGAACTTTCCAGTGTATTGATACTTGCCAATAGATGTTTGCATGCATAAATCAATGGTAAAAAGAATATGGTAATAGAGGAATGCAAATTAAAATAAGGAAAAATGGCAGTAATAGTGTTCAAGAACTAATGACATACCCAAGGGCTGATAAAATAGTAGATAGTATTAACAGTGGAGGATTTCTCATTTGTTGTTTCATGCTTGTGATTTAGTCATGTTTGATATTTTTTAGTAAAAACCTATACCGGGGAAAGTACTAATAGGATTGGATTCAACCCTCAATCTCTGAACATCGCAGTAGAAAAGGGAGCGGGTATACCTAGAAATGATGAAATCTACCAGCACTGCCTTGCTAATTGAATAAAGGAAGATGCCGACTACTTTCTGGACAGAACAATGAGTCCCGGATAATGGGAGAATGGAGCTTCCGTTCTACAGAGATGGTGAGCGTGAAGAAAGGTCGACACTATACCATCAAAGAAAGACAGCTCTCAAATGGATTTGCTGGTCTATGATGACCAAGTAGAAGCATCCGTTCAACATAGGTGAGAGCCTGCATAGGCGCAAGCTCTTCTCAAAAGAATTTCTTTAGATTCAGTCATTCGTTTGTTTTGTTTTGTTTTGAATTGACATAGAGAAAGATTGCTCGCGTTCCCTTAATTCAGGAATAGGTGGCGAAGGCTACTTGGCGGACTATATATAAAGGAAAGGGTTATTTTTCCTTTACAACAATAAGAGTTGATTCCCTTGCTTGTAGTTTTGGATCGATTCCGTGTATTTAACATATTTCAGAGTGGTTAGGAGAGAGAATCAATGTTTAGTAGTAGGCCCGGTTCACCAGGTTCTACCACTGTTCGGCCCAATCATAGTCAAAATCTGAGTTTGATCCCTAATAATAGCTTAGCAGCTCCTTTGTTTTACTAAAGACCAAGTTCGGACAAGCAACTCGGAAGGAGGAATGTGTTGAGATGACTATGCTTAAGAGAGATAAGCGGAGGACGTATGATAGCCGAGAGGATGTCGGTAAACACGACGGAGTTGAAGGAGTTGTTTTGGAATTCGGCATGGCACATTTCATTTTTTTAATGAGAATGTCGTCTCCTTGCTTACCCGCCTGGCCAATGGAAGGAATTAATTACCTTGGTCATTCAGCGAAAGAAAGAATCTCACTAGTTCATCATCCCAATCCTTCCTATTAGTTTCATTAATTAATTCGGCCCAGAGTGTTGGCAATCAAGGGCCAATAAAGAATCCCAAGTCTATCCTATCTCGCCACGGTCAAAAGCACAACCCCTTTCTATTCCCTTCTCTTTGGCGGATTCAATCATGTCTTGGATTTCCTTCTTTAAATGGCCTTTCATGCTTACTATAACTAGTTATTTTGGTTTCTACTGGCTGCTTTAACTATAACCCCAGCTTTATTTATTGGCTTGAACAAGATACGTCTTATTTGAAATGAATTGAACGAATAAGTAAGAAAACGTTAATCGTCTTTTATTTAAAAGACCTTGAGTTATAAGCTGCTGCTTCAAGACTCAACTCACCATGTCTGCTGGGAGGAGATACCAGATAAGGCAAGTTTCATATGAGAATTGAGCCAATCACATCCCTATTCCTATCTGACAGTGGACACTCAAATCGAATCAAACTTTCTTTAGTAATTGCCTCTCCTATGGCGCATTCTAGGATTAGTGTTAGTCTGTGCGATTGACTTATTCTTATATCGAATATCCCTAACTAGATTTCCAAGCCTGACGCGTTATTTCCAAGTTTCCTTGGGTAAGTGAAGAGATGAAGTCCTCTTCTTCACAGTGAAAGTAGCTCAAGCGGAAAGCAAACAACTACACAGGATCACCAAAACGTTGTTTTTGTGCCTATGTGTTGTGTCTCGACGGACGGACACCGGGAGTAAAGGATACCCCTTTTTAGGTTTGGCACAGGGCGTGAAGGAGGCTGAGAATTGTGTTCTCCGGGTGAGGTCGATGGAGCTCTTCGTCCCATCGATCAAAATGAGCAACATAGAGACACAAGGGGTTACCCAGGTTCAGGCCGCCCGGGTGAGTTACCCAGCAGGGTGGTGGCTAGAGGTAGAAGACGAGCAGATCCTAACCCGGAGGAGTTCACCTCTCTCTCTACCCTTCCAGTAAGCCGGGGCCCATCGCCCACGAGCTTGGAGCTCATCCATGGCGGGCTTCCAGTGGCCGTCAACGGAGCTTCTATGCCGCGCTGCTGGGGCCTTCAACGCCTGAGGTTAGGGCGTGGGCCCATGCGGCGCTCTTGGAGGTGGTCTAGGGCAACATGGAAGGACTAGGTGCACGCCGCCTTGAGCTCTCGAGCTCTCCAATGGCGGACAAACTTGGGTAGCTTAATTAATTCGTCCATTTTGCATCACTATTACTGTAACTAGTTGAATAGGCGCGGCGCACGCCGCGCCCTTGATGGTAAGAATTTGTGGGAGGCAATTTTTTTTTTGAAATATTCAAATTTGAATGGTGGTCATATGTCATAAGTAGGGAGTTTTTTTTCCATATTTGTGAATATCGTGGTGTAAATAATTGAAATTTGGAGATGTGCATATTCAAAAGATTTCGGACTTTAATTTGTTGAAATTCAAGAAAAGTTTGCATTCTTAAGTTGTTCGAATGTCGAAATTGGTAAAATTGGGAAGTCATTCATATTTGAATTGTGTTTATGTTTATTAAATGATAAGGTTTAGAAGGTCAAAGCCGTGTGCGGACGGTCGAACCTAGCAAAGCAGCTTTCTTCCTCCCCAATCCTTATCGCTGCTTTTCCTCCCAAATCCCCATCATCCACTTTTTCTCTTTCCTCCTGATTTCGTTTCTCAGATGCCTCACCGGCGGCAGCCCCTGTTCGTTATTATAAATTGAAACATTGCTTATGTTTTTCAGACAAATGTCTCTATTATTAAGAGAGATGTTAAATGTATCGAGTATTGGGGAAAAAATGACTCCACTATCATTTGATTAAAGAATTGGAGCATTACTTAAACAGTACCTTCGTCTCTATCTTTCTCTTTTGCTTAAACAACACTTGGATTATTTTACATTTTTTGTTATCTTTTGTAGATCATAAAAAAAAATCGTTGGAATTAAATGAAAGCAGCTCTTATATTCCATCACTTAGTAAAGCCCAACGTCGACGTTGTGATTCGAAATGTTAAAATGTGTTGTGATTTGTCGATGGAGTATTTGAATATTTTTTTAGCAAATTTAAGTGTTCTAATACGTCATGTGATTGTTAGCTTTGTTTGTCAGCATGAAAAGTAATGTTTAATCTGTCCTTAGAAAAGGAAAAACCATTGTATATTTATGAGAAATTGTCGTTAGAAAAAGAAACACCATCGTATTTTTGTGAGTAATTGTTGTTTTGATTAAGTTTCGAATCGAAATAGTATTTTACAGATCGAATGTAAAATGTATTTAAGAAAGCCTCGAGTAATACACTCAGGAAAACCTGAATTAATATGTTTGCAAAAAATATAGCAATTTTGATTTTTTTTTGTAAGCTTCATGAGTAATAATTTTTTTGTGTTAGTTCTTGTAATTAAATCTGTTTTAATTGGATTAGAATTTGTTGTTTTCAATATCTCTGAATATTGAGCTATTTTGATTGTTTTTTCATAAGCTGAACAATTATTATAGAAAAGTTATTTTTTTTTTGTAATTTAATTTTATTAAAGTTGTTAAGCATGCATATATATGTGTTAGTTGTTAGTTGTTGTAATTAAATTTGTTTTAACTGGATTAGAATTTATTGTTTGCAATATCTATGAATATTTAGTTATTTGATTTGTTTTCCCATGAACTGAGCAATTATTATGGAGAAGTTATAATTTTCGATATATTTTTTATTCAATTTTTTGTTGGGCTTAAAAAATACTTTGTGTTTGGAAATTCGTTCGGATTTTAAATTCTGATTTTTTTTTTGAGCTGTATCTGAAAAGGTTTGAAAGTTTTGAAAAATTAAAAAATAAAACAGAACGGGAAAAAAATTCAAAGGCGAGCTGCACAGTAGGCGGCCCAGCCCAGCTAGGCGGCCCATTTGCGCAGCCCAGGCCCGCCGGGACGTCATGCCGACGTCACCTGCGGTCGGGCTGTGCCGCGGCGGCGGCGACCTCGCCGGAGGCGCAGGCGAGCGTTCTGGGACGCGCGAGCAAGCGCATCAGACGCGGCTTGGCGCGGCGTGGCCGCAGGTGGCGGAGCCGCCGCTTTTGGGTCGACGGAGCGGCGCCGGCGACGTGCGGAAGCGGCGGCGGCCTGCGAGGATGGCGGAGTCGATTCCGGCGAGGTGGCGGCGTTCCGGCAGGCGAGTGTGTGCGAGGAGGTAGAGATCGCGACGGCGGAGGCTTCCGTGTGCGTAGCTTCGAGCGGGGAGGCGCCTACCGGCGTGGCGGCGCATCGGCGTCGCCGGCGAAATTCGGCGCCGTGCGGGAGAGAGAGGGGAGGGAGGGCTTTGCTGTTGTTTTTTCAGGTTAGTCCTTCAGCTTTGTTCGAATTGCAGTTACGTCCTTAGTAGCGTGAAGTTATGGACTGCGGGTTGATTTGTGGATCAATGAGGGTTTTTTTGCAAAATCATCAAGGGAGTGTGTTGTGGATCGTTGGATCGCCGTTTGACGGCGCGGATTAAGTAACTGTAGACTGCTACAGTTATGAATAGTAACTGGGGCAACGCGGAGCGACGGGGGCGCTGCATTTTGAACCTCTTTTATATAGTTAGGTATTTGCTTATAACCATCGATATGTTTCGTATTAGGATGCAATTCTAATGTTGTTTCATCTTATTCTTCTTGTTTCACAATTAAGAGGGAGAAAACATTGGAGACTAGGAAACAATGGAAAAATACCCGAGGAGACCCCCAATTTCCAGCTCTCAGAAAAATTCGATAAAAACACAAAATTCTAATATAAAAGAAGGGGGTCAGGAACAAGAAATCAGCCAAGAAGAGTTGCCATGTGGGCATGTAGGATCCAGTCGTGCCCCTCGCCACGCCTAGGACCTGCGCCTCCACGTGGGGCCTCCCCTCGCGAAGCCCTTTGGCCTAGAACCTTTCCTTGACCTAAAAACACCGGGGGCAACTTCATATTATTTTTCAACCGCCATCTTGGGGTGGAAATGAGACAGAAACCTAGAGTTCTCCAGCAGCATATTTCTGCCGAGGAAACTTCCCTCGGTGTGGGGGAAATCGTCGTCATCACGCCTGGCATCATCGGGATCATCATCTCCATCAACATCACCATCATCACTGTCTCCACCTTCATCTCCACGTCGTCCCAATTTTCAATCTTGGGTCACAAAACAGATCTAAACGTGCATGAAATAAACAAGAACTTGTATTAAAACATATCTATACATAAAAATGGAAGACAAAGGTCCATGAAAAAAAAGGTGCAACACAGAGAATCCACTTCGCGGGCTCGCAATATTCATCGGTGAGGCGGAAGGGAGTCGAGCAGCTCTTAGAGGAGCTCGTGGAGGGCCCTTCGTCGGCGGTGGGCGTCGGGAGGTGCGGCGGTGGAGATGGGGAGGAGCTTCGGTGGCGGCCAATTAGGTAGAGCAACTCGGGTGGAGGGGAGACGAGGTAGGCGGTGGGCATCGTCTATGGGAGAGGGAAAGAAGAGTGGGCATGGGGAACGGGTAGGTTAGGGTTAGATGGGGTATGGGGTTATCCACTCCCAGGGTGGATGGCGGTTTATTCTGCAGTTTGGGGGGGGGGGGGGGGGGGGGTTAAATGCAAATATGTAACAAAATTTGACTTCATGGACTTTGCACGGTGCAAAGTTACATTTGGAAAACTCGTGTCTCATAACTCCTGCTCTAACAATTCGCCGCACGAAAGACCAATTTATCCAAATGTTCCGTATAGACCTACTATATAATCTCAAGAATTTGCCACTCTCGTACTCCCGCTCCTCAAGCTTCCCCACTTTCTTACTCCCGCGCCTCAAGCTTCCAAGCACACTCACTCCCGCGCGGCACGATGGAGTATGCCCGGTCCGCCTTGGCACGTCCCACCCTAGCTATGGCCGCGCTGCCGCCCGTTGCACCCAGCACCATCGCCTCGATCGCCATGGAGGACCTCCGCCCCAAGAACAACATGGCTTGCTCCGGCATCGGCGAGACATCTGCGTCCAGGATCATCGCACAGTGGGCAGCGTGGCGCCGGCAAGCGTGCGCGCATATGTTCTTCACGGTGCTCGACCTCGACGGCGACTCCGAGATCCACGCCCTCGCCAGCCTCCAGGCCGTCTCCACCATGCTCGACGCCTCCTTCTTCCGCAGGGTTGGCCAGGGCGAGGGCGACGCCCACGTTGAGCAGAGGGACACGCACACACATGTGATGAGGCGCGAGCTGCAGAGCCTCTCCGAGCACCGTGCCGTCTCCGCCTTTGCTCACCGCGACTGCATTGAGGTCAGTACTCCCAAATCCCATGCTCCTCCTCCATATCGAGTATTTTCTTCACATTTTAGGGATTAGTTTGCGTTTTTTATTACTTTGGCGGCTTGGCCAAGTACCATGCACGATTAACATCTCCTCGGCACCTTTAGCCACGAAGTTTAATATTGTGCATATGCCTTACAAGTTACAAGTAACATATCTGGTAGTCTTGTTTGAAAGTACTGTCGTCTGCTAGAGTAAATAGGAGTTTAAGATTAAATATTTGTTTTCCAGATATTTTTTTCGAAAAGGGGAACAAGCCCCGGCCTCTACATGGATGTATGCATGTGATTGTTTTCCAGATCTTACCTGCTGATTTGAAAATACGAGCATTATTGTTTTGAGTGCTACTTCTTAGGGGTGGCATTAGATAACTATACTACATGTTTTTGTTTTCATATAATTTACAGTTCCATCTTTATTTCATGGGATTAATATATAGTTATTGTTTCCAGTCCTTTTTCCGACGTAGATTATTCTTTTTCGATGTGCACCAGGAAGTATCAGTTTCTATCACCGATGATCAAGCATCTAACCGTTCCATGCCACTGGGGGCTCAAAACAATACTGCCGATAGTGACCATCACAGTTCTACAGATCAGGTCTTACCTGACGACAATCATCACTTGGAGGATGCTACTGGCAACCATGAGATCCATACGTTCGAACCAACGGAAGTTCAATTTGTCAATGTACAAAGCACTGTACCAAACAGTAATGATGCTTTGCAGGATGATGTTGATCAAGAACAAATGAACGGACATGACGACGAGTATTCAGACTCAGGGTCGTCCCGGCCAGAACAGGGTAGTGAGCAATATGGTTCTTCCTTTTCGAGTCCAGCTAACAACACTGTGCGAGAAGAAGCTGGAACTTATGGGCATCCAAATGAAGGAGAAGGCGGAGCTTTCGTCGATGGAGACGAACAGCACGCTGCTGATGAACTCTTAACCAGGTAGTACTTATTGGGAAAAAAATCACAAAATGCAGTTTACCTCTCTCTCGAATCATACTTAAGCAGGTCATATTTTGCAGGCGTAGCGTCTCTAATCTTCTTACCAGCGGCTTACGTGAAAGTCTGGAGCAGCAGCTCATGCAATCATATGCTCCAAGACAAGAGCTTGGTGAAAGGCAGATGCCAAATACACCTGTTTCTGAGAACGAAGATCATGCCGAGCATGGGATCAACGAGCCGAATCACGCCGGACACGACACCACCGGCCAGCCGTCGTTTGTGTTTACAGGTCAAGGACCTCGTCGACGGCAGTGGTATTGGACCCACCCTGAATCTGTGAGTCTCCTCTTTCTTCATTCCAGGTCACTACTATCAGTTCAACATAAAGCCTCTTGTATTACTGCTGAAAGAAATCTATTTGGCAGGTGTTACAAGCCATCCAAGAGCTCCAAGTAGACATGGACGGGCTCTATAATGAAATTAACGCCATGCAGCAGATGCTGCAAGCATGCATGGAGATGCAGATAGAGCTGCAGAGATCAATCAAACAAGAAGTCTCTGCTGCTATGAACCGCTCTATAGGCGTTCAAGGTCACTCAGATTACTCCCTCCCTTCTTCCTGATCTCCTGAACTCTGTGTGTGTGTGTGTATCTGACAAAAGGCTCTGAATTGTGAACCTAGGGTGGGCTGAAGGACAACCAGATGATGCATCACGGTGCCATCTTGTAAAGAAAGGAACCTGCTGCATCTGCTGCGACAACCAAATCGACTCGCTTCTATACAGGTTTGCTTTCATTTGTCACCCTATGTGGACGCACATATGTAGTTGCAAAACTTATTCAAGAATACAGCTAATGTGACATCTTGTGCTAACATCTCAGGTGTGGGCACATGTGCACCTGCTCAAAGTGCGGGAGCGAGCTGCTGAACGGGACGGAAAATGCCCGATGTGCCGTGCACCCATCGTCGAGGTCGTCCGAGCTTATACTACATAATGTAACGTCTTAGAATTCGAAACAGGAGTTGCCTGATAAGTTCTAGAGGAGAGGAGCTATTTATTGGACCGGAGGCTTTTTTGTTTTGACAGCAGCAGTAGTAGTAGTACTAGTTTCTGGAACCACAGTTGTTAGTTATCCATTGTGTTCCACATTGGATAATCAATTTATAATGTGATCTGAGAACTGTGAGTTACATTTTGGTTATGTTATTTAAATTTCCTCCATTGGTTTCTGACTGCATTTTGGCTGTGTGTTTGAAAATGTGACATGTGCCACGAATAGGCGAATAGGCCACAAGGCTGATGATAGTATTGATCAAAAATCACATTTAGTGACGTGTTTTTTAGTTACAATACCAAAATACAATGTACTGGGACAACCTTATTTAAACAAGCATTGGTTACACTAAGATGTGACTAAAGATATGATCCACTCGTACTGCCATAATTTGCCATTGTCGAAACTTCTAGTCGAGTAACTATTTAATGCGATGAGTGTTCGATAAAATAACTCGTTTGTATTATTAATTCTCCCTTGGATTATTTCTCCTACTCATGAATACAAAGTGGAGGGAACATACTCACTATGTTGGAAGCATATCTTGATCCGTAATACTATTACATCGCATCGACGGTAAAATACATTTTCCCAATTTTCTTTTGTATGCCATTCCCTGTTTCAAAAGTAAAAATAATGTCAATATTTTCAACACATTTGGCATCAGTTACCCACGCAATCCTCTTTATAGGGTTTAGGGCAACTGGAGTGAAGAAAATGCCTCTGCTTATCAACTCCAAAATACCCAAGCAAAACTATAAACCTTAGAAACCCCTACTATGACCCTTGCATATTTAATGTTCATTTCGATTTGGTTAGGGTTAATTTGATTTTATATAATTGTTGGAGGTATGCCTGCGAGTGTTTGGTTCAATTATTATTTAGTGAGTACTACTCGTGATAGACTGATAGACCATCTATATGTGTAATTGACATTTGAGAAGCATAGGACTACTAGTTTTACCTGTTATATCAAGTGATTATGTGTTGTAATATATATATCGATTAATTATTAGTTAATTACTAACTTGTTTTATGCCAACCCTAAAGGTGAGAAGTGGTATGAAGCAGTAATCATTTGAGTAACAAGTTCATTAACTGCATATGTGTATTACTGCGAAGGCATTCAAAATTCCATGATAACTAAGATAGCACACTTCATAATGTATGTACGAATGCCTCTACATATCTGGCACAATAGTTTGATCACCCTCTGACCCTGAGGATAGAATTCTAAGAAGGTGAGAGGACAAAGAATTGTCCAGTCGGTGAAGAAAACCTCCGCCACGTCTAGCCACTCTTTGATGCAGGTGTTTGTGTAAACCATAAGTTGGATGATGTCGATCGATTCGGCAAAACAGACAAAACACAAGAAACATGCTGCAAAGGAAGGATTTATTGCTCTTGTATTATTCATGTATGATGACTAGATGACCTTTTATGGAGTCAATAGACCATATTTTTTGCATTGCCTATTTTCAACCTGCTGCTAGAACTACAATGGCCCAAACTAGACAGCCAGGCGTTGGTTGAAATTATAGCATTCAAGGAGTTTAGGAAATCATTCTCTAAGGATATTGTTGTGATTATTTCCTGGGCAGTATACACAACCAGGAATGAAAACATTTTCAAATGAACTAGACCTAGTCTTTATAGATGTAGAAAAAGTTTAAAGAAGAATTAGATCTTTCAGAACTAAGGGGAAGTAGTACGCTGACTTTCAAGCCTGGATGGATATTTTCATTAAAGTTCAGTTGGGTGGCTTTCTTTTCTGTATTACGTGATTATGTCCACTATGTGAAGATAACAAATATAAATACTTGTAATAGGAATCTTAATGTATTTGTCGCAAAAAAATTGTGTGACATGTTCTATATTATTAAGGTCATCGTCTTGCTCCAGTGATGATGCACCCATGCCTATGCACATGGCACCTCACAAAGGGGCGAATAGCTCCTGTGCGACGTCGTTTCGGGCAATTGTCCACGATGTGACGACGTTGGCTGAAATAGCCCTGGTGCGACGTTTCTTAGCGTGGGAATAGCTCAGACAGGACTAACTGATAAAACGGTGTCTGGCTCTTAACGGAGGCTGAGATTAGGTTAGAACTGGGTGGTTATGTGCTCCATCCGACAGGTGGGATCCACTCATTTGCCACGGCACGGACCCGAGTAGACCGTGCTCCACTCCCGCTCGGCGCCGCCCTGTGCCTCTTCTCCGGCAGCGGCAACGATTTCTTCTCGCCGGCGGTGGAGCGCCTTTCTCGGCGGCGGCGCAGCTTTCGCTGGTGAGTAATTTCGCAACCCTAGTCTCGTTCCCCTCAATTTTGGATGCGTTGTGGCCTGAAGCTCTGTTTCCCGGTTTCCCGGCCGATTTGAAATCAGAGAAGCGTGGAGAGGTGCGCGTGGATTGAATGAGATGGAGCCCGGAGAGAGTTCAAATCGGTAATGCGCACCCTCTTCTAGCTTATTAACTCGATTTGGTTCTCGTCCCCTGCACCCCTAGCTGACTCGCCGCTTCCGCCATTGACAGGGGAGATTCTGCGCCTAGCTTCGAATTCACAGTTGAATTCTTTCCTTGTAAGGCCAAGCTAGGTGATGGTAGCGTTCGAAACATTGAGAGAGACACGAGGATTATTTGGGAGGTCAAATGTACAGATATTGATCCCCAAGAACTTCAGAGCATGGAGGAGAAGGCAGTGAAGAATTTGGTGGAGAGAATTGGGGAGAGCATTATTTGGGGTCCAGAACAAGAGGTATCACTGCTACGGTATGATGATTGCAAGAACGCTTATGTCCGAATTGAGGATGGAGAAGATATGGTTGATGAAATTGATCGACAAGAAGGTTGGACAAGCAAAAAAGCAACCTTTTGGGCAGAGCTCATTGATCTGAACCAGATTCCAGGGTTGGTTATGTGCCATCAAAGATGGCTTCACAGATGGCAGATGCTGAGTGGGCTGCAGAGAAGCAGATGTTGTTGCCAATGCTTCTGAACTGACAGTGATATGTGAAGAAACAGGGGCTGCAGATGCAGATACAGAACAGGGATGCCATGATGCTAGAAAGGTTGTTGTTGATTGGAATTTAGTAGAATTAGCTGAACGCACAGATTTGGTCATTGCACCAATAGCTGACACTAAGATGGCCGAAATGTTTGGAATTCCAGTTGATGACAGAGATAAGGAGAAGGATGACACTACTTTGCCTGCTGATGCTAACACAAATTCAGGCTGAAGATGTGGATGGAGAGTTGATGGAAGATGCTGCAGATGATGTAGATGATGCACATGATGATGAGCTGGTGCATGTGTATGACAAGAGAACCCTGTCATTGAGGTGGGGAAGTTGTGGCCAAACATGGATGAGTTTAGGATGTGTTTCAAGACCTATGCAGTGAAACATGAGTTTGAGGCCAAGACTATGTGGACTGATCGAAAGAAATTTTATGCTAGGTGCCAAGGTTATGATGGAGGTGCCAAACCTTGCAAGTGGTACATATCTGCTAGACGACAACCTGATGGCCATACAATCAGGGTAAATCAAATCCACATGAGCATACATGTATTAGCAGTTCACAGCAAGTTTCAAGGATGACATCACAGCTTTGGATTACACAAAAGATTACTCCTATTTTAGCCAAGACACCAAACACTACAGCAAAGAGACTTAAAGTTGACCTGGAAAAGATGTATCCCATTGTGCTGAAATATACCACAGTGTGGAAGGCAAAACAAAGGGCAATGAAAGCATTATATGGTGATTGGGCAAATACATTTAGGATGTTGTATAGTTTTAAAGCAGAGGTGGAGAAGAGGTCACCTGGCAGTGTGGTGGAGATAGATACTGAGGTAAAAGAGGATGGCAAGGTTTATTTCAGCAAATTTTTATGTGTTTAAAGCCTTGCATAGATGGATTTAAAGCAGGGTGTCGTCCATATTTGAGCATCGACTCATCTTTTTTGACTGGAAAGTGGAATGGTCAGTTGGCAGCATGCAATGCTCTTGATGGACACAACTGGATGTTTCCTGTTGCCATTGGAATGTTTCAGTCAGAGACAGAGGCATCATGGACATGGTTCATGATGCAGTTGAAAAGATGCATAGGGCCAGTATCACCTTTGGCCATCCACACAGATGCATGTAAAGGGCTAGAAAATGCAGTGAAGATTGTTTTCCCTCATGCTGAGCAGAGGGAGTGCTTTGGCCATATGTGGATGAATCTGATAAAAAAATTCAGAGGAGAAGAATTTGGGCGCATGTGGCCGGCAGCAAGATCTTACACCACACAGACACATTCCTATCACCTTGGTAAGATAATGGCAGCATGTAGTGAGAATGATTTTGCTTCATGGTTGAACACCTACCATTCTCTGTTATGGTATAGGTCAGGTTTTAATACTGCAATCAAGTGCGATCATATCAACAACAACTTGGCAGAAAGTTTCAACAACAGGTGAAGGAGTTGAAAGACTTGCCTGTGCATGACATGGTGGACCAAATCAGGATCATGATCATGCGCTTGTGGGAATTGAGAAGAAGAATTGGTGAGGTTTTGGAAGGGGATAAGCTTCCGGCAGTGGTACAACAAGTGGTCAACAGAGCAGAAAGCTTTCACATCTATCTGTTGAGAAATCTTCATTGTGGGGTGCTGAAGTTAGAGATACAAAGAGTGGCAAGAGGCATGTTGTTGACACTGATTTGCATGAATGCACCTGCCTAGAGTGGCAACACACTGGAAAACCATGTGAGCATGCCATAATTTTTTTGGCATCTAAACCCAAGTTAAATATGCACCCATATTTGCATGATTATTACTCAGTGCAAAGATTCAAGGCTGCATATGCAACTCCAATTCCAGCACTGACAGACCAATCGCAGTGGCCTGAGGTGGAATTTGAATTTTCCATGTGTCCACCCCTCACTAAGAAAGGCTGGGAGGCCCAAACAGAGCAGATTCAAAGCTTGGTTTGAGAAAGGTGGTAGTAGAAAGAAAGAAAAAAAAAAGAGAAGAGAAAGAGAAGCCAAAAAGGCTAAAAAGGTAACAAAACAGATGCAAGTTGTGTGAGGTACTTGGGCATAGAATTGGTTCCACACAATGCCGCTACACTCCGGAAAGGCCAAAGTATGTTAATTGTTGTGTGTGTGTGTTGTTTTGTTTTTGCTGCTTGTTTCAGTCTAACCAAGTGATATGATTTATTTTCAGAAGGAAGCGTGCAGAAAAAGGCCCACCTCTTGTTGTTGAACAATGCTGGCCACAAAAAAAGCAAGGCTCAATGGTGGTAGAAAGAAGAGAAGTTTCAGTTCACTAACTGAACCTGTTCTGGATGCACACGAGCAAACTGAAACTGTTCTGGATGCACGGAGCAAACTGAAACTGTTCTGGATGCACAGGAGCTAACTGAACCCATTCTAGACCTTGGTGAGCAAACTGAACCTGTTCTAGACCTTGGTGAGCAAACTGAACCTGTTCTGCACCTTGGTGTGCAAATTGAATCAGATCTGGACCTTGGTGTGCAAACTGAAACTGTTGCTGATGTTGTCCAAACTGAACTGTTGCTGATGTTGTCCAAACTGAACGTCTTGGCCGTGCTGTGGGTGGGCCTAGTGGTTTTGGCAAGAAAAGAAGGAGTATCAACAAGTTGTATGCTGTAGAAGTTGAGAAGAAGAAGAAACCGAGTGGTAAGAAGAGGCAAAAAATAGATTTGGAATTTCTGTGTTGTTGTTGTAATAATTTGGCACTTGTGTTGTTGTAATAACTTGGAATGATGTTGTTGTAATAATTTGGCACTTGTGTTGTTGTAATAATTTGGCACTTGTGTTATGACAACTTGGTCATTTGAATTCAATTTGAACCAAAATTCAAATTTGAACCTGGTATTTCTGCTAAGCTTGGATGTTGCAATGATTTCAAACTATTATGCACGTCGTTTGATCTAACTTGGTCATCAATCCGAGGCCTTTTGCTAAGTCCTGAAAAATGTGTTTCAAATGAGCTCCAAAGGTAGGGTAAACGACCCCATTTCTAAGCAAGTTTTTTCCACCTTGTCTAAATCAGCCAAATAATTTCCTAGACATCTATTCTACCTATATAATGTCATTCGGAAGTGTCACTATTTATTGAATTAATCTTCATATTATTTATTTTCTTTTGAATAATTATGTTTAATTGAAAATCATAAATAAACAAATGTATGTAAACAATATTTATTTTTTTTCTCGTTACTATATGACATTAGAAGACTATGTGCGCAGGTTTCATATTTTTTGATTTTTTTGAATTAGTTATGCTCAACCCTAGTCACCGAAAAC
The DNA here is from genome assembly GCA_947311845.1 of Poa pratensis. Classification (NCBI taxonomy): domain Eukaryota; kingdom Viridiplantae; phylum Streptophyta; class Magnoliopsida; order Poales; family Poaceae; genus Poa; species Poa pratensis. Next base: position 8,681,421 of record CAMZMU010000064.1, on the reverse strand, counting down.
CTCCTCCTCTCTCCCTTGAAATCCATACTACTCTGTTTGAGATATCACATTTGGGTGAACACATTTTCGTGCAATCGTATGTATACCACCTTTATATTTTTTTTCTCATTACTATATGATATTAGAAGACTATGTGCGCAGGTTTCATATTTTTTGATTTTTTTTTGAATTAGTTATGCTAATTTTAAAGTATTTGAGATCTCTCACTTGATTTAAGGATTTTTCGTAAAAATGTATATAAATCAAATTTCTATTTTTTTTCTCGTTAGCATACAACATTAGAAGACTATGTGCGCAGGTTTCATATTATTTTGATTTTTTTAATTAGTTATGCTCAACCCTAGTTAGGTCAACCATCACAAAACCCCGTTGACCGAGGCGAAACCCCGCTAACCCTAGCTCTGATTTGTGGGCATTGGATAAGCCCTACGTTGGTCGTCCGATCAAGTCTTCTAGAAGGAAACCCGCAGACTCCAGCGTTTTGGCCGTTGGTCGTCCGATCGACGCCTTCTAGAAGGAATCTAGCGCGGACGCTTGCGATCGGCTGAGCCACGACGATCCGCGAGACTCACGTTCTGCGTTCTGATTGGCTGGCCTGTTTTCTAATGTTTTCTTTTTTCCAACACGCATAGGGTTCGGGTGGGCAGTTGGGGCACGGATTGGTTGACTGTGTGTAGCACGACTTTGAGTCACTGACTCATGGAGCCCACTGTGTGTAGTGTCCACATGTCATTGACACAAAGTCACTCTAGACTCTACGTGGACCGTTGGGCCGTCGTGGTGTCCGTTGTGCTACGCGCCCGTCTAGCCTTTGCATGCATTCGTGGCCTAGTGACGGCGATTCAGACTGCATGCATGCCTTCCGACGTCGCACCGCAGCCATTTAGCACGCCGATTCAGAGGCACGCTGACCCATCGCACCGAAGGAATTAATGACGCTTCAGACTTTGATTCAGACTGGAAAACTGAGCTCTTTTCAGACTCACATTACACACGGGAGAGTAATCGCACGCCGATACACATGCCAACCCTAGATTCATCCTCTCTTCCTCTCCTCTCTATTTATACATCTCTCTTCCTCTCCCCTCTCCACACAAGCCAGATCCATCTCCTCTTCTCGTCCTCTCTCGAAGCACATCAAGCCAGCCTGTCAAGATGGAGTTCACCGGAGTGACGTACTGGCCGGCGCGTATGTCCCCCGAGGAACTCTACCCCCCCCCCCCCCCCCCCCCCCGGCGTGTTCGTGGAGAACACCCTCCGCGTGTGGGCGATATCGAGGTGGAGGTCCCCGTTCGACCTCACCCGTGAGTTCCTCGCCTCCGGCTATCGCCACCTGAACCGCCCACCAGGCATGCGGCCCATGTTTCGCCTCCACGAAACCCGTGACAGCCTCGACAACGTCGTGATGCTCACGGCCATCTTCGCCAACCCGTTGGACGCCCACGCGCTCCTCGGGCTAGTCTTTTGGTGCGGCTGTGAGTTCATCGCGTTCACGATGTACAACATCTACACCAACTACGATGCGGCCTTCCCCACCGCCAACCATATGCACAGGCTCCCCTACAACCTCAACGACGAGGAGTGAGCAAGAAGGGGCGCCCGAGCAAGAAGATGTTGGTGAAGCTAGCCCGGAGTGAAGATGGTGAAGCCCCGTTTAAGTTTTATTTACTTTGTATCATTTACTTTCCCTTGTCGTGTCCTGTCATGTCGTGTCTCCATCTAGTTTGTAGTTATTAGTAATGAGTTGTACGAGTGTGTTCTCATGAGTTGTAAGGGTGCTACTATATGTAAGGGTGCTACTATATGTATCTATGTATTGTTCGTGCTAATATATCTATGTTTCGTTCAAGTAATATTGTACTTTCTTGATTTTGCTCCTTGCTTTTTCTGATATGTTATACGAACAATTAATATTCATTGCATTCTAAGACGTACATAATAAAGACAAATAATATTCTTTGCATTCTAAGAAGTATATAATAAAGACAAGCAAAATTTATTTTTTAGCTAAGACAAGTAAAACATGTGCTAACTCTTTGCATTTTGCCGCATTTGATTTACATTGTTACATTAACAAAAACAAGTAACAGAAGTATTTTTTTAAAGGTTAAAAGATGTAAATTTTCCAAATTTTCTATGAGCTAAGACAAGTAAAACAAGTAGCATTATGCCGAAGCATATGTGTGTTTCTACGAGCTAAGACAAGTAACAAAAATGGGGCCAAAGCAAATACAAGTAAAGAAGAATATGTTTGTAAGAAATTTATTTGCCGAAGCAACATTTTATTTTAGTGGTTTTAGTTGAAACATTTTTAGCTAAACATGGGTGCCTCTATGCTATATAAAAAAGGGTGCCCCTACGCGGGTGGGCTGCTTTTCTATTTGGGCCTGATTATTTTCTCACGGCCCAACAGCTATTCGGCAGCCTAGAACGTTTTTTTTACTCGAAACTGAACTTTGGTCTACACTCTGTTGACTGAGGGCACCCGTTAACTGAAGAACAAAAACTGCGTGAAGAACAAACGAACTTTCTAAATTACTTTTTCGATTCAGTTACATGAACTTGGCATGGCACACAGATCGCGTCCTCTGCCTTGACATACCGAGCTAAATTGACCAACCAAACCCCCAACTAGCTAACGACGGATGAACAACAGGTAAAAGAAAAACATAACAATGATAGAACCATAAAATCCTACTGCCATGATATTTGCTTGCTTCTGCAAATCGACCATCTGCTTCAGATGGTTCTTGATCTTCTTCGGTTCCTCGTTCAGTCCGTACTCCGCAGGCAGTGCAGCATTGCGCACATTCCTCGCCGCCGGCACGGCTCTGTCCGCTCCCGAGCTCCAATTCTCCACCCAATTTTCCACAGCAGGCGGCGGCAAATTGACCTCCCCAACTGGCCTCAAATCTGAATCGAGGAGGCCCTCAAATTAAGCCTTTCAACATAATCATCCACCCACTCGAAATGGCCACATTTCTTGAGGATCTGAAAACAGCAACATGAACCCTAGATCTCAAATTCACCCCAAAATTCGACGAGATAAAACGAAATTCGGAGAAATCAGAGCAAACGCCGGCGAAAGAACTGAGATCTAACCTTGCCATCCCGTCCCCTTGTTGTCTTGCTCAAACAAGTAAGAAACTCGCGCCCACGATTTCCGTTCTCATCGGTCTTACAGACCCAACGCTTGAGAGGCTCTGGGTGTGAGCAATCAGGGCACCTTGTCAGTGGCACTGCACCAAATCGCCGCCATGTTGAGTGCGAGGCGGCGGAGGAGGTAGACATCTCTCGTTGCCGTCGCCGGAGAAGAGAAGATGGGGGAAAGGGGAAGCAATGGCACGGGCGGGCACGGGCGTGGCTCTGGTCTAGCTGCGGTGAGGTGGGTCCCGTGAGGTGAGGTGGATATGATGTGGGTCCCGCGCCTACGTGGATAAGTGGTGGGTCCAACCTGAGCTCGCCTCACATAATCCTAACACCTAACAATCAGTTGCGTTTAAAAACCATGTCGCCCGTGGGCTATTTGGGCATGCAAAAACGTCGCACGAGAGCAATTCTTGTCAACAACGTCGCTGTCCATCAATTTGCATGGAAAGACGTCGCACATGAGCTATTTGCCCCTCACAAAGCCTCAAAATCTACCACCTATCAAGATTTTCTAATATCTCGTAACTTGGATAATAACTATACAACATCAGAACATATTCAAACACGAAAGCGTAAAAAGGATTCATAGAAGGAAAAATAAGGTTGTAATTCGTCGTGTATATTAGAAATTTCATTATATGAAAGATTAATCCTATGCAAAGTTGAGTAAACTATCATTATCATGCAAACTATACTATAAAGTTTGATGTAGTTTTAGTTAATTAAGATGTTGCAAAGCAATCACATGCACTTAATTATGAAACATCATATATGAGCACTAATCTGAATATGCAGTAAACTAAAGATGCAACATAAACATTATAGTATGATAAAATTTGTACACATCAAAGTAAAATATGCTAGCGATATGTTTTGTTAAGAGGGATGCCAATAAAGCGGCACATGCTTGTGCTTGCGCGGCTCTCTCGATTGAGTCTCTAGATATCACATATGAACTTATCCCTGATTTTCTGATTGAGCCTGTTCAATCATACATTTTGTCGTTAATTGAATAGAGAGCCTGACGGTGAAACTTCAAAAAAAAAGTAATATATGCTAGTGATATACTACCGCAATGTGTTTTGGAAAGAAAACACATACAGTATGAAGACCCACTCGCCAAGTAGTCTAAAACATAAGAATTATTTATTTCGAAATATAATGGAAGCAAATTTTAATTCTAGAAATGAAAGGCACATACAATATAAAGAAACATTCGTCCAACCATGAACCAATGGAATTTTCCTTTCAAAAACAGTGAAAGAAAAGAAGAGATAAATAGATGGATGGGACATAGAGAGAGACTGAGAATTACGCATTCAAAGTCATATTGTAAGGAAATAAAAGACAATCAACTAATTATATAGATGTGAATTATTGAAACAGAAATTAATTCAATAGTATCTTTCAACAAGAAAGGGAAAAACAATCAAAAGTAACATAAATTTAATAGCACATATACGTTATTAGTAATTAGGAAACGATTCATGTTGATTCTTATTCAACTACATTGTGGTAGCTTTAATCTAGAAATTGATTCCTTGTTTCAGAAATAAATTTGCATGATCACTAGCTCCCTAATAAATATGTACATACTGAACTGTCGGAGAAAGTTATGAACAACACATGAGGTATTAGTGGATAAAAGATTCTCTTTGGAGTAATTGGTTTTAAGTGATCTTTAAAGTAAAATTGATATACTAGGATCTGCACGTTCCATTCTTTATCCGCATTCAGGGTCATGGAAATTTCTTGTTTACCCTTTTGAGCTGCTATTAATTCACAATTCTTTATGTAAAACTATAAAAAAAATATCATGGATATTATTTTGTACAACAAACAAAAATAAGATCATATGAATGGAAGGAGGCGAATGGGATTGGATGAGTAAATTTCTCGGTTCGGTTCCTTAGGGACAATATTAAAGTGTAGGACTCCTTGTTGACCTTGGTCGGGATGGGCCATCGGTGTGTGTAGATAGGAAATATTCTCCTTGTTTTCCTACTCACTCCTTCTCACATACCTAAAACATCCCATAATTTTGTTGTTCAGGAATTTGTTCATTCTAAATATTCAGGTATTTCCTTTGTTAAATTTTCCAACTCTGCAATAGATTTACATCTTCTATCAGATTGAAGAATGTGAAGGCATCATAATTTCACACATTAAAAGTTTGAATTAACATTCAATCAAACAATCTAGTAACTTTTGGCTATCAAGACTGATATTTTCATTATTTTTCTATGGATTGATACTTGGTACTAAAGATGGTTGCGGAAATATGCCGATGTTGAAAAAATATGGTAACAGAGGAATACAAATTATGGTAAGTTAAAGTGAAAAAACAATGTTCATGAATTAATAGCATACCCAAGGGCGGATAAAATAGGAGATAATATTAAGTGTGGAGGATTGCACTTTTTTTTTTCATTCTTGTGATTTAGTCATGCTTAAGTTTTTATAGGAAAATCTTCACATTTAAAATGATCGTAGTTCATCCGGTGGTGGTTCATAATTAAGCATTTCCTCTCTTACCCTCCAAAAATAAAACATGTGGTCATTTGTCACGCCTAATTAATTCAAGTCAAGGAAAAAGTCTTGCTTTCTAAAAAAACATGCCATAGAATTGATGAGATTTAGATTAAACATTTCCACGCATATAAAGAAAAACCACAAGATTTATTGTGAGATTTAGCTTCTTATTATTTCTGTATTTTTATGGAACATTATTGTTTACCTTCTCAGGCATGTATACAAAGGAAAACCTTGTGCATCTACTTAATGTCAGCTTAATTTAATATTATTAATTTTTCTTGAACTTTTCATATCATGTTGTAGGCCATAACGAGTATGGATGTGATGGATTATTCTCCAAAACTTGTTGACGTGTTAGTTGAGTCAAAGAATGTGCGAAATAATGATATTTCCTTCAAAATCACCCAGACAAGCTAATGGTGAAAATCAGGGTATTTACCGATAGAGGTAACATATATGACATGATATTTTTTTTTCATTTTCTTCTGTTAGTTCTCAAAGAGCGTGATTAATTGATGTAAATAGCACTCCTCAGTTAGATTTACCTTCATAGAAAAACGTCGTAATGATGGACCAAAACCAACAGCGACGCTCCGCATGGGCTGGCCCATTTGTGTCTTTTTTCGTTTTCCTTTTTTGGTGTTTCTTTTCTTTTCTATTTTTCAGGGTACTACACAATTTCATTTTGTATTTTTTATATTTATTTTGTTCTGTTTTTCCGAAATAAATGAACCATTTTTGTGAACCATTTTTATCATAAATTATTTTTGTTATAGGTGAACACTTTTAAATTCGTCGTGAATCATTTTTTTATTATAGGTGAACACTTTTTAATTTATCGTGAACCATTTTTCTTAAAGCATAAACCATTTTTACCATGAACCATTTTTTATTATGGATGAACATTGTTCAATTTATTTTCGGTTGACCCGAATTTCAGTTCCTTTTCGGTACACCTGAATTTAGTTTTTGAAAGCGTTTATATTTGAAAAATGTTCATTTTTTAAAATGGTTGTGATTTTAAAATTATTCATTTTGAAAATGGTTCATATTTTGGAAAAACAATATTTTTCTAAATGGTCTAGATTTGAAAAAAAAAATCATATTTGGAAAAGGTTCATTTTTTAAAATGGTTCAGGTTTTGAATTTTTTTAAAAAAAATATTCAGATTTCGAGAAAAATCAGATTGAAAAACCAAAAAGGAAAATAAAACACGAAAAACAAACAGAACGAAAAATAAATAAAAACTATATATAAAGATATTGAACAGGAAAGAAAATAGAAAAAAATAGCCCACATGTGGACGTGTCATACACGAACATCGCAGGATCGTGTGCGGGCGAGTCGTTCGCTCCACCTCGCTATGAGCGAGGTATAGGGCGACCCGGGCTGTGACCCTGCCACGGTTGCTCTCGGCCGGCCGGTGTGCGCACCGGTAGAAAAATCCCATCGAAATGAACCTAACCTGAGGATCAGCATAGAAGTGTCTTTCAGTGTTCTAGATGTTCTTTCTGTTTGTGTTTTGGCCTGTGGGGATGGATTGCAATGTTGGTGAAGCCAATCATGATTTCCTGTGATGAGATAAAACCAAACTGTCACAAAGAATCAACTGAAATAGCCACATCACATAATTGATCATGGGAGTATCTCAAGATTCAGTGAATTTGGCCGTCCCACCCCCACCGCATAATCTTCCGGATTCCTTATAACAACTTGTCCGTTTGTACCACAACTTATGGCTTGTCAAATCAGAATCAAAGCTCAATTGTTCTGGGCCTTCGTCGTTTCCAAATGTGTGTTCAGGAGAGCACCAATTTTCAGATATCCATGGGGTGCAAAATAACTGAATAAGCATGCCATGTCAAAGAAAAATAATCCTCCTTGTCATTTAGTTGCCCTCACAGCCTCACACCATTATCTATAGGATCAATGGCATGGGGAGGCCTCTTCTTGAGCTTGGGCCGCCCCTCGCCGGAGCAGCAGAAGTCCTGCCTCGCAGCTGCTGGCGGCTTCAACTACGACGCGGCTCTCCATGGCGTCTCAGCACCAAAATCAGCAGTTGCACTAAGCTCTGAAGAGACCGACAGAGCGCTCGCCGATCGCGGCTTCTCCGTGAACCGCTCACGCGTCCTCGTCGCCTCCGGCGCTGACACCTTCCTCCACGCCAAATCTGCACTCCTCTCATGGAAGTATGCCCTGGACAGATATTTTCAGCTGCCATGTTTGAATTCCAGTGTTCTGTCTGCATGACTGTTAAAAACTGTTGTTCTTCGTCAGGCACTTGGCACCGGGTTGGGCAGAGGCCGAACCGGACACGCCGGTGAAGGTCGGCGCGAGGTTCTGCATCTGCTACAAGCAGGGGCGGAGGACCCCTACGGGCGAGGTAGGGCGGCCGCCCTACCTTGATTTTTTCCAAGAAATTAAGTATATGTATGCATCTCATGCACTGGCAGCAGATCAAGTTCTTCCCTGTTCGTCGGTAGTTGCTTCCTCTGTTTAAGGATATTTTGTTGGAGAAGAAAGGAAGGGGACGAGGTGGGCTGGCTTATGGGCTTTCCTTGGGCCGAGTTCGAGGAGCACTGGCGGCCTAGCGCCTTAGACAACTCTTTTTTAGATGCCTTAGACCACTCAATTTTACCGAGAGAAAAACACTGAGTTTTACCGTCTTTTTTTCACTGGAAACTGCTTGTGGCAGGGCATGTTAAGTTTGAGTCTGTACATTTATCTAGTTAGCTGTGCGAAGTTAATGTACATTAGTCAAATGTCTTTGCCTGCATGCATGTTCCATCTTCGCATATATTGTTGTTGCGCAGCATGCCAATGCTTTAGCAATATATATATATATATATATATATATATATATATATATATATATATATATAGAGACGTTACTAACATTTTTCTCTCTAGAGGAAACCAGAATTTTATAATACCTTTCAAGATGCTACTTATATTTAAATAAGTGATTATGTTTAAAATTATATAAAGTATTAGTGTGTCTGAATTACTTCGATTTCTGCGTCAATTTTTTTATGCTTCAAATTTTGCCCGACCTAAAAAAAAATTCGTCCTCCGCCACTGGCTACAAGGAGGTGATCCCCTGGGTCATGTTCCCGCTCCAGATCGCCTATGTCACCGACGACGTCTTCGCGTTCGGCAGCGGCACCCTGCAGGGCCATCTGCTGGTACGTTCCATTGTCACCGGTTTTTTCCCAAATTTGGGAATCATGTTTGGTGGTTGCAAATGGTTTCAGTTTTCAGTTTTGTGGTGTGTGAATGGTGTGCAGTCTAGGACTGTAGGGACTAGGGAGGAGCGGTTCTCGGTGCATCTGGACGAGGAGGAGCAGGTGTGGTACGAGGTGTTCTCCTCCTTCTCCTTCTCTGCCGTCAGCGGCACTTCGCGCGGGAGTCGGCCAAGGCGGTGCTCACAGCAAAAACGGTTTGTAGTCGCGTGCCCCATAGGCCAATTTCGTCCGGGCAACCCGTTATTTCGTTCTGCGCTACCAGCCCAACCCGCGTTGTGGGTCGCTTCGGTAGGGCTAGATGGAACGGCGCGCGCGGGCCCGCCCTGTCGGTGACACAGCGAAATCCAGTTAATTCTTCCGTTGCCCTCGCATTTCATTTGCCCCTCTCCCACCGCCGCCATCTGAGTCGCCGTTCCCACCCCCGCCTCCCACCGGCAGCGAAGCTCGTCGTACTTTGAAAACCACCCCACGCCCAACCCTCCTTCGTCCTCCCCCCCCCCCCCCCCTCCCGCCCCACCCCACCCCCCTACCCCCGCCATTCCGGAGCTCGTCGCCACGCCTGGAAAAGCCTTCGGCGACCTCGCGCGTCTACCTTGCACCGAAGGTGTTCGACCCATTGACTGGTAGGCGACGTTTTTCTTGAAAAAAAATCGGTGACATGTCGTTGATTGCGTCGTATTTTCGTTCCAGCGGATGGACAGCGACGATGAGTTGATGGCGCAGCTGATCATGGAAGAGGAAGCCGACATCGACGCCGAGGAAGAAGAGAACTGGGCGATTCTTGTATGTCTTGCTCATATTCAAGCCGAGGAGGCCGCCAATGCCAAACCTAAACGAGGAGGCTCGCGACATGGGATGAGGAAGACCAAGTGTGTGGAGTATGACACTTGGTTCAAATTGAAGAAAGACGTCGTGGGTACGGTTGGTTTCTCATCACTCTAGAAGTGTAATGCCGCCATGAGAATGCTTGCGTATGGAGCCCCTGCAGATGGTCAAGACGACTATATGTAAGCCATGTGCAGATTCTGTAGAGCAATGGTGGTTGTGTTTGATCCGCACTATCTAAGAGAGTCAAATGAAGAAGAAACAGCTCGCATCATGGCAACAAACGAAGCAAGAGGATTTCTTGTGATGCTTGGAATCATCGATTGTATGCATTGGAACTGGATTAACTGTCCATTTGCTTGGCAAGGGTTGTACAAAGGAGGGCATCATGGAGTTTGCAGCGTGATCCTTAAAGTTGTGGCCGACCAAGAGACTTGGATTTGGTACGCATTTTTTGGCATGGCAGGATCTCACAATGATATCAATATGCTGCAGCGCTCTCCGGTGTTTGCGAAGCTTGTTAAAGGTGATTCTCCTCTGGTGAACTATCAGACCAATGGCCACACTTACACCAGAGGGTACTACCTAGCCGATGACATCTATCCAAGGTGGTCTACCTTTGTGAAGATAATCTCTGTGCCTCTCGTAACAAGAGATCTTGGTTTGCCTCGGTACAAGAGAGTACAAGAAAGGATGTCGAGCGTGCATTTGGAGCTCCCAGCGGAGGTTTAGTATTGTACGGTACCCTGCTCAGTTGGTCGACCGAGCAGATGTCGGAGGTCATGAATGCATGTGTGATCAACTGATCATGCACAACATGATCATTGAGGATGAGCGTGCAAATCCAGTGCATGATCCTCTTCCATATGACTTTCAGGGTCCTCTCGTCGATGTTGATCACGAGGTGCCAGCGGATTGGATTGGACTGACTACGTCGCCACGTAGATGGAGATCCGAGATGAAACTGTCCATGAGCAACTCCAATGTGATCTAGTGGAGCATTTGTGGGTGCGCAAAGGATTGGCGGCAACATAGTTGAACTCCAATTTATTTTAATTGTATGAATCATTTTTATTTCATTGTTGAACTATAATTTGTGAAACTATTGTGGATCCTATATCATTGTTGAACTCCAATTTATATAACTTTATTTTCTTGTGTTAAAAAATGCTATAGGCGTGTGTTTGGGGGCCGTGAGTGGAGAGAGGCACAAATAGCCGCCCCCGTACTCGTATTTTTTGCCAGAAATAGCCCTTTGTCCGAACTAATGACAAGTATGGCCTCTTCCGAGAACTATTATCAAATATGGCCGCTCGGCTCGGCGCCAACGTCAATGGCACCGGCGTTGTGCAGGTCGGCCCCAAGAGATTTGGCCGCCAGAGCAGCCGAAGACGTGGGCGCCATGCTCCTTGGCGTCGACCCTGGGCGATGGAACGGCCTTGCGCCGACCTGCACAGGGTCGGCGCCATTGACATTGGCGCCGAGTTCAGCGGCCAATTTTGGAAATAGTTCTCCAAAGAGGGCATTCGTATCATTAGTTCGACCAAAGGGCCATTTTTGGTGAAAAAATACCCCATACGCGCCTTTTGGTCGGGACGTCCACATAGAGCTCGTTCTGACGCCAATCAGGACACGTTTTAGGGCCGCGAGCGGAGACACGTCGCTGCTGGCTGCTCGACGCCGCCGCGACGAGGCTTCTTGGGGTTTCGTTCTAGGACACAGTTGGTTCAATCAGCAGAACGATGGCATCAACAGATAGCGTACCGCTGCTTCCATTAGCTGACGTAGTATCTGGCAGAAGAACAAAAAGGATGGCGTGTTGCTTTGGAAGTCGCAGTGTTCTCTCTTTCTATCGAAAGAAAACCCCTTACTTTTCTTCGTACGTTCTGTTCTCTGTTGATAAGAGAGAGTGCGACTGGACACGGAAGGCGAGTGAAGGACGTGGTGAGCTCATCCGTCCACGCGTGCGCATCCGATGCTTGTTCCCTTCCCGCGATCCTCGGTACGTTGGTGGTAGGTTTTTTTTTTTGCGAAATTAGTGGTAGAAGGGCCCACATCGTACGGGTCCCTTGGCGACGAAGCTTATCGTGGGCAACAATCCCCAATTTCGCATCGCTTTCCTCCCCCCGCGTCGGTTGCCTTCTTCAGCACACGTCTTCCGCGTTTCACACCCTGTCTCCACCGAATTTTCAGCCTACATAAACGGCCCCGACCGCCACCCCCTCCCTCTACACTTCCTTTTCAAAATCACATCCATCTCAGCACCTCTCATCCTCCCCTGCTCTCCGCTTCTGCAACATGTCGGCCGCCTCGCCCGAGTTCTACAAGCCGGCGCCGGCCTACTCGCCAGGCAACCTCCTCGCCGCCACCACGGAACCAACCGACGAGGACTTCTTCTACGGCTGCCGGACGCCCACGGGCGCCAGGATCAACTATCTGGGCGACGCCGCCACCTGCCCGCCGGCGCCCCGGAAGACGCGCCCGCCCCCCGCCTCCGCCTGCCGGAAGCGCCTCTTCACCCCCGCCGACGTCATCGCGCTCCGCTTCGACGACCTCGAGTCCATCTTCCGCCCCGCCCCGCCCCGTCCCCGCGGCGGCAAGGAGCGCCGCCGCCGCAGCTCGTCGGATAAGATCAGTACTAGGAGGAGCGTTGGTGGTGCTATCCTGAGTTGAGCACTACTAGTAGTACGGAGCAGTAGTAGTTAACGATTGTGTAGATGCATCGTCATCATTAGGTATACGTCTTCGTAGCAGCTGCACTACTCTGCTTACACACGCACGCACGCACCATCCTCTGTAATGATCCGTCGCAATAAGATTTATTTAAGATTATTTGTACTCCTCCTCGTTTTGTTATGATGATTGCTGGTAAAAATCATGTTTTGCTCCTCCAGTCCAATGGATTACAGACTGCATTACAGAACAGGGGTGATGTGAGAGGGGAAACAGGGGAGGGAACTAACGGTGGTGACCAAATGCCAAGTGAAACCCTGTTTGTAATCCGGGGACAGGGGGACACAATCTGTATCGATTTGAAATTTTGAAATCAGATTCCGTCACGGGAATAGATAAGATAAAGACGAGTAGTTCTACATGGAAAGAACAAATCATTGTCCATCAAATGTTTTTTACACTCTCCAAATGAGTGGTATTGTCATTAATTTTTTTAGGCTAGAATAATAATCTAGAGATCATGAGTACTTGAGATTAAAAAAGATACTGATTTGTTTGTAATCTAGAGATCTATATCCATATAAAATTTGAAATCAGATTCTGTCACACGTAGTTGATAAGATAAAGACTAGTTCTACATGGAAATAACAAATCATTGTCCATCAAATGTTTTTACCATTTTTACACTCTACAAATGGAGAGTGGTCTTGCCATCTTGCAATTAATGGGCCTTGAGGCTAGAATAATTATCATTCCATGTATATGACCACTGATTTAGGGATTTTTGTAATTTCCGTCATGGAGGTTGCACTCTTACCTCAATTTGGGGATTTCCACCTCGTCAAACAACCGGCTTGCACTCTTACCTCAATTTGGGGATTTCCACCTCATCAACCAACCGGCTTTGACTTCAACGGGAGGAGACCCTGACCCAACTACAGCTGTCGACTTTGACGGTTGACTCTAGTAACTTGCCACTCCCCCTCCGTTGCGGTGCTTTACTCTGCTTCAGCATCTGTTTACAGAGGAAGATCCTACTAATACTTATACTGCGAGCCAACTATCTCAGTTAAGCTGCTATCCACATGGCGGTGAGATGAGCTGAGCACAGCGTTTCGGAGCTGTGTAGTACTAGATTTTGAACCTGAGGCACATAATTATACTAAACTTTTATAGTTACTTATATTTTCATCATATTGTGGTTATAAAATATAATTTTATATTGCTTAGTTAGCATTGTTAACTATATAATAATTTTTATCAATATTTATTATTGTATTTTCCGCTACATATAGTTATAATGTATGTTACTGAATTGAAATATCTAAGTTTCACAAGATGTTTTTTTCCTTCCCGAGGTACTACCCTTAACAAAATACATAAGCACTTTAAATGTGAAAATATGAAAAGCAGACCGTCTTGATTCTTTTTACAAATATAGGTTATATAGTGTACATTTATATTATTGTCTGAATGTTTTTATGCATTTTTATATTATTAAAAATATTAAAATAGATTACATAGCATAGGTCCTAACAAATATCTTAATAGAGGTGTCTAGAATATCTTAATAGAGGTTTGTAGTGTATGATTATCATTAAAAAAAATATAGAAACTTCTGGATTATAAATTGAACAATTAGAATGCTCATTTTTTTCTATGGCTTAATGTGTTTTACAAATTATAGTGGGTTCAGTAATAAGTTGACAATATGTTAATGGTATATACTGGTTATTCAAATTGCTTTTAAAAACCTTGTTATTCAAATAGCACTGATTATAGTAATCATCGATGAACATAAATTTATAATAATCTGATCCAGTATCCTTAGGTCAGTATATATGGCCAAATGGGCTCACCCTTAGGATTGCATGTATCGATCCCGAACATACATTGATTCTTCTTTGAGTATTTGAAATCAGATCCTCTAAGCCGTGATTGATTGGAGTCTGAGTCGAAGAAAAGAAGACAACAACGTTGCTTGTTGATGTCTCCTATTCACCATGATCCATTCGGCATCATAAGTGAATCCCCTAACGTGAACACGAAGGTTCTAGCACTTAGAGCTTTTGTTTATCAAGAGATCTTAGTCGACGTCGCCCACGATCCTCCACAGGACTCCCGCTTGAACTTGCACCACAGGAACTCGCTGGAGACAAAAAATGAGACCGTGATCAATGTGTACCTCTGTCCTTGACTCTTCTTCCATCTCTTGATTGTCTGAGCGGTCACCATGCTCGAGAGAGAATGATCAAAAGATAACATCAGTGTCTTGTAAATGCATTCTAGGGCAACAAAGACAAGCCCCTAAAATTTATCGTCCCAGCAACCTCTTCTTTGGCGCCACACACCAACGTCAGCAACCTTATCGGAGAAGTCATCCACAATAGCGTCGGCAAGTGACCATATTCGCCCTCCAATCGCCTCCAAGGCTCTCCCCTTTTCTGCCTCATCCCCTCATCATTTTCAGAGTAGTGATTCGTTTGTTTAGACTTTCTGCATACATCCCAGGTAACCCATCAACTGGGCCTAGTTGGGCTGGATGAGGGCAACAAGGACACGCCCCTTGTGGGTTGCTTAGGATGATTCCAACGGGTCGACGCATCGAGTCCGTCGGTCCGTCCCTGTCCGTTGGAGCCAAAATCACGGCCCATCTGGGCGACACAAACGGACCGAGCTCCGACGCATTTCAGTCCGCCGCGCGTCTGCCCCGACGCATTCCTGGCCCAAATTTGGGCCACCGATGCGTCGGCGCGGACGCGCGGCGGAGTGAAAACGCCTCCGCGCTGCCACGCGTGGTGTCCTCCACGAGCCCACCTGTCAGCGACACGGCGCCAGTCAGCCTCCCCCTGGCCCAGTCCTTTTTAATGCCAGGGGATAGGGACGGCTAGCCCCCACCCACTCCACTGCCCCACGGCCGCTCCCTCTCCGGCGACCAAACCCTAGCCAGCGAAGCCCACCGCCACCGTCACCGCAATGCCGCTCCGGTGGCCTGGATTCGGCAAGGCCAAGAATGACGGCGAGGCGGGGTCATCGTCTGGCCACCGCCGCCGCTTCCGCACTCCCTCCCTGACGCCACCGTCTTCCCCGGAGCCGGAGCCGGTCCCCGCCGTCTTCGAGCTCACGTCGCCGGGCGCCGAGATTGCGCGGCGCGACCGCGTCTACGTGCGCAGGGAGGACTGCCAGTGGTACTGGGACCACGCAGTCCCGCTGCCGTGGCCAGATGTCAAGCTCCCCGAGCACTGGCACCTGAACCCGCAGCCGATCCCGGTGCCGCCGATGCCGACCAGCCACCGGGCACGGGATCTGGAGGTTGAGCGCCGACGCGCGCGCCTCCCGGCCTCCGTGCGCAACGACCCTGCCTACGCCGCCACGTCCACCAACTGGGACGTGTGGTTCAGGGCGAGCACAGCCTATGGCGTCAGGCCCTGTACACGCAGGCACCGACGCCGCCGCCTTCTAGCCGTTGGTCACCGCCGCCGCACGCGCGGCAGCAGGACGCTCCACCAGTGCCGCGACCGCTGCGGATTGGCTCACCGCCACCGCCGCCGCCACCTGACATGAAGATGGAGGTGGATGACGAGCTCGCGGCCGCGCTGGAGGCCTCAAAGAAGACCATCGTCGAGGACGAGGTGAAGCGGTGGGCCAAGGTCCTCGAGGCCGTCGCCCAGGAGCAGGAGGAGGCCCTGCAGGCGCAGTAGGCCGCGGTCATGGAGTCACCGGAATGGTGGCAAGGCATGGACGTGGAACTGCCACCGGCGCCGCCCCTTCCAACCGGCCTGCTCGGGCAGAACTGGATCTGGAATGGCGGCAGCTGGGAGGTACAGCGGGCGCCACCCCTTCCAGAGCAGGAGCAGGAGCAGCCGCCCACGCCGCCGGCCGCCGTTCCACCGTGAGGCGGGCCACCGGCGCACCTCTAGCAGGCGCCGGACTACGTCCTCTAGATGACGACGACGAGTAGAAGCCCACGAAGGGAAAATATTTTAGTTTTTATATATTTTTGTTTTAAAATGTAATATGTAAAATGGCCGTTTGTGGCCCACCTCCCCTAAATATGAATGAAAATGGCCCATATAGGGCCTGTTAACTAAAAAAACATGTGTCCGTTTGCGATGCGTCGGGCCGTTGGGCGCAGTGGCTAGAAAGGGGCGGACCTGGGCTGGACGCGCGTCCGTTTGCCGACCCAAACGGACAAAACGCGGACCAAACGCGCGTCCGTTTGGGTCGCCCCATTGGAGTCATCCTTATAGAGGGCTGATGACCACGAAAAACAACATGAACCTATGAAGTGTTGGACTTCAGACGCTGAATGTGAGTGGTGGACTGTCAATTGCACAGGAGAGATCTGGACATGGCTAGGATTTAAACGATGTAGCTTCTTCATCCAACAATACTTACATCTTTTTATTTTTGTAGGGCAAAATGGTTTTGATAAGAAACCCAAACCATGGCTAGTTGATTTTTGTAGGGCAAAATGGGTAAAAAAAACCCAAAATGGGCAAAATGTGTTAAAATCTGCTGAAGTCGTAGTTTTATTTTTGTTACACTGCCCACCGAAGGCGTGCTTTGGTACAAAACCCATGAATGACCGTCCCCAAAAGAGGCAGTCCTAGAGTGGCAATCGAACCGATGAAATAAAGAGCGTGCAAGAGCAGTACTTTTTTGGCGCCGCACCCGCGCGGCGGCCGGGAGGGAACCCTAGCCGCCGCCTAGTCTCCCACATCTCGTCCCTCCTCCCTCCCCCGCTGCCACCACGGGCGCGGCTAGGAAAAGACTGGGCGCTACCGGCGGCGGGGGGGACCTTCGTCCTTGAGTTTGACGGGCCGACGCGGGTTGGCGTCGCCGATCTCGGGCGTGGTGTGGCCACCAGGCGCCACGGCAACGACGTCGCTCTGCTTCGACTGCATGGCGGAAGGCGTGGATCTCC
Organism: Poa pratensis; assembly: GCA_947311845.1. Classification (NCBI taxonomy): domain Eukaryota; kingdom Viridiplantae; phylum Streptophyta; class Magnoliopsida; order Poales; family Poaceae; genus Poa; species Poa pratensis. The sequence goes on along the minus strand of CAMZMU010000064.1, from coordinate 8,664,066 downwards.
GGCCTTTTAGGCGCAGAGCGGCGGATCCGGCGGTCTGGTCCTTGTGAGCGGGCTGCGGGGTGGATCCGGGTAGGGTGACAGATCTCGGGTGTGCTACTCACTCCGGTGGCATATCATGCCCGGATCTGGCCACTGCTCGAAGGATCTGAAGGTGTGGATGATGGCCGGTGAGAGCCGGGCTCCGAGCGGTCGGATTCGACGATGGTGGCGCCCGCGGGCGTCGTTACCTTGATGAAGGTGTCATCGTTGTGATTCTTCTGCCTCCCGCTCGGATGTTCCGAGGGAAACCCAAGATCTGGTGCTACCGGATCGGACGATGGCGACACTTTCGGTGTCGTTTCTCCCCCTTTGGGGCATCGTTTTGGGAACACGTGATGCCTGGAGTGGTCTACCGATGGAACGGAGTTTCTTCTACCACGATGAAGACGACAGATCTTGGCGGCATGGTGCAGCGGAGACTTGACGATGGTCGTGGCTAGGTGGACTCGCGCAAGGTGGAGGCACAGCCTGGTGTCTTGGTGGCATCGGCCGCAGGCCTGACGAGAGTTTTGCTTTGAGCTGCACGCTGGAGTTGGGTTGAGGAAAGATGTTGGAGGCGATTTCCGGAGCGGATGCACAAGGCGCTGTCTCGGAGAGTTAGCCAGGGAGCCGGCGACGGTTGTGTCCGGGGTACAAGACCCCGTTTCATCTGTCGTTTGTGCTAGTTGTGGTGTTTTCACTGTTGGTGGGTTCAGGTTGTATTCGTTCGTTGTAAGGCTTTTGCCAGCTATGTTGAATAAAAGAAATAAAGCGGCCGTATGCATCTTTTCGATGCAGAAGCTGGGGTGACCCTTTTCTTAAAAAAAAAAGAGCAGTACTTTGTCTCTGAGTTGAGCCATGTGATCGAGGACAATTGTACAAAACTAAATTGTACGTACATTTAGTTATTTTTGGGTCTTTCCTGCCATAATCGCACTTTGATTACTTACATTCACCGTCGTTTGTAAGGTGAGCAAAGATTATAATTTCTAAACGGAGGGAATAGTAAACCTTGAGATTGTTTAAATCACATAATGCATAACAAGAGTTAGCTTGGCAGCGCATAGATTAGCAGCTAGACCAGCTCCCATTTTATTATTACCAATCCTTACATATATAGTTACATGTGGTCTGGTTCCATGTACCATCCACGTTAATCAGCTGGGCCTGACAAGCATGCCACCATTTTAGTCATAGCCCCGAAGTGTAGCTCACTCCCGCGGTGTTACTCAACCAGGAGTCTCCCACAATAAAATCCCGCACGGTAAACCGTGTGGCGTCCACGGTGGACAGTGGTGTGTGCACCCCGCTCCACTTCACTCGTCTGCTTGTTACGGCGTCAGGGCCAATGTTACCGTACTCCCCGTAGTACAACGTGCTCAGCGCAAACTGATATGACCACTCCAGCCACCATGCTGGGGTGATGGAATCGTCGAGAGATCTATCCATTACGACCGTCCGTGAGTACTTCTTCCACGGCCGGCCTAGATACACCTCAGTGCTACCTATGTCAGATGTGCATGTGATGCGACACTTGTGGATGAAGATGCCACTGTTCTGGTTCGGGTCGGTCTGGCCCTGGGCCGTGATCGTGTCCTTCTGGCCTTCCTTGGGCTTCCTAAGATGGATGTCACAATCCTGGATTACCACCGCGGAGTTGCCGAAGATGAAGTCTACCGTGCCGGTGACGCTGTCCTCGGCGTAGAATTGGCGGTTGGAGTGCACGTAGAGCGTGTCCCGGTACGCCTCGATGTTGCACTGGTAAACGACGGAGCGGTCGCCACCAACCAGCAGCGCCACCGCCTGGCCCTTCCCCGGCCTGGCGTCGTTGATGATTGTCTAGCACGAAGGGATTGGGTGAACCCGAATCGTCACCCCAATCCCGACAAATCCATCTTCCCGATTCCCTGCTGGCTATTTCTCGTTCGGTTAACCCACCCCATGTACAGCGTGCCCGCACGGCGGCCGGCGACCCGACCTGATCTCCGAGCCTCAGGCTCCCGACGTGGGCCCTGCTCTCGCTGCCGTACATCGCGGCGCCCTGGCGGCGGCCGGAGCCGAACCCTGCCGCCCGCGACTGCAGCGCCAGTCCCACGCCCGCCTCCATTGCTCGCCGGTCGCTCTGCCGCCACCACTACAAGGCGAGGCAATCCGCTACGGCTCTCCCCTGCACCTAGAGACACAGAGAGCGAGCGCAGGTTAGGGATGGCAATGGGTACCCATTACCTTTTTACCCTGCGGGTAAAAAACCCTATTAGGGTAAGGGTATGGGATAAAAAATTACCCATGGGTACGTAAATGGAAAAATATCATACCCATCGGGTAGAGAGGGTACGGGTATGGGATCGTACAACCCATACCCGCGTACCCATGTACCCATATAATATTTGACAAATGAGTCTAAACTTTCACGCACGGATATATGAGTAGGGTCTATGCATGAGCCTACAATCGTAATTCAAAAATATAGGCAGGGATTGCTCGCTAACCCTCCGTGGATGGCGCACCATCCGGTGACTACCTCACTATACCGATAATTTAGCTATTCCTAATATTATATCTAATCTATGTGATTCACGTGATCACGTCTCGACTCCTGATATAGCAAAACAATGAAATATAACTCTTCTGCATGAGGTATGTGTTGTTTTTACGACTATTTTCTGCCCAATTTTTACGTGTTTTAAACACGGGTGTTTTTACCCGCGGGTACCCATCTACCCTGTCGGGTGACGGGTATGGAAAAAAGTTGTACCCATTGACGGGTATGGGTAAGGGTGACGGGTAAGATCGTGGTCGACGGGTAAGGGTATGGGGTGGCTCCACCCTTACCCATACCCTGCGGGTGCCATCCCTAGCGTAGGTGTCCGGTGATTGCTAGGGGAGATCTCTTCTCGCGGGTGCCCCTGCACCTCCCTGCGCGCTGGCGTCCAGCACGACCTTCTTCTCGCGGCGTCCCTGCACCTCCATGCGCGCCGGCGCCCTACACGAGCTTCTTATAGCGGCGCCCCTGCACCTCCCTGTGCGCCGACGCCCTCTGCTCCAGGCGAGCGCCTCCCTCGCCAGCGCTCTGCCCGACCTCCGTCTCGTCGGCGCTCTGCCCGAGCCCTGTCTCGCCGGCGCCCTTGCACCGCCCCTCCCGCTGACGGCCTCAATTTATTGCGCCGCCGCCGTCCCTCTGCCGCCGCCGGCGGGGGCTGCCCCTCCGAATCGCGGCGAGAGAGAGAGTTTGAGAGAGAGACGAGGACGAGTGAGAGCTGTGGATTCTTTCCATGGGATAAGAGGCGAGGTCGTGGAATTGGACGGGGTGGAATCCCTCCCGGGATAACCGAACGCGTGACAAGAGAGGGCCGGGATTTAATCCGCACGGGTCTGATCCCGTCTGAGCCACGGGGATTTCGCCCCGATCCCGGCCGGGGTGGGCAAAAACGAATAAGGCCTTAATGGTGCAACACCGTGGATGTGATTGTCCGCGGAGTAAAGATGATAAAAAGACTATGGATCTAACGACCAGATCAAACTATTGACATGGGCGTATTTGCCTTTGCTTGTGCCTTTATATTTGGAGGGTACAAAGCTAGGGCTAAAATTAAAACTCGAAACTCGTGAGTTAAACGAGTAACTCGCGACTCGACTCGACTCGAACTCGAACTCGAAACTAAATGAGCCGAGCCGAGTTTTTAAATTTGTGACTAAACGAGTTCGAGCTTTTCGGGCCGAGTTACCGAGTAACCCGTTAAGCTTGTTTAACTCGCTTAAAATCAAAAAAATACCGTGTATATTCCTTTCTAGCCTAGTTGCCCAAGCGGCCCAACTAGCAAATCCTGCTCCCAAGCCCACCCACGCACCGAGATTACCCTAGGCGAGCACCGCACGCAGCAATTTGATTGCGGCTCATTTGATTGCCCACAATTTTTAATCCAGTCCCGTATGAAAGGAAACGAGTTAAGAAGAATCGGCTTTTGGTGTATATCTGTGTATCGTGTACTGTCACCTCTTATAGGGTGGGCCTAGCTCAACTAGTTGGGGAGTGAATACAAACCCAACACCCAATTCCAAATCCTAAGGTACGCGAATTTAGGTTCCTATTTATACCTAAGGATACTCATGCAATTTGTTCTGAGGAGCAGGCTTGATTATTAACCAAGATAAAAATCCTCATACTTTAAAGGTTGTGTGCATCCTAGTTGGTGCAGAGGCTGGGGAACGGGGAAGTGAAATTCTCCCCCAATTTAAATTGAGCTATCAAAACATAGGGTTTACACGCTGTTCACGTGAGCGGCCGGAAGCCCTCCTTGCCACCACCTCCTAGGCCCTCCCCACCCCCTCCCTCTCCTCATCATCACCGACAAAGCCCCCACCCCTCCTCGCTCATCGGTTGGCGGCGTGGGATGCGATGGTCGGAGGTGATGCAGCGCTTGGCGAGGCGCGGCGGCGTGGTTCGTGGAGACAACGCAGGCGCGTGTCTTCTTCATCGATGACAAGATGGTGGTCGCATCGTCAGCATGTTCGTGATCTTTGCGGCCCCTTGGCGCAGACTGTAGGCGGCGCGTGTCACCCTATCCTCTGCTGATCGCAGCCTCCTAGGTTGCCGGCGGGGGAGGTCGGCGTGGCCGGTTCCATTGGGAGGCGGATGGCAGCATGGGGCCCTGCTTGTCTGCCTCGAATAAGGGCGGACGCCTGGTCTACTTCCATCCAAATCGCCGTCCCACTTGCTGCCAGTCGTCCTTAATTTGACCGTCGAGGAGTTTCGGATTTCTCCGAAGTCGGATCTCATGGATTGGCACATGATGCTCCTGGATCTCTAGATTGGACGTGATTCGTTCGTGCGTGCCCGCAACTATCAGCCTGTGGGGCTTCAAGGGGGTGTGTCGCGAAGCCACGCTTTTCGTTGACACCATTGGACATGTCGACCTACGATATCCATGGTGTCAGTGGTCGCAGGTAATGTCAAGATGGATATAATTGGAAGACCGTATTGGTGGTGGCGGGTCTCAGATGCGTTGAAAACAATGCTTCACAGCATGAAGTGCGGGCATGGCCGAGGGACGTTGTTCCTGTCCGAGTTCCACACATGATGCTTTTGAGCCTGGTTGTTTTGCAGCAGCGACCTTGACAAGTGGGGGCAGCAGCACTGGGAGACTTCAATTTTGGTGGTGCTCCTCGAGTACCGAGGCGTGTTTTCTGGGTGAGAACCCAAGGTCTGGCCTTTATTGCTTGTACCTGACAATGGCCTTGTTGAAGGCATGGTTTTGGAGAACTCGATCTTTCTCCAGGGAGAAAATCTAAGATTTGTGATCGGGCGATGATAACGCTTGTGCATTATTTTTTGTTATTGCAGACGTTGCTTTTGGAGAATGCATCCTAGATATCGTCGGACATCTTGTTGGCGCAGAGGCTGGGTATAATTTGTATCTTCGTGATATTAATACATTTTCTTTATCGAAAAAAATCTGCATCGCTAATGGCGACCAGAACGACAGCGTGGGGTGGTGACCATAGATGGTGACGTCCCACTAGTTCTCATGCCCTCCATCGTGGCCATAGATATCACGCCAGTGTTATAGATACAACTTATCTCTATTGAATACCTGTAAGGGGGCAAATATACAATACACAAAATTGGGGTACAAATAAAGGAAATATACATAAATCCCTTATACAATGTTGAAAATACACAACATTATAAGTACTCTAACACGCTCGCCCCCAAACTCATTGTTGACGTGTCTTCACAAGGTCAGCCATAGGGCTCGCAGTCGACATAAAAAAATGTGATGGATAGTAGCAGTGCATATCTAGCAACAGGAGACACATGTATATACAGCAATAGGAGACACATGCGATTTACCTTGGTTCGCCCCTAGGGAAAAACCTAATGCTGCTTGATTGTATTGTGTCCGAAGAACTTGTTCAAATGATCACCGGGCCTCGCTTTATATAGTGTAGTGAGACCTGGTTACAATGAATTGAGACGATGGTGGATCTTAATTGATTATGGTTACAGTTGTGTTTAGTGCATAATGGAGCAGAGTAGATACTTCAATCTTGAGAGATACGTCCTCTCCTGTCTTAACGGCGAAGTTTGGGGTAGTTGATGTGCCAGCGTTAGTTCGAGGAGTCTACGCTTAGAGCATCCACAACACGATCCTAAGTTGTAGCCGTCAGGATTCCAATTTTGGTCCATCGGTAGTTGTAGACTTCGATCCTGGGCGCAAATCCTATTGCTTGGCGCTAACTCTTTTTCCTAGCGCGTGGACATCCGAAACATATGAAAGCATTTAATCAGCGTCCCAAAAAAGTGTTGAGCGTCACGAGGGAGAGGGCTTAGCTGTCGATTTTATTCCTTTGATTTGTTAAATATTTAAGCATCTAATTAGGCGCCGCTGGGTTGTGGATGCTCTTAGGCCTATGCCAAATGAAAGGTTCTTAGCGCGGTTTTATAGGCATTTTGCTTACGTGACATACTAGTTAACGAAGAGAGAGAGTGATGTTGTAGCTTAACTAAGATACAACATTTACACGTGGCCATAGGCAAAAAAGGTTCTAACCCAATCATATGCATGCATGAGCTCCAAATCGTTAAATGGAGATACAACACATAGTAAACGCTGCATTGTATACTAGTTATATCTTAAATATTTAATACTCCTATAATATCGTGCTAAGAGATGATACATTGGCACAGTCTTTATTAGTGCGCCACCTAGAGGAGTCAACTTTGTCCTCTGTCCAAAAGGTTCTAGCTTCGCAGTGGGCTTCCTTGGTCCTTCAGGCTGTATCTTTTATAATGAGCTGGACCCACCGGGTAGTGAAATTTATGGTGCTCTATGCGGACAAAGAAATTTAGTTCTCTGAAAAGACTTTTTTTTACTCGAAATGAATTTTCCAATAGATTGTCTTTGTTGTTTCCATTTAATAGCAAAACTGCAGTACCATGCATAACATTTTATGAGATTAAACAAAAGGGAGAGACTAGACCTAAATCGAGTGAGAATTAACTTCATTCTCACTGAGATGATGTCATTCAGTTGCAGGCGCAACTCATGTGCACCCAGGGGCGGCGCCAGGGGTATGCGCTTGTATTCCTGTGAATACCCAAGATCTGAGCGTAACAAAAAAATCATACATATTCGGCCCATATAGCATTGCCCAGCAGCCCACAGGTTGGAGTTCTCGTTCGCTCGCGTCTCTGTCTGTCCATCGAACAGAGGCACTCACGCACGGACGGGGATTCGGTGACTTGCCTCTGGCTTGTCACGCCGTAACAAACCCCCTCATATCCACCATCCAATGTCCATCCAACGGATGAGATTGCCCAAAAAAGTGAACTCAAAATTCAAATATTTCAGAAAAAAACGAAAAAATTCCAGCAAGTCATATATGGTCCGTTATGTGTTCTGTGAAATTTATTTGTCATTTGGATATATCGTTTATGATTTATTAGCGTTTTAAGTTTAAAACATGAAAAGCTATTTAATGATAAACCAATTATCCAAATGACAAATAAATTTCACAGAACACATAACGGACCATATATGACTTGCTGGAAATTTTTCGATTTTTTCTGAAATATTTGAATTTCGAGTTCACTTTTTTGGGCAATCTCATCCGTTGGATGGATATTGGATGGTGGATATGAGAGGGCTTGTTACGGCGTGACAAGCCAGAGGCAAGTCACCGAATCCCCGTCCCTCACGCACACAGCACAGCCCCAACCCTAGCTAGCGATTGCGGCAAGCCGGCGATGGCCGACGGCGACCGCGACGGCCCCGCCCCTCCTCTTCCCCCCGTCCCCGCGCAGACTGCTGACTGCCCCGCGGCCAAGTACAGCTCCGCCCCTCTAATCCTCTACTCAATCTTCTAATTTTTATTTAGCCCTTTTGATTGGATTTGTTGCGCTCTGCCCAGATTTTCTACTAGTAGTAGATCTAATTTTCTAAATGCAGGTTTTTAATTTTACCTTGTTTTCTTGTTATTTAGATTGTAGATTAGAGCAATTTTTTTCTTTGTAGATTGCATTGAGAGCAATTTTTGTTTATATACTGCATTAAGATTAAAAAAATTACAATGAATACCCAGCCTCTACAACCTGGCGCCGCCACTGTGTGCACCCATGTGTAACTCGGAAATTTTTATTTGCAACTCATGTGTAATCCATCTACAACTAGAAAAATCTCAGTTGCAACCTATTTGCAACCATGTGCAACTGAAAAAAAATTAAGTTGCAACTCATGTGCAAATCACATACCGCACGAATCACGTTGTAAATCTGACGGGATTAGAATTAATTGAGTTTTAACTTAATTATCACTCAATAAGAAATAGCAAAACCGTAAATAAAAGGCCGCAACTAACAACTTATACACAACAAAATTGAAAAGGTCTAGTCTGCATACTCCCGTGAAAAATGTCAAACAAATTATCATGTAAGTGTCCGGCGCGCCGGAGAAAGCCGCGTCGAAGTGCAGCCGCCTGGGGCTTAGCCACCGGGAACCGACCATACTTCAGTTTCTGTTGTTCTCAAAAAAAAAAAAAAAAACTTCAGTTTCTGTTCGTGTCGCACACGAACACACCAACTCCCGTCCTCCAAGACAACAGGGCCGGTGGTGCCGTATCTGAAGCGGACTTGATAAATCTCCGGCCAATATATACTTGGGAGACAGATCTTTCCCCAAGAGGCAAGAGATCGTCCAGGAAATCGCTGCAGCTCCTCGGGCTGCTTCCGACACGAAGACGACGCGTCGTGGTACGACATGCAATCGAAGCAGCCAATCCCGGCGGATTATCCTAGAGATCGGAGCATCATCGCCGGAAAAACCATCGGCACGTCGTCCTGGCGCCGGCAGCCACCAATCATCGAGAAATCGCTCTTGCCGCTAAAGAAGAGGGCGATAAGCAGCGATGCTAGTAGCAGCGGTGCCGGCGATTCGTTCGTGATATTACCACCGAAGAAGAGACGGGTCGAAGATGCCACCAGCGCCGACGGGGTTCCAGTTCAGGCCCACCGGCACGACACGGCCGACGCTCCGCCCAAACCGTCCAGTCCCGTGTCACGTCCGAACTGCCGGCGATGCAGCAGAAGAAACTCATGCACGAAGACATCCAAGACGAACCGAGCGGAGGCGTCCGGTTCGCCCGGCGGCTCTTCCCACAGGCCGAGTGCAACGGGCCCATGGCGGCGGCGGCACGAGCAAAGAAGAAGAAGAAAACGAACAAGAACGACAGGCCGCGGCAGTCGGCGCGGGGCGCGGAGCTGAGCGGCTGCCTGGAGGCGCTCGGCGCCAAGGCGGCGCAGTTCGTCCGCACCAAGACCATCAACAAGAGCGACGTGTGCAGTAACCAGAACCGGCTGCTGATGTCGTGCAAGCCCGAGTTCCTCGCGGACCACCCGCCTCTTGAGCGAGAAGGAGGCGTACTTCGTCTTCCAGTTCGAGCTCGGGCTGCGCGTGAATGCCTACGACGGCGACGGGAGAGAGTATGATATGAGGCTCAGGTACCTCGTCTCCAACGGCGGGTTCCGCCTCGTCGACAAGTGGCACGGCTTCGTGAAGAAGAACGAGCTGGTCGTGCCGGTGACGAAGGGTCGCCACCACGTCGACGTTGAGCTGTGGGCGTTCCGGTCGAAGCAGCTGCCAGAGCAGCCCAAGCTGAACGACGGAGACAGGCAGCAGATAGTGGACGGGCTCAAGCATCACAAGGACGGCAACCTTGGGCTACTCGTCCTACCATACGTGAACGACGGTGAGGGTCGTATCGAGGAAGACGAGGAGCGTGCGCCGCCGACGTTACATGAGGCGAAGAGGAGGCCGGCGTCGGCCAAGGCGGTTCGAAAAAAGAGGAAGCTTGCAGATTGTGCGAGTCGGGGCAAGAAGGCTGTGGCGCGTGAGGTGACGTTAAGTGAGATGATCGTGGAGCATGGGATGGAATTGGCGATGTCGGTGGCTGGGCTGTTGAAGCTAACATATAGTCATGTCGTGCCCCCGGTCCGATGCTTGCCACCATGACGTGAGAGGTCGAACATTTTCTATAGAGAGAGAAAGATGCAGATGTATATAGAGAAATATTTTGTGTGAATTGGGCAAAATGTGCGGCATCTGTCGTTTCCTTCGGTTTTTTTTTAAACCATCTTACATCGGTACTACATGAGAGGAAAAGTTTGTAGACTTAAAATTAGCTATAATACGAGTACAACACGATGCTTCACCACAATGTTATGTTGTTGGCTCCCTGTATTGGGTAAACTAGAAGGTAAGGGCGCGCGTTGCCCCGCCCGCTTTAGCTGATTTTCGTTTAATTGGTTTGTTCCTTTTTTTTTTCTTTGTTGCTATTGTGCTTTGAATGAGGCGTTTTAACTTTTTATAGTTTGACCGATAGACAAAGTATGTTATTTTTATTCGTAATAACAAGCTTGTGAGTGTTATAAGGCTAATGTTTGGCATAAAGTTTTTGACAAAAAAGGTTTCAAACTCATAAGTCGTAGTGCATAACAATAGTTGCTCAAAAAATGGTAGGACAATATCATGAAATGTTTACAGTTTCATTTGCAATAATTTTCCAAACCAATTCAATATACTACAATAAAAAAAATAACACGAAACTATGGATTCAACATGCTAATAATAAGACCAATGATATTTTCATAACAACAAATGTCTTCTAGTACATCGTCAGCTCCATGAATTGCTCGTCTTATTTACCTATCTCCCTAGCTAGGATGGCATCGAAGCAGACGGCGTTGCAGCTTATTTTGTAAAACATGAAAACAGTCTAGTACATGTGAATGGATTGGGAACGTAATTAGAGTAACCCTAAGCATAAATCTGAAATACACATGACAACAACCAAAAATGTAACACATTTTAAAGGATAGTCTATGAATTAGTATTATTTCGTGATACCCCCTGCTGTCATTTGAAGGGATTAACTATTCAACCGAGATGTCATGCATTTCTAGCAAAATGCTAATTTCTACTTTAGATAGAAAGCTAATCTCTATTATCATTTGAAGAAGCTAACTATCTAACTATTGATTGCCACTAAGGTAAATCGCTTGAGCAATCATGACCTGGTATAAATGTACGCAGTGAAATAAAGCAACTCATGTGTGCAGTGAAAGAAAGCAACTCATGTGTGGGATTAAAGAAAAACATATTCAGTGTTTATCAGCTAGCCAATCATATAGAACTGGTACTTTATACTAAGAATCAACATAATTTTACCATGTACCTTACCATATCATCGGTGTATCGAAGCAACAACTTCAAAACAGCCCTTATAGTTGCCAGATAAAATATGCAATTTTAACATGTTTCAGTATAACAAACCTCGCCAATTTATACGTACTTTTTTATTTTATAAAACTCCATATCTAGGAGTTATCGATAATGATGAGACAACACATCCAAGGACATGTTTGGTTACTCGTACGTATTGCATCTGTGACTCACCAGAGGCTGGCTAAGGAGAAACGTGGTCTGGGCCATATTCTACACTAAATTTGCTTGACTGTATTGATTTTTACGTGTACTAGGTAATATGCCCGTACGTTGCAACGGGTGAGAAAAAATATGCATTGCACAGGCTTATAATGTAAGTTCTCGTTGGTACAGCCGCAACGTTCACAAATTCGTCAACGGCAGTTTTGTGATGTGCCAATAGGCATGTGTCGCCATCGTCACGTCAACCCACTTTGGGAAGTTATTCTTCACCTCGCTGCAGGGTTATGGAGTCGAGAAAGTAAAGTAAGACGAATAAACTGTTGAAGGAGAAGTATGGATGTAAAATGTGCGGACCACGTTCGATCATCCACTCCAACATCGACAAAATCGAAGTGTTCGTTGACGAATTCTCAATACATGATATGCAACTATCAAAAAATCGGTCAAGCAACAAGTCTGGATAATACCAGTGAAATTGCTATTGAGCTAAACTAAATCTGGTTGACGCTAAATCAAGTATTTCAAATTTAAGAGTATATCATATCCGGGGGCACAGATTTGGCATGTACACCATGTGATTTTTCTCACCGGATATTTAACCTTCACAGAACACAAATTAACATATATTCACAAAAAATTAAGTGCATTATAAGCATCTTTTATTAAATCTAAATGATTCCTTAGCATACACAACTCAAGAAATGTACAAATCTTTACACATGATTATTTCTTTCCTTTGTTGATTGAAAGCTCTTTCCGCACGTCCATAATTCTAAATGATTCCTTAGCATACACTAGTAGTAGTAGTAGTAGTAGTAGCAGCAGTAGCAGCAGCAGCAGCAGCAGTAGTAGCAGTAGCAGTAGGAGTAGTAGTAGCAGTAGTAGCAGTAGCAGTAGCAGTAGCAGCAGCAGCAGTAGTAGCAGTAGTAGCAGTAGTAGTAGCAGTAGCAGTAGCAGTAGCAGTAGCAGTAGCAGTAGTAGCAGTAGTAGCAGTAGCAGTAGCAGTAGCAGTAGTAGTAGTAGTAGTATTGCAAGGTTTAAAGAAGCTACCAACACTGAAAAGGTGTACAAACAGGAAAATTCAATTATCTTATGTGTACTAACGAAATATTGCACACTGCAAACAAGTGAGGTGCACTATGAATATCTGTCTTTTACCTACACAAAGTAAGAGGCAACTAATGTTACAGAAGCATTAAACAACCACTCAAGTCCTCAACATTTTCTCACAAAAGTTATTAGTTTAATAGGTTCACCTCTCACGTATATGTTCATCAGACACTTCCTCAGAATTCTTTGTGCTAGACTAAGCGTAGAGAAGTTGTTACAAAAATAAATTGATCTGCAAGTGTAGGAAGAATGTACAAATGTGTCAAGTAGTTTACTGAAGCAAGCTAATTCAGGTCATGGTGATGCGCATCAACATAAGCATTTGATAAAAAAAGGTTTCCACTTTGCTATGCATCTCAATCTACCGGTGACACTGACAATAAACACTCAAATCGAAAGTGCTAGTTATTCATTGTGTGGCATCTGCTGTAGGCTGTAGCTAGCCGTTATTGAATTTCAGAACACACCTTTTTCTTCCATAGAAAGAAGACTGCTTTTCATGAGCGCAATGGGATCTGAAGAGATATTAAAATACAAAAAGGAGAATATTCAGAAGTGAGGTACCATTAGAAAAAAAATACAATACAACATGATGCAAACATATAACTGATTAACGGGATTAGTTATTCCAAGATGCAGTAGACTAATTCTATCTTTATTACTACAGTCAAGAGTAGTTTCAGTAGAGGAACGACAGTAGCATAGAATAATTACAGTTTTACGTTTACCAAACAATTGGCAGTAGAAAAGGTCCAACCTTGGCCTATAGTGCACCAATAAGATATAATTAGTCTTGATAGCTTTCTATGCGCTTGCAAGCACCCCGAGATGCATGCTTTGGCTTGATATAAGTATATAACGGATGCCAACATCGTGCTCTGCTTCTGCCCGAGGCGTCTCACTCCGACATGCTGCTCTCATGTCTCACTCCTATGAAAAGAAAATTTGTTGTGATGCATACTTCCTATGAAACATCTGTGCAAACATGTCCATTACGCACTAAATTTGGAGGTACGTATCTGTTGTGAACTCTCTAAATTTGGAGATGTGACTGGTTTTACAGAATTATAAGTTCAGTTGATATCCAACCTTAGGTAGACAAACGCATCACTGGGGTTAAACTTTTTTGATGTGTCGAATGTACTCTATCCAGTTCGTCGGAAGGTGGATATACGGTTGGCCTAGACAACCAGAAATTGCATGAACTGAGAAGCAGACAGCACACAGAACAAGTGCGGCTATGGTCCTGAGCTGTTGTTAAATGACCACAGAACAATTCAGTAGATAATCGCAAAAAAAAAAAGAACAATTCAGTAGATAACTCAAAAGAAAACGCTAATTTGCATACCTCTGTAGATGTGGTTAACCTCCACTCAGATCAATTAAGGTCCTTTGATATAAGCTCTTGGGTCGGTGTCGGCATCAGCATGCCCTGATCAAGATGAATTTAACTTTGCACCATATAACTTTGCACCACTTTGCCCTCGTTGGCATGGCGCCATAGCACAGAGTCCAGAGAAGAGAGAACCCGCCATGGGTGCTGGTGTCGGATGGCGTCAGGATCTTGCAAGAGTGCACCACTGGCCTTGGCATCTCCAGCGACGTCAGCGCTGGTGTGGTAGACTCCTGTGGGGGAGACTCGTCTCAGGGAGGGAGGCGCGCCGCCGGTCGCGAGGCAAGGAAGGGGAGGGGCGGTGCCGGTTCTGCAGGGGATGGGGAGGAACTCCACCGGTTGAGTGTTATGGCAGGCAGGGGAGTGGTTGAGCTTCGCCGGAGAGACGATGCGCACCGAGCGGCACGATCCACAGCCGGTACGCGGGTTTCTTCCGGTGGCGGCGCGTGGAGAGAAACAGGGGCAGGTGCACAGGTCCCTGTCGGCGGCGGCGCGCGGGGACAGCCAGGTCCGGCTTCTCGGCGGCGGACAGTGGGGAGACCGAGGGGCCGGAGCGTGGGTTCCTCCCGGTGGCGGCGCACGGTGAGAGGCAGAGGGGGTGGTGTGTTTCTTCGGGTGTGACGAGCGAAACCACGTATTGCGCTTTGGTAGACTGAGGAATTAAACTTTTCTTCTGTATGGAAGAGAAGGGAGGAGAGGCGGTAATTAGGGAGTTGATTAGCAGTTACTCCTAAATCGTCGAGTGCCACGAAGGACAAGGCAGTACGATGCGGAGTGACGGACGAAGGTGGGCAGGAGACAGGACACTCCGTTCTTTTGTAGTAGAGACATGGAGAGACGCAAACACGGGCGTTTGGTTATATACTATGTTTTTCTTACAAGTGACACTTGAACTAATTCGTCTACATAACAGCCATATGAGAAGCGGCGGAAGGAATAACGGCGCGGCGCGACGGCATTGAGGCGGCGGAGGTAGCGGATGGGCCTGCGTGGGCGTTGAAGTTTGCAGCGGGAGCGGACCGACACCTAAATATGTACAGCATAAAATCTATACATATATGTCTGCTGAAATGAAAAAGGTACAACGCGAAAGTTGTGGAGAACAGAGAGATGGATCTACTCATCGAAGGAATTTTCAAACGGTTGAACGAGTGCGACGAATTTGATAAAAATTGACTAAAATAGTACAAACTTCATTCCAATATTAACATGTTACAATTAATGAAATTTGAAACCAATCAGGGGAATGAAATCTACTCGTCGATGCGCATATATTTCGTATACATTATAGCTCAAATTCTAAACATGTAGTTATGTACTAAATCACTTTCACTCAACATGGTCTAGCCGAGACCACATGGATCCATCTACTTGTGCATGACAAATGGGCCACATAGCTAAGGAGGAGGTGGAGGCACCAGGAGCCTGGAATTCCAGGTAGGCTGTCAAAAATATTCGAGCTCGACAAACAGTTTGAGTTCGATTCGCTCGACTCGAGTTCGGTTCGAGAGCTAGATCGACAAGCCAAACTCAAGCCTGATGTGAGGCTCGCGAGCTGGACGAGCTCGAGCTCGAACAGTTCGTATAAGCTCGTTAGTCCACGCCATTGCACAGTCCGTCTTATTTCCAGGAAATATTAGGCCGTATGCAGCACGTACACAATCATTTTTCTTTCTCTTAGCCTAGGCTACACGTCAGTGGCATTTCATGTCACGCAGAAACAAGCCCATCTACAGTAATTGTTTTTACAGCCCAGTACAGTACGGCCCAGTGCTAGTACATGTACCATGTATGGTGTGCACTTCTTTAGTCCCACCTCGATCGTGGATGGAGAGTGGAAGAGGAACTCCTGCTATAAAGAGGCTCTCGTAAGGCAGTTGTCAGCTACCACAGCTCCTAGCGCCAAATGCTGAATCGCGTTGGACACATAATTTAATTAGTGTATAAACTAACGAGCTTTTCAGAGCTCGCGAACGTTTGGCGAGTCTAAAGAAGTGCTAAATTAGCTCGAGGAGGATGTCGAGCTCGAGCCGAGCCCATGTATATTCGCTCGAGCTCGGCTCGTTGACAGCCTAATTCCAGGGAGCTTAGTACTTAGAGAGATTCATCAGCAGGCGAGCAGATCGCACCCCTGGTGATCCGAGCAGGGAAAGTTCTATAGAATCATGGCATAAATTAGTTAACGATCCGAACAATTTGTTTACACACTACAGTGTATATGAAAAACATCAAAATTGCAGCACGGAAGCCTGGATGATTCGGGCTAACCTCTTATTGCCCACTATATTGTTCCAAGTACTCTTTGATCATCAGCCTCTCTTCTTTTGTAAGATTAGGGTTCTGACCAGTCAACCGCTCCCTCATTGCTTGCTCTTCGGCGCTGGCGTCATCCCTAGCAACCTGCAAGGAGGGTGTAAGCCATGCTGGAATAGTGGTATATGTAAGACAGTCCGTGGAATTAGGGAAACATCTCACTTGTATGTAATTATTCACATGGCCATCCGCGTTCGGATTGGTCTTCATCTCATGTTCATTGCACAACCAGTTGCCATCCACTACATATTTGTACTCATACCGTCCTTCCTTCAGGGAAACAAGTACAAGGTGTAAGATACAGTGAGCGTGAAGTTGGACACAAATCAAGAAAAGTGTGCAACAGATATGTTGAATCAAAATTTGTTAAGGGAACAAAATGAATGTCTCCATTATAACTTGGATCAATTAGATGGCCATTACTATGGTTCAAATTAACTTTCTTTGGTGGCAATATATCACGATATGCAGAACCCTTATATCTAAGGGCATTGTTAAGATGCAAGACTCATGAAGCATTAAGCTTGATATTACAGACCGATGGTATTCCGATGTAAATGCTTCGGTGTAATAGTTAGTTCGATACTCACCGGTAACTCCCTCTCAAGAAACCATGCTCTTTTCTCCTTATCATACGCCAGGGGAATTTTCTGTATAAGTACAGGAAATAAATATAAGACATAAAAATAAATCAGTTAAGAGTGTTCAGTGCAACAGCATATATTAATAAGGTAGATTCTACACACCACCAAATGGAAAATTTCGAACACGATAAATATATACAAGGCATAGTTTAAGAATAAACATACCTGTCCCCACCCAATGTCAAGCCCCGAAATTTCAACAGAAGAACAATTACCATTTTTCCACTTCAAAGTGATGCAGTTTTTTGACAAGCCCGTCAGCTAAAGGATAAGACAGTCATCAGTTAGAACAAAGATCCAGGACGGACAAATATATCAGAAATCTGTTTATCTTCTCCATCATAACTACAAACAGAGAATACATCTTAGCGCCACTTACAATGTCAACAGTTGCCAATTTAATAGCTTCCAACTTTGGAAAGCTAGGCCTTTTACTCTACAAGATAATAAATGATTAGATTTAAATTCCGGAAGAATAATAAAGCAAGATAACTCATCATGTGGTAAAAGTTAACTTGAATCTACTACAGAAGACAGTGAAGAGAGAGGTGCAAACAAGGAGCTGGTTGCTGGATTTTGGCATCAACAGTGCATACATATTATACAAACAAAATATTTCCCTGGCAACATTTGTGTACGTTCCACAACGGTAACGGTAATGGAAAAGATTTCAAGTTCATAATACTACCTGTAGTAGCTGATGTCCTTCGTTAAGATTGTAACCAAGAATCCAGAACATATATGCCAGCTGAAATTTTGCAAAATACTCAAAGAATTAGAGAACTATCAGTAGATAAGATTATGGACAACATCAAATAATATTGGAAGAGCTAGATAAAATATGAAGACAACAGCACAAGAGTCAAGTTATCAAAGCACTCTGTGCAAACTGTACATTTTACTGACTCCAAATAAGATGATTATGTTATTATCTAAGGAATTATGGATTTCAATACGGTAATAACATTTGTTATCTGTTGGATGGCACTTTAAGCAAATGCACACCTACATGCTTATTTCAATTACTCCCCTGTCTTCTTTTTTTGTGGGTGGGGACTGGGGATAAAATTAGCTGATATGACAAGAGACAAGACCATGTAAACCTATTGGCACATCAGAACATATTGGGAAATAGTAAGGGAAAGACTATGTGAACGTACTGCCACAGCAGGAGCTCTTCCAAGTCCGGCTGTACAATGTATATATGTTATCCCACCATTACGGCTGGCAAGCTTGTACAATTTGCTAATCACAGCAGGAAGCCTCAGTCGCAAATCAAAAGCATCAAAATCCCTGTGTAATTGAACATTATACAATTTAGAACTTAAAATATGCACAGCACAAACAATGAAAAAAAATGCCCTCAATGTAAGGAAAAGGTACACTAACAATGCATACTGGTTGATGGAAATATCAATCATCTAGCTCCAACCTCAAGTAAAAGTAAAATCTTTGTGATTGGATTGAAAACAGAAGCCAAATAATTAATAAATCAAGATTTTTCATCAGAGGCTAGCAGAAAGAAATAGCTTTTCTCTCATCGCCATTTATGGTTACACTGGTCTGGGGATTGACCCTACGGATATGGCTATTGCACCTATGAATTCAAAAATGAAAAGATTCTAGCACATGTCAAAGACTTCACTGATGGCCATACTTTTTGCATTACTAAACAGTCTGGGAAGACACTTCTAAAATTATCATATTGTGCATGCATAAGGTCGACAGGAATATGAATATCACATACTATAAATTGTCAACAATAAGATCTCGTTGGAACTAAAGGCAGCTCAATGAAGTCACACTACAACTTGATCAGTTCCAAACCAAGAGGAACAATGACATCTTCTACAAATTTAACTACTCTTTGGAACAAAGAGTTCCATAACTGCATTTGGCATCAAGCCAAATTCTTAATTCCAGCTTAAAAAGCACTCATGTAAAATATAACTTTTAATACCTAACTTCTTCACGGCAGTGCTCAATATCTTTGCATTCTAGACAGTAGTCTTGAATGGCACTGATGTCAACTCCAAAATATCTAATCAAAGTGGTGAAGGATGGATCACGTATATTCATTGTAAAAAGCATTACATAGCAGTGAAGTAACAAATAACTATGCCGTTAGAATTAAATCTAAATCATGTTATGTATATACACATTGCACAGAATAAATAGCTGAAGGAAAAATGCATGTTTGGATAGGAAATTTTGTAACATATTTTCACATATAAAAGTACATTTTAGGATCTTATACAAATGCTGTTGCTAACTCAATAATAATTTTTAGAAATTAAAAAGTTACAATTTGGCAATAATCTAGTAATATATTGCTTCATCTGCACCAGAAAAGATGGCAGAATAAATTTCAATGGTAGGGATACTCTAGGTCTGGATCTTGCTGCAAGCAGAATACAGTTTTTACACCAATTTCCCGAAGCTTATCAACATCACGTGGGCTCTGCATATGAAAGCAGATAATCAGATGGAGTCAGAGTTGTAAATTTTTATCTGAAAGGTTGAGATGAGAACCTGTAAGCAGGACCCACAATCAAGTCCGGGCATATAAAATTGTAATTCATTCCAAGCTCATGTCTGTACGTCAACACTAGAAATGAATTTGGAAGAAAAAAGGAAATATTTTAGGAATGAGTGTTTGTAGACAGAACTTCACAAAAAAGGAGCATAAGACATGCAATCATATTCCAGAAATTAGTGCTAAACTGTTGGACTGAAGGTAAGCAAATTTTGAGTGCTTAGTTTCTGGTAATATTCTATACGATGTAATGAAGAAAATTGAATGGAATAGTGTGACAGCAGCTAAAAGGGAAACATTCAGTTGAGGAACAATGCTACATGTAAGTAAAGTAGCTCGGATCCTCCAGGAGGCCAGCTGTTGAAATACTCAGTCTCAGATAGGGGGAGGTAAGATATACAAAAAAATGCATTTAGATGGATAAGCTGTTGCGAAAATCTAAAGGTCCATAAAGGGGAATGAGAATAAAGACATAACGAGCTCGTCAAACTAGGATAGAGAATAATAGTTTGGTCTGAATGGTTCTAATCAAGTAATAGACTAATAGCTCAAATCAGCATTTCGATGGAGACATCTTATATGACTTGGACCATTTCTCATTTTGCAGCTATAAAGGGATCCATTAAGTCAGCAAACCAGCCAGCCCACCTCAACTCAACAAGGAATAAAACAGCTAGTACCATATAACACTTAGAATTAATAGTGGATCAGCCACTCAAACTGTCAAAAGAAAACTGTGAATCAGTCAAGTAAGCTGATTCTGTTCTTCACCTGCTCCCATAGCTTGTGTCATGTTGGTGCTATACGAATCGGACTTCTCTGTGCCCGGCTCCATCGCGCTGCTCTCCGCGCTCGAAGTGGATGCCCCAGATCCCTGAAATGGTCAGTTAACAACCGTTAATACAGTGCGAAGAAGTGGCACTGGTATAATCACAATCGTAGGTTATATTAATAGCGAATCAAAAAATAAGTTTACAACAGTGATTTCAGCCACGGTAGCGAATCACTGGAGTATCTATCAAAGTCATCTGGAACAAAAATCGAATCGCATAAGGACGAGAGCTGTGTGGAAAATGCATACAGTTTTTACGGTGTTGGACCTGCGACTCCCGCCGCGAACCATCGCCTGGCGATTCGCAACCGAAACCAGCAGATTAGAGGGAGCCCGATCCGTCGTAACACCAGAAAAATCAAACCATAATCGCACGAAATGGGGATCAGTGGGGGGCTCACCAGGTTGAGCGGCGAGGGCCGCCTCATCGATCTGGATCCCACGATCGGAGGCTCCCTGGGATGGCGACGGCAAAAATCAACCACGTTGCGGAATCCACAGACGACGATGAAACATTTCTCGGCGAAATCGAAAGAGGGTATGAGGAGGAGGGGCGCCCTCCGTCCGAGGCCGGCCGGCAGGCCCCGCCTCACTTACTTGAGCAGGTGCTGGAGGCAGTTCATGGCTTCGCCCTGCTGGGCCGCGATGCGGAGGCGCACAGAAATATCTCGCTCGCGGCGAAGGGAGGACGGAGATGAGGGGAACAGGAGAGAAGAAGACGGGAGGGGAGGCAGCAGCCCGTCTGCGTGGACCCGGTCTATCGACGTCTCCCGTCACCGTGCTGGGCACCCGTAGTCTGTGGTGCGAGTGGGGTATATAGGCCGAGTGCACGGAGAAGTGGACCGCGGTGGCTTGTCCTCGGCTAAATCGGGTGGGGTCCGCTTTTAGCTTTCCTTCTCTTGACCCGTTCCTCGCCGTCAGTCAGACGACGGCGACGGGTCACGCGCGTCATCTTGTCTTCTTTCCTTCATTGGTGTCGCTGTCCATTTTGCTTGTTCCTCGTTTAGAAGCCACGAAATGTTACGATGTCCCGACTTCTTTTTCTAACATAAACTTGAATTCATAGCTCTTGGAATGGTTCACGGCAGTTTTATTGAAGTTCAACTAGATTGCCGTGGTGAGGGTGACCTTTTTTTTTACATACTACGTTTAAGAACATGGCCATTGATTTTTTTTTTGTGGTACCGTACTACCGTTTCTTTTATGCAAATCTACATCTCCCGTGAGGAACCAAGTGTGCCGATGTTGGGGATGAAACCATTTGACGATGCACATATGATGAGATGCCACCACAAGCTCACACCGGGGAGAAATACGATGTAGACGCCCTACCTTCCAAACAACACCATGTCCGGAGATCAGCATTTCAAACTCATAATGGATAGTTTGAATACAGAGTTATGAGTTTTGACTTTAGTGGGGCTCCATCAACATTTCAATCTTCTATGAATGAGACACTCAAATCTTGCTTATGTTGGTGTGCCATCGTTTTCTTTGACGATACCTGCTTTATAGCAGAACATTAATTGACAACATATGCATGATCTACATGAAAGTGTTATCTCTGCTACGACAAAACCAGTGGCCCGTGAAAGAATTCAAATTTTGCTCTTTTGGCCTCGGAAGAATTGTTTCTTACGTCCAGGGCATAAAATTAGTGAAGCGGGGGTAGCAACATATCCCAATAAAGTTGAAGTATAGTAGAAAATTGGGAACAACCTGATACGTGAAATAGTTGCGGCAGTTTTGGGGTCTAGTCGGCTACCGTAGGAAGTTTTTCTGGATTTTGCCATCATCGCGGAGCACTTGACATCCTCACTGAAGACAAACAGCCTCACCCCCCATCAGAAACAACATTTTATTTGCTCGAAACTAGCTTGGTCACTGCTTCAGTCTTAGCTTTATATACCTGACTTTAATTCTGTGTTCATGATAGACACTGATGTAAGTACCACTTGTGTCGGAGCAGTTTTACATCAAAATGGTCACCCCATTGCTTTTCTTAACAAACCTCTCGGCCCTAGCTAACAAGCAAGGTTTGTCGACTTACAAACAAGAATTGTTAGCAATTGTTTTGGTAGTGGATCATTGGCGATCTTACCTAGAGAACCATGAGTTTATCGTTGGAACTGACCATCGTAACTTGACTCGTTTTAAGGAATAGACTGCATAGACCTTGGCAGGAAAGAGCTTTCACCAAGTTGTTGGGTTTGAGATATAAAATCTGCTATAAGGAAGGAATTGAAATTTTATGACGATGCTTGTTAATAAAAGACCATAATGGCATCCTGATGCTTTATGTTTTTTATGTTTGTCAACCTCTTTGGCTACAGAAAGTAGTGCATGGGTATACCCAAGAAGTTGTTGCTCGAAAACATTTTGTTGAGTCGTCTTTGTCCAGTCCAACAGAGCATTACTCTTTGTCACGAAGGGTCATCAAGTACTATAACAAGATTTGGTTAGGAACTGATACCCATATACAAGGTAAGGTCATCCAAGCCTTGCATGCAACTTCTATAGGAGGCCATTTTGGATTTCCAGCTACTTACCAGTCCAAATTGTTTTACTGGCTTGGTATGAAGAAGCACGTCAACGTTGTGGTGCAAGGGTGTCAATTTTTTTAGTGGTAAACCCAGTCGTTCTAGCCACTGTGTGTTCCTCCAAACGCTTGCCACCCTATCACTCTTTGAGTTTATCAGTGGTCTTCCAGTGTCCTGCATGTATGATTACATTTCTATGGTCGTAGACAAGTTCACAAAGTATATATGCACAGCCCCTCAGTCACCCTGTTTGGTTTAGATGAGCACGTGGCCACTACTTTTGTGAACAATATATCAAACAACATGGTATGGCTGAAGTCATGATTTCAGATAGAGATCCACTGTTTACTAGCAAGTTCTGGCGGAAGTTATGGTCTCTCATTGGCACGAATTTGAATATGAGCACTGCCAGTCATCCTCAAAATGATGGCCAGACCAAACGGGTTAACCGGTGCATGTTTTGTACGTACAACACCAAAAAAATGACCCGGTGGCCTTTGTCGAATAATAGTATAACACAATTGTGCATTCTTCAGCTGGTTTTACACCTTTCCAGGTGTTTTATGGGTATCAACCATGTTTATGGGGGCATTGAAGCAGCTGATGATTATGTGGTCATGTATGTATTACCGTTGGCTTAAGGAATGTCGTATAATGAATGCACTGTCGAAGCAACATCTTAATGGGGATAATCAAATTATGAAAACAGGATGACAAAAAATGAGTTGATTTGGTCTATAATGTTGGAGATCTGTTGTTCTTGAAGTCACAATTGTACGCACAAAGTTCAATGTCTCACCAAGCTAACCACAAGCTTAGCTTAAAGTACTTTGGACCATACAAACTCATCGAGCGTATTGGGCAAGTAGCATATAAACTCGAACTTCGTTCCCCGCACAAGTACACCTAGTTTTTCACATATCTTTTTTAGATTAAAAGGGCCCCAGGACGGGAACCCCAGTTCCATTACTCAAATGAAACCAGACATAGATCCGGATTACAGCGAAGGCAAAATAAAAGCGAGCTAGGATGGAAATTAAAAGTCTAACAGGAGCTAGAGTTTGAGCCCATTATTACAGAGACAAGAGCTACCCAAACAGTTGAAAATAGGGTTTCCATAGCACATCCCAGCCACATGAGTGGGGAGAACATGGCTACTGATTAGGAACGATGCGACCCTCGACGACTAACCAGAGCTTGCCTTGATATCTTACAGAGGGAGCACCTCAACGCGACAATGGTTTCCCCTAGGCACATGCATTCATCCCAGCGGCGTCATCGGTGAAGCCATCAGCGGCAGCTGGTAGCAAGGCGGCATGTCGGGCGCTAGAGCAGACGTCCTCGACAGCGTGAGTGAGGTAGCAAGCAAGAACAGCGACTTCAGTCCTGGAGCTACCCCCACGGCAATGTAGGGGTCTCCTTTAGTCTCTCCATGACCATCTGTTCGAAGCTGTCGATCATGATCATCATCGGTTGCTTGAACAAGAGTCTCCACTTCTTCACTGTCTTGAGAATCATCCACCAGACCTGTTTCATGCATAACCAAGTTTGACTATCAAATATTAAAGCATTCCGAGTTTTCCAAATGCTCCAGAGCACCGCAACACAAATTGCATTTAGACTAGCATGCTTATTATTTGCATTCCAAAACTTAGCTATAGACATGTTAGTCGGTACCAATCCTAAAACCAAAGAAGTTTGAAACGAAAGACCAAACTTCAAGAGAGACAATGCATCCAAAAAACAAGTGATCAATCGTTTCGAAATCGTTGCAAAATATACATTCCAGAGGTTTGTGCATTTTGCGTTTGAGCAAGTTGTCACGTGTCATCAGCTTGTTATTCGAAAGCAGCCAAAGGAAGATTTGCACTCTAGGGGGAATGGTCAGAGACCAAACCGCTGGCACGTACACCTGTGTAATCCCCTAAAACTAATGATCTTATAAAGGGAGCTAGTAGAGTAGACACCCCTTGATTCGTAAGCCCAAACAATTGAGTCACACTCTGTAGAGATCATGGCACTACTGGCGATATGTTCTAGCTCATACCACTTCTGCATCAAAGCTAGATAGAAATTCCTCCTAAAAGTGAGCTTAAGGTTCGAGCCATCCCAGACCTATCAAATGGTAGCCATCGATTCATTACAGATAATGTAGAGATGCCAGAACTGAACACAAAGTGGGGATGTGCCAAACCAGGTGTCTTCCCAGAACCTAATCTTGGCACCATCCCCAACTTTCCACCAATACCCAAATTTTACCGAATCAACAACCCACATAAACCCTTTCCAAAATCTAGAGGAGTTTAGATTAGAGCTACAGAAAATATTGAGATTTTTCATCATGTACTTAGATAAACTATCGTCTTCCTTATCTCCCTCCTCGAAATATCTTTTGACCAAGATGCGAGGAGGCAGAGATTGACATCTCGAGGCAGGGAATCCTAAGCCTCCGAAGTCCTTAGGCATGCAAACTAAATTCCAGTTTGCCAGGTGAATTTCCTTTTTTTTCTTTAGTGTCGTTCCACAGACAACGGGGCATTTGGGTATTGATCAAATCCAATTCCCATTTCGGGAATTTAAAGAAAGAGAGGAGATAAACTGGAATGCTAGCTAGATAGACCCTAATTAAGGTAACCCTCGCTGCATAAGACAAGAGCTTCCCTTCCAACCAGCAATGCTTTTCAAAATCTTGTCAATGATCGGCTGAAGGTCCTCTCTTCTGAGCTTATCGTGGTGCAAGGGGATCCCCAGGTATTTAATTGGGAAAGTCCCCACAGTGCAACCAAGGATGTTTTTCAAAGCATTCACATCATCTTCGCAAAGATTGATGGGAACCAACTCGCTCTTGCTGTAATTTATTCTCATACCTGAGACTTGTTCAAAGCAAGTGAGTATGTTTTTAAGATTCCTAGCTGTGTTTAGATTGTTTTCAAGAAAAAAGGATGGTGTCGTCAGCGTACTGCAAGCTGATGACACCTCCTGGACACAGCTGGGGACAGAGTCCTCTTATAAGATTACAAGAAGCCCCTCTAACAAGCATCCTGTAAAAACATCTACAACTAGATTGAAAAGGATGTGAGACATGGGGTCTCCCTGCCTAAGCCCTTTGGCAGTAACGAAAAAGCCTCCCTGGATATTGTTGATCTTAACTGCTACCGATCCTCCTCTAGTGGCCATTCTGATCCACTTCCTAATTTGGGGGCCAAACCCTCTTTTGAGGAGAGATCGTCTAGAAAATCAAGATCAACCTTATCAAAGGCTTTCTCATAGTCAAGTTTGAGCACCACTCCTTCCTCCTTACCATGATGGACAGAGTGGAGGACCTCATGTGATGTACCTACACTTTCCAAAATATACCCGCCTTTGATAAAGGCTGTTTGGTTTGGGGCAATTATGGAGTCCATAATGCCACCAAAATGTGTGGTAATCAGTTTGGTGAAATTTTGAAAATGCAGTTCAACAGACTGATTGGTCAAAAAAAATTCATCGAGGTGGCGTCAGCTTCCTTGGGAATCAAGGTGAGCACCGCGAAATTCAATGTAAACAGATCCAAATTCCCGAGATGAAGTCATGGAACAGGGCCATGATATCTTTCTTAACCACCTCCCAATTTTTTTGGTAGAACATAAACGACAGTCCATCAGGACCAGGAGCTCCATCAGAATATGAACTAAAATAGCCTTTTTAACCTCCTCCTTAGAGAAAGGTAATTCCATGGAGGTGTTCTGCTCAGTAGTTATAAGTTCTTCAGGGGAGAAGAAATCACCCCCAAGAGAGAACCCCGATTTTTCTACTGTACAGAAAAGGTTTTTATAAAAGGATGAGGCTATCTCAAGCATTCCGTCAATGTCTGAGGTCGTCCCATTAGGACCATCGAGAGTGAGGATCATGGTTTTCCTTCTACGTTGATTGGCCACCGCATGGAAGTACGTGGTGTTCCTATCTGGTTTTTCACATATCTCAACTTGGTCGAGACACTCCTCAACACGTCAGGTATCTTCGACTTATCTTCTAATACTTATATGATTTATGTTTATGTGAAATTGTTGACTACTCGGTGGTGCAATAAGGGCCATCAGCCATCTGAGAACGGTTGATTGATTGATTCATTGCTCCAATGCTCTCGCTAAGGAAGATGCGCGGGAAGACTTGCATGATCTTCGGGCCCTTCTTCCGTAGGAGTCCCGCTGATGCACATGGGCTGCAGACGATGATACGAGTCTTGATACTCCACGTCTCGCGAAGCCCAGCAAGAGATACTAGGGACCATAATGGATTGGAGGCCCGAAGACATAGCCCACAACTGCTTAAGAGTCGCTTCGTCATGTCGCAACTCATCTGTTGAGACCAGCTGTGGTTTTTAGCTTCATCCATCTGTCGATATGTTGTTTACAAGACGACTGTAACCTAACTTCATGTTTCCAACTTTTTTTGAAAGATCCAGCAATTGTTGGCTTACTGATTTATAGTAGGTAGAATATGTACAAGCTAGCCCTTGGGAAAATGAATAACCAAAAGGAATTTAAGAGAAAAAAGGTAGAGCTAGAAAGGCAAAAACATGAGGCACAACCCTGCCTCATAGGGCCATGACCACAACGCTTCCTAAGGCCGCCGCCTTGACACACACCGCCGTCCGGGGCCGCCGCCCCGGCTTTCACCACCTAGACCACAGAGCCACCTCTCATGACCGCCACATGCCCGAAACACAACGAGAGTTAGGAGAACTCCAAGGCGACGCCTTCCACAAGGTAACGACGTGAACATCGCCGCCGCCCTCTCCGGAGGAGTTAAGGTTTTCACCCGGAGAGTCTTTAACACTCGCGCTGGTAGAGGATCGCAGCTTTCGAACGACGTGTTCAAGAAGGGGAACGACGCCCTAGGGCGCTGCCGTCGTCGGCACCAAAGTGCTAGGCTTTCACCTGAAGCGCGATCTCAACCGCCAAGCCCTAGGGCTTACGCTAGGGAGCAGCAAGGCAAGCGACGTGGCTCTGTCATGCCACGGGAGCCATGTGCGTAATTTGTAAAGATCATAAATTATGACACTTTTACAAAGAATCAAGGGGATGGACTACAGGGCGGCGCCGCATATATGCTCCCGCGTGCGGCGGTTGTGTGGCCCTGCGGACACGGACATAACCGGGAGCAACTTTTCTTCAGAGCCTACTCTACGACATGAGGACCATGGCCCAGAGGAATAGGCTGGTCATGATTGTCCTAGTCGGCTGGCCCACTCGAGCCGCCTACTTTTCTGTACGTAGATCCTCTCACATATAACCATGTCCAGGAAATATTAAAGTTTTTTTTAGATAAACAGCCTTCTCGCGATGTTCTACTCCAATGAAATGAAACAACGTCTCACATCTGTTCTTCATTACATCAGGCTAAATGCTAGGAAAACTATAGAAAGCCAACACGAAAACTATAGAAAGTCTAGGTGTGCGTGGGGTGCCTGCCGGCGGTGCTGTGGAGTTGGCGGCGTGGTCGGAGAGGCTTTTGGCGGCGGCGGTCCTTCCTCTGTCCTCGGTGCTCCGGCGGAGGCCTGGGGCAGATCTACCGTTTCTAGCGCGGCCGCTGCTCCCCGGAGCCGCGGCGTGCTTCCCCTCGAGTTGGTGGCCGTGATGGCAGCGCTAGCTCTTGTCCGTGGGGTCCGGCGGCTTTCACCTCGGTGCTTGGCCTTGCTTTTGCTTAAGATTTCTGGAAGTTTGCAGGTGGGAAGCTCTCCTTCGTCGGTGGTCGTGGATGGCGCTGTGGAAGAAGGGTGGATCCGGCGGCGGCTCGAGGCCGATGCTCCTCCAGCGCTCAGATTCTGGTGCTTGCGTCAGATGGCCTCTGCGGCATCTCAACATGGTTGCTCAAGCCGGCTGCTGCGGTGTGAGGTGAGCTCGCCTTCTTCCTCCCCGGCGGCGTGCTACTGGTGCTCGAAGGAGGTGCTCTGCGTGGTGGATCCGCGTTCGCCGTTTGTGGGGTGTTTTTTCCCTCTGTTCGTGTGTGTTCGTTCGATCTGGTGTTGATCTTGTACACGAACTTCCTTCAAAAAAAAAAAAAAAAAACATCACTTTTTCCGCATCCGTTTCCTTTCTCCACAAACACTATAAAGCACTAGACAGGTTCTCAAAACGCCCTCCCGAAATCTATTCCTTCCGGTGTTCTCCAGCTGTATGTAGGATCCTTCTCCAGCATGAGTCGGGGAGCCTCTCGGACTCTCTCTCTTCCATCAGCAACAAGCACCTGTAAAATATTGAGGAATTCTACAAAAAAATGGAATACCAGATTATTTTGTGATAATCACCAGGTTGTTCCAGGTAGTAGATTTCTTGTACAAGTTTCTAACAAAAGGTTATCCTAGTAGCAATTACCACATTAAATAGTTATTTTAGATATCAGATTTCCCGACAAATAGTCACCAGGTTATCTCAGTAAACAGCTACCAAATTAATTAGTCACAATTATCACATTACCCTATCAGTAGATACCAAATTGATTAATCACAATATCAACTTAATTAATTAGTCTCAGCTATCAGATTATTTCATTAGTAGCTATCAGATTAATTAGCCACAGCTATTAGGTCATCCGAAGTGTAACGCTCGATTAATTAATCCCTGTACGAGATGATTCTAGATACTAGATTTCCTGACATATAGTCAATAGGTTATCCCATAACAGCTACCAGATTAATTAGTCACAATTATCACCTTAACCTATAGTAGCTACCAAATTAACAATAATCGCAATATCAGCTTGATTAATTAGTCTCAATTATCAGATTATTTCATTAGCAACATAGCCACGGTCATCAGGTTATCCCAGCCGTAACTCCTTGATTAATTTTCATTAGCAGCTAGCAGATTAGTTAGTCACAGTTATCAGTTTATCCCAACCGCACCTATCAGATTAATTAGACTCAATTATCAAGTTGTTTAAATAACAAATACCAGATTAACTATTCATGGTTATCAGATTATTCTTTGCAGCAATTAGTACAAATATCAGATTATCCTAAAAACATCAACTAACCTATTAATTATTCACTAACAATTATCAGGTTCTATATGTAAAAATTACCAGATTATACCTCGTCCAGCATTGCGACCTCAGCGCCCATCGGACATAGGAAACATGTCGCCGGCATCGCGACCCCAACACCCATCAGCCACAGGAAACCCGCCGCCGGCATCAAATCCCCAACACCCATCAAAACCCCAACACCTATCGACCACAGGAAACTGGTCGTCGGCTTCACGACCCCAACAAATACAAGCACAAAATGATGTTAACTAGCAACAACACGAAAACTCGCAAAAGAAGCAGTAAACAACAAAAACGCACTTATTGCAAAAGGGAACATGTACGCATCGCAGTCACGGTGCATGGCCAAATTTGCGATTAACAGAAAGCTCTTCTCGCCGCCTTCATGGCCACGTTCAGCGCAATCTACTCCTCAGACCGTACCGGCGGCTAGGACAAAGTAGTCGGCGACACGGCCGTCAAGGTTTCCGAGCACGGCCCCAAGGCCCACGGCTGGCGAGCGGAGCTCTGCGGATGGTATGAGTCGACAGAGAGGAGTATGTTCTCAATAAAAAGTTATCTTGTAGCAATTACCAGATTAAATAGTCACAATTAACAGGTTATTTTGTGATAGTCACCGGGTTAGATTTCCCGACATATAGTCATGAGTAGCAGCTACCAAATTAATTTGTCACAGATATCACGTTACCCATCAATAGCTACCAAATTAATTAGTTGAATTAGTCCCAGGTTATTTCATTAAAAAACTGGACCGGTGATCAAACCGATGAGGGTGTCGATTCAGATTTTTACCGATCGGACCGCTAGTTTACTTGTCTGGTTTTTTAAGCTATAAAATAGTGAATATTCACAATCGACATAATGCAATAAACAGATAAATAAATATGAAAAAATATTTCGGATTTAACAAGATAGTTCACATAAGAAACACCAATGTTATCATATGGCCAGTTCAAACATACAACTTGCCAAATGCGAGTCCATGACTCGTAGGCTCCCTGCCATTGCCGCAAGAGCAATAGAAGACAGAAATTCAAACCAGGGAAGCAAATTTGTAGAACATCAGAACTGCATCAAGTACAACTGTACAAGGAAGCATGCACGATTTCTGTAACTCTAACTCTTTGTCACATATTCACAATTTCATATCATCACATGACGGCAGTCATAAAATTAAACTAGCAACTGGGGATGGACACGAACAGGACCACATGACTAGGAAGAGGAGGGCATGGGAATTTATCGTAATCTCACCCTTGCCGGGTCTGGATTCTGGAGATGTAGGTCGCCGGCGAGGACGCGCCGGTGCAGAGGAGGGCCGGGGATCTAGCGGCAACGCCTGCGGCAATGACTCTCTCAAGCAGCGGTGGTCAAGGCGCCCCTTCAAGCTGCACTCTCGTGGATCGGAGGTGTCCGCGACCGGCCCGACACGTTCGGGAGCGGCGGCCTCCCGCTGCGTGTTCTTCGTTGACGGCCTCCCCGCGCTAGCCGAGCGATGCCTCGTCCTCACGGGCTTGTCTTCCCGCTGCTGCTTGTCGTCGACGGCCTCCCCGCGCTAGACAACAGATGCCTCGTCCCTCTCGTGCATGCCTCCGCTCGTCGGCGGCGGCTCCTTTTCTCGTGCGTCCGCTCGTCGGCGGCGGCTCCTTTTCTCGTGCTCTCCGGACTCCGGCGCGGAGCGGCGCTGCTCCCCATGGTGGCCTGAGAGAGAGCAGCAGTAGGGTTTGTCCGTGTGCGTGTGGTTGGTAACGAGTCTTTGAGGGGATAAGGTTGCTCGATGGTTTTTCACGAATCGTGATGCGCCGCACGAGAGAGCACCAGCTGCGGCGCCTCTCCGTAGATTTTCCCAAGAATCAAAGAGTTGTCAGGGTCTAACTTCCAAGTTAATATGAAAGGTTTTGCTTGACTGGTAAAAAACATATAGTTGAGTTAATTACTCAGAAGAGAATAATCTGATGATTATGTAAAAGAAAACACACAATGGAGTATTGTGTAACATGATTAATTGATTATCAACATTAAGGCATTAACTCCAGAACACGTTCTAAACTGTCGAACAGACATCCAACAGGCTACTTACCAAAAACAAAGGGGAAAAGAAAGGTTTTCAGCTGGAGTCAACAACCAAACCCACGCGCTGCGGTGTCCTCCCTCCCCTCAGCGAAAGCATCATCGGGTAGCAAGCAAGCATAGCCGGCTCCGCCATGAGAGATCCGAAGCTGCCCAAGCCGCCGGGGCCGGGGCCGGGGCCGGCGCCGGCGCCGGCGAGGAGAGCCCCCACGCTCGCCGAAAAGCTCCGGAGGCACTCCGCGTGGCTCCTCCTCCTCTGGTTCTTCCTCTCCCTCTACCTCTTCCTCTCCGCCGCCCCGCCCGCCGTCTCCCCCCTCCGCCCCGCCTTCCTCCTCCCCCACTCCAAGCCCCGCGCCCTCGCCGCCACCACCTCCAAATCCACCCCCAAGTCCCCCGTCCGGATCTACGTCTACGACCTCCCCTCCCGCTTCAACCGCGACTGGACCGCCGCCGACCCGCGGTGCGCGCGCCACCTCTTCGCGGCCGAGGTCGGCCTCCACGAAGCGCTGCTCGGCTACTCCGCCGCCCGCGCAGACCGCCCCGAGGACGCCGACCTCTTCTTCGTCCCTGTCTACGTCTCCTGCAACTTCTCCACGCCCAACGGCTTCCCGTCCCTCTCGCACGCGCGTGGGCTGCTGGCCGACGCCGTCGACCTCGTGCGCCGGGACATGCCGTATTGGAACCGCTCCGCCGGGGCCGACCACGTCTTCGTCGCGTCCCACGACTTCGGCGCGTGCTTCCACACCATGGTGAGTGCCGGCCCTCCCAGAGCTCCCATCTCCCCTGGATCGTCGCGGCGGTGGTTGCGTGTGGGTTTGGTGCATACGTTTCTTGCGTCCATAGACATATACATATACAGTAGGAGTTTGTAAGATGGAAGTTAGCTGCATGCTCCCTATGAGCCACTCTTGATAGAGAATTGGACTCCAGTATAGTGATCGAGGAAGTAGTTCAGTTTTTGCATGCACAATCAAGTGAATGGCAAACTGTGAAATCTAGCATAGATGATCCAATTTCTCACCCACAATGTTTCAGTTCCTCTTGCTGTACTGCCGTCACCATGGAATTTGGTTCGTTTGGAATTGAACTAAACGCAATTTAGCCAACCCTAGGCGTATTTATGGAAACTATTAAACCAACCATTCAGATTCTGGTGTTTTCATGATGGGACTTAGTTCGATTTAATTCATCGCAGTTCCCTGAAACCTAGGACATTAAAGGGAACTACTCATGCTCTAAACTGTTTCCATTTGTTTGATTAGGAGGATGTGGCCATCGCGGATGGAATACCGGAGTTCCTGAAGAGGTCAATCCTGCTACAGACATTCGGTGTACAGGGCCCTCACGTGTGCCAGGAGGCAGAACATGTCGTGATCCCCCCACACGTGCCTCCGGAGGTGGCCCTCGAGCTACCGGAGCCGGAGAAGGCACGGAGGGACATTTTTGCCTTCTTCCGGGGCAAGATGGAGGTCCATCCTAAGAACATCAGTGGCCGCTTCTACAGCAAGTAAGCATATGCTGCACTTTTCTTTAGTCACTTCATCTAGCAATTATTCCAAAAGGAATATGAAGGACATTGAGTTTGAGGTTTTCTCAGATTCTGTCTCTCTTTAGTTACGCCTTGTAAGAAGTTCGATGCTATCTCATTGAATCAATTGTTTTGGACCTCTCCTCCATGTACTCCATGGGGCTAACCACATTAAATGGCGTG
Organism: Poa pratensis; assembly: GCA_947311845.1. Classification (NCBI taxonomy): domain Eukaryota; kingdom Viridiplantae; phylum Streptophyta; class Magnoliopsida; order Poales; family Poaceae; genus Poa; species Poa pratensis. The sequence goes on along the minus strand of CAMZMU010000064.1, from coordinate 8,630,429 downwards.
TTCAGAAATGATTCTGGAGAATAAACCATGAAACCCATTCGTTGCCTGGCAAAATTGGAAGACAATACCTCATCCCTAACTTCCATGATTTTATTCGTAGCTGTACATATAGACACAAGATTACTGAACAATGGATTAAATTTAGCATCATTAAGCCAGAGATGCAGTTTATAGTTCTTATATATTTTCCCTACAACAGGAAAGTGAGGACTGAGCTACTACAGCGGTACGGTCGTAATAGCAAGTTCTACCTTAAGCGGAAGCGGTACGGTGACTATCGATCAGAGATGGCTCGCTCTGTGTTCTGCCTCTGCCCGCTGGGCTGGGCACCATGGAGCCCTCGGCTCGTGGAATCAGTCCTGCTCGGTTGTGTTCCTGTCATAATTGCCAACAATATACGCCTGCCGTTCCCTTCTACCCTCCGTTGGCCCGACATCTCATTGCAGGTGGCTGAGAAGGATGTTGCCAGTCTCGAGAAGGTGCTAGACCATGTTATGGCAACAAACTTGACTGCGATACAAAAGAACTTGTGGGATCCTGTGAAGCAGAAGGCGCTGGTCTTCAACCGGCCGTTGGAAGAGGGAGATGCCACATGGCAAGTGTTGAGGGAGCTTGAAGTTTTGCTAGACCGATCTCAGAGGACTTATGTTGGATCATGGAGGAGGTGAAACTGGATACAAGTGTTGAGGGCACACTTTCAAGGATCGTTTGTTTATCGCTGACATTTATCCTCTTGCAGCTGTGCAACAACAAAGCTTACACGTCCTACCCAGCTGAGATCAACCGGCTGAGAAGATCAATAGTTGAGCAGGAGCACTACCAATGACATGGGTTTTTCTGCCCGAAAAAAAATGACATGGATTTTCTTGCCAGAAGTTCAGAACATCAGTTCCTCACATTCCATCCCAGTTTTTTAACGGTGAATTGGATGGTTTGGGAGTCGTGTATAGTGTAACAACAGAACAGTAATGGGCTGACAAGGTGGGAAGGTCTGTACAGGAAATTAGTTTTGTTCATTTAGTTGTTTTATTAGCGGAGAGAAGAGGCCGATTTTAATTTCTGCCTTTTCTGGAGATAAAGAGAGATTAAAGATTGTATTCCTGAGGGATGTCTTTGTAAATGTAAACTGGAAGTACTTGTAGAGTTGTTCGACTGCTCCATACTGCCATGTACCATGTCCACTCTTGTTGTATATAAAAAGGGTGTTTCAGTTATGTTTTAGAAAAAAGGTCGCACATTCAAATAACTCGTGATCAGAGCATTTTTTTTTGGGCAAATACCAATCATGTAGCTGCTGAATTCAGCATAAACAAGAGCCTGAAAGCATGAAGGAACAAAAAATCTCCAATGCTATTCCCCGGTGCAAGTTATAACAGCTGAACAAAGACAGCTCCAGAATTTGCTGTAATTTAGGCCTTCTTTTTTCACATCAGATTGGACTCAACGCTGACAGGACTAGTCAATCCATTGCTGCTGTAAAACTTTGACGGATCCTGGCAAAATTCTTGCCACTTGGTCAAAATCTAGGTATTATGATTTGGTTTGTGGTTTCCAGTTGCTGGAAGTTGGCCTAAAATGTTTATCAACTTAATTTACACGAATGTTAGCACTTGGCCTGATGACCACTTGCCCAATTGCTCATGTACAATAGGAGCAACCAAAGGCAAAAAAAAAATAGAATGAAGCGGCAAAAAATACTTGTCTGAATGAACATATATGTACATTTCCCTAATTGAGCACCTAGATTTTGACAAATCAAAATTACACAAACAGAAACTTCACTAGAAAATTCTATGTGCACAGAAATGAGCAAATAGTCACAGCAACAAGTGATGCTGCAAATATTAGTTTTGCGATAAAAAGAACCAAAACAAGCATGAACATGATACAACCTCGGTTCAAAGATAGCATGCTGATGAGATGACCATCGGTTGATCGTTTGGTGGAAGCAAAACATTTTCAATAATTGCCAATAAGGTTTGCAGTTTACATGCCATGAAGTGACTGTCAATTCAACTGATGGATCAATATAGTCACTGCTGGTCCAACTGAGATATGCCATTTTTATGTGATATAGAAGTAATCGACTACAGATGGGTAGCCTGTAGATAGTGATCATTGTATAAACATGGGGAGCAGTATCCCCACATCATGTTGGCACCAATGCTCAAGGGCTTACACACTTGCAAGGAGAGTCCTTGCAGCGGCAAACAGGTCTCCCTGAAAGCTCCCATCCATTAAATCCACGTTCGAGGACCGTGATGCTCTTTACCGCTGAATCTTCCTTGGCCTCTGATAAATAGTCCGAAAACATCCTTGCACAAGATGGACCACGCACCTGCAGTTTGACGGGACAGGTTACAAGAAGAAAAAAGTGCAATAACCTCAGCTCAAACTGGGTGATAAATCTGTGATGAATGAGCACAAATGGTACTGTATATGACGCTGAATGTAGGAGGAGAGACAAGGACACGGCAACATTGCTGCTACCAAAGCCAAGTTCATTTACAGATTCTATAGTGTGAATTGTTGCAACTCAGAGAACAGTCATAGAGAAGTAGCAGTACAATCAATTGACAGCATTTGCAGAAGAAAGCATGACCCTGGTATCTTACAACCGTGAACAACACAGAAATCACAGCAAACAATAACACATCAAACAAAATCCTAAGACAGGAAAAAAATGATGGAAATCCTATTGTTGCGATGTCTGGACAAAAGCTGCCTCCTCTATTTTTTTATTTTTGAGCAATCTGTCTCCTTGTTGGTTATGTTCATGACACTTTCAGAGGTTATCTGATTCTCTCCATCATTCCAATTTTATCCGATCCCAAACTAAATGATACTTCCGGTTTCAACCACCTTGTCCATGCCTTTCTATATTGCACTTTCAGGAAGCCATATTTGCATATCTTAACGATTAACTATAGGCTCAAGTCACATAATTTCCATCCTTGAAGAAAATTACGGACCTTGAATCACATTGATCTAACATATGAGCTAAACAATCTCTGGAACTTGTGATTCCACTTTGACCAGCTCACTATTCACGATTCGTAGTCCTAAGGGCGGTTGTTATGTTACTCATAGGAGCCTTGTGCAATGTGAAGCTCAGATGAGTGGTCACATCACAAACATTTTGAGATCCACGGAGAGCACCTATCGTTCCACTAGTACTACTGGTCGTTTGCTTGGTAGGAAATGATGTTGATAAAAACAATAATCAGAGGACAGAAATTCTGAAGGAAGAGGAGGGGACCTGGCTGAGGGCGCAGTGAAGACGAGGGTCTCCTTGCCCCTGGTGGCCTCCGCGATCTCCGGCAGCCGCTCCGCGAAGCCGTCGCTGGCGTAGTGGTGGGACCCGGCGATGTGCGCGTCGCAGATCCTCTCCTCGTCCCTTACGAAATCCCAAAGCCCCGTTAACTTCTTCTCCCCAGCAGAGAGATGGGCGCGAATGCGGGCGGGTCTGTACGTACCTGACGTCGATGATGGCGACGCGGGGGTCGCGGACCATGGAGACGAGTTCCGCGCCCGTCACGTAGGACACGCCCTTCCTCGCCATCTCCGGCTTCCGTGGCCTGCTGAGTCGGGGCCTCGCCGGAGAGGAAGGAGAAGAGAGGGTTCCTTCCTCTGCCGCGGTTTGCACATAGCCCCTCGAGTTATGCGTATATTTCAGGTAGAAGCGATGCGATCCGAGGGTTTCCTTGTCGTCTGTGTTTCTCAATCTCAAGTCTCAACCTGTGTAGGCCTTCCTCGCCTCCGGCCTCCCGGCAGAACTCCTTTTCCCTCTACTGCGGCTGCTGCCCCTCCCCTCCCGTCCTGCCCGCTCTCTCGACGCCTCCTCAAATCCCATCCGATTTGGGGGCTAGGGTTTTGGCGACCTCGGAGATGAAGGGTGCGGCGGCTGAAGAGGGCGACGACGCAGTGACCACGCCGCCGCCGCCCACCTGCCCCGTCTGTATGGAGCCCTGGACCTGCAGCGGCGACCACCGCATCTGGTGAGGGAGACTGTCTCGGCTGTCCTTTGGCTCTATGTCTTACCCTCGACTTTAGAACAGGGCACGCATCTGCACTATTTGTGCGATATTCAGTGCGTCAGTGAAAGCATATGTGGGATGCGTGTTAGATTTTTGGTGGATTGTTAGGGTAACTCGTACATCTCCATGCTGTTCCCGGCTGCATTGCTCATGGTCTATGTGCAGTAGCCATTCAATTTGCGATGTCATACTTAACTGCCAATTGATAAACTAACGATCTTTCTTACAATGCTTCAGCTTTGACATCGATATTACCAAAATCCATTTTTCAAAAGACAAGCATTCCCTGTTTCTTCCCAAAACACAGCTTTGTTCTTTGAATAATGGCACAGATCTGTTGATTGTACCAGCCATTTTTTTCTTTCTTTTCTTGGGGAATACAAGTGTTTGCTACTCTGTTTTTGTGTAACACACTCACCTTGTATCTGCTGCATGCAGTTGCATCCCTTGCGGACATGTGTACGGCAGATCGTGCCTAGAGAGGTGGCTGCATCATTCAGCCAAGGACAATGCGAAGGTACCCTCTTTGTATACTTTTTGTAAGCTATTGTTCACAAATCAAATCGTGGGTGTATATATTGTGTTTGTGAGTGAAATTTCTCAACTCAATGTAACCGGTCCTATCTTTCTTTGTAGTGCCCCCAGTGTGGTGAGCAATTTGAAGACAAGCTTATTACCAACCTCTATGCACCGGGGAATTTATGGGACGGTTGCTGCCGTTTACAGGTTCCGTCCCTTGCTTCTGGTGTACTTGTATAGAAGTGCTAAATTGTTAACTGTTCCTTTCTTGGGCATCTCGGTTGGTTGGAACAATAGTCTTTTTTTTTTCCTTTTTATGTAGAACAGCAATTGGAATAACTTTATCTCTAGGCTCTAGCATTACTCCACATAATCTCTTACCATTGTTTGGGATAACCAGTCAAACTGTACACCATTAACCACTATGTATATTCTTATTCTCAGAGAAGTTTGTTTAAAGATGGAAGCCGATTACATCTCACACTTTGTCCTTCTGTTCAATTGTCGATGTGCCACTGCAGGAGTTAAAAGCTCACTACAAGTCTGTTATTGAAGAGATGGAGGGAGATATGTTACTAAAGCTTGATAGACTGAGGGCAGAAATGAAGGAAGAGATTGCTAAGTCGCATGCAGAAATGAAGAAAGAAATGAAGGAAGAGATTGCTAAGTCTCGTGCAAAAATGAAGGAAGAGATTGCTAAGTCGCATGCAGAAATGAAGGTAGAAATGAAGGAAAAGATTGCTAAGTCGCATGCAGAAATGAAGGAAGAGATTGCTAAGTCACATGCAGAAATGAAGGAAGAGATTGCTAAGTCGCATGCAGAAATGAAGGAGTCTTTTCGTGCCGATTGGGAGCAAGTGTTAGATGAGATAAACAGGTCATGGAACGAAATGATGGCAACGGCTAACGCGAACATGACGTTGATTAAGGACCAAATGAAGAAGATGGCTGAGGAAGAGGACACGAGAGCAACGGATCTACTGGACCAAATGAAGAAGATGGCTGAGGAAGAGAACTCGACAGCAACGGATCTGATAGAATTCATGGAACGTAGTTTACGTCCAAGAGGTCATCAAACAAATCAAAACGGATGCATCTCAATGGGAATCAGCAAGCGGCGGTCGTTTTGTCCTATCTACAACAGGGACATAGTTTGGGTTTTTATTAGTTTCAGTTTAGTCGCCTTATTTTCAGTCCTGTTCTTGTTTTCAGTATAGACTGCTTCTCATCTAAAAAAAGTATATATGGCTGTGTAATTTGCCTCTCTGGGAATTTCTTCTTCTTAATTAATCACATCCAGTACTTCTGCATGGTCTGAAAAAATGGAACCTAGTTTCCCTCAACTACTATCTCTTATCGCTAATCTGCGTATTCGGCTTGATTCTGAGAAACACGAGGTGGCGTGAGGGGCATAGCACAATTCGTTGTGCGGAATCGCCATGAACGCTAACCTGTTCCCCCCGAACCTATTGATGCTGATGGAACATATGAATGTATATTTGCTGTCCATGCATGTCCTGTGCACTCCTGGGTTTTGGGCATCTTTTGCCAAGAGCATCGGCTCATCTTGTGGAACTAAATGCAGTAGAACTACTAACACTCCCATCTCACATTTGCTAGTCATCTTATGTCTGTCTTTGCTGGAGGTTAATTGATCTGAATCTTCGGACTAAAGTACTCCATCCCTCCTATATAGGTGGCATGTAAAATTGAGTTAGAAAGTCAGTGTTTTCTAAGTTTGGCCAAGTGCATATACAAAAATACAAATATTTACAATACGAGATCAGTGGCACATCCCCAGGCATGCGCCACAGATTTTTTTTTTTGAATTTCAAAGAAAAAAGGCGGCCAGATCTAGATCTGGCCGCCTTTTTCGTCGGAATTTCGGAATTTCGCCGGAATTTGGCCGGAGCTCGTCGGAGGCCGTGGTGCCCGTGGCCATGGCCGTAGGTGGCTTGGTCGGTGGTGGGTGGAGGATGGGGGTCGCCGGAGATGGTGGAGGAGGAGGAGGTCGCCGGAGGTGGTGGAGGAGGGGGTCACCGGAGGTGGTGGAGGAGGATAGGTCGCCGGAGGTGGTGGAGGAGGGTCGCCGGAGGTGGTGGAGGAGGAGGAGGAGAAGGTCGCCGGAGGTGGTGGAGGAGGAGGAGGTCGCCGGAGTTGGTGGAGGAGGAGGAGGAGGAGGAGGAGAAGCTCGCCGGAGGTGGTGGAGGAAGAGAAGGAGGAGAAGCTCGCCGGAGGTGGTGGAGGAGGAGGAGGAGGAAAAGCTCGCCGGAGGTGGTGGAGGAGGAGGAGGTCGCCGGAGTTGAGTTGAAGTAGAGGTAGAGGAGAGAAGGGGAGAGGAGAAGTGGAGGAGAAGTGAAAGGAGAGAAGGAGAGAAGGAGAAAGAAGAAGAAGAAGAAGAAGAAGAAGAAGAAGAAGAAGAAGAAGAAGAAGAAGAAGAGAAGGGCGCCGGCGGGATTCAAATTTCGAATCCCGCCTAACAATTCTGTGGCGCACCCACCACAAAATGTGGATCCACAGAAAGGCATATCCTACTAGTGCCATGCCGCGACTGAAGGTCAGGATGTCAAGGCGTCGCCGGCGGCCGCGATGATCTGCCCCGCCTGCACCCAGACTTGGAGCAGCGAAGGCGCGCATCGCATCTGGTGAGTGAGGGTCCTCGACTCGTACCGCATTTCCGATAGCATCAAGCTGAACTGAACTGAAAGATAGTAGGAAGTTGTCTCTCTTTCCCCTTTCCCTGGTACTGTTTGAGAGAGGTGAAAAAGGAGGCGACCAGACAGTTCGGCGGCTCGGGTCCGGCCCGATCTCAGATCTTCGCCGCTGGCGACGCCGGTCGGGGAGGAGATGGGGGAGGTGCCCGGCTGTATATATTAGGTCTAGCTTTGTTTCTTTCCTTAGTTGAGTTTGGCGTTATGCTGGTGTTTGGCGATATGCCGGTGTTCGGCGTTATGCCGGGGAAGAGGCCACTGGAGCAAGCGGGCTGCAGCTGGTGGCTGGTGATGGCGCTCCTCCTCGCCATGGTGCTTCAGAGGTTGAAGACGAAGATGGTAGGAGGTACGCTGGTTCCCTTCCCGATGAATAAGCTCGTGGCTTCAGATCGGAGTTGTGCTGCGCGTTTCTTCGTCTCCTCTCGCTGGCGAGGTGCTGGCCTTGAGGCGAGGTTGCAGTGGAGCTCGCGGATCTGGAGAGGTGCTCCTTTGATCTGTGCCTCCAGGCGCCAGATTTGGAGTGGAGATAGCAAGTCCTTGAGCGCATCCACTGCGGCTGTTGTTGTGGAGTTCAGCTCTGCCCGGCCGTGGTCTCTTCTAGTCGAAGGGCGACCTGATGGAGCTTTGCTGTTGGCTAGTGAGGGGTTCGTGTCGCAGGAGTTCCGGAGCCTCTTCTGCTGCACGGTGGAGAAGATGAAGCAGAGTGCCAAGCTCCAGAGGATGGAGGAGGCGAGCTGCATCGTCGTTTCTGCGACCTCTTCAATAAAAAGGTTCGTAAATCGCGATTCCGATGGTGGTAGCAGGATTTGGGTTGCTGTCTCTTTTGCTCGTCGTGGTGGCGTGAATAGAGATAGTTTCCGAGTCTTTGCTTCATTGCTACTGGAATTGCATCAGGGGAGGAGTTCTACTTCTCCTGGGAGATTCCTCATGACGACGCTCTTCTCGTCGTCATTCAAGATGGTCGAAAGGCGACCACTCCCGACTTTCTCGTCGGTGACGGTGTTTTCCGGCCGGCGATGCAAGGATTTGATCAACCTCCAGGCTGTTATGCCGCATCGGAGGCCCTTCAGCATCGGTGTAGTGAGCTCCCACCTTCTCGCCCCAAGTGGTTTCGTCCCCGGCGGCGTTGAGGTCGACTGCGCCGAGCTTTGGATGCATCACGCTGGAGAAAATGGAGCTGGGCCTGATTGCATTTCTCTTTTTCTGTGTAAGGTCCTAGGTGCAAACTGTAAGAGCTTGACTGTAATTTTTATCTTTCTTGAGTCCTTTTCTGTAATATGCTCCAGTGGTGATTAATAGAATTCCAGTTCCTTCGGGACCGTCCCCTGTTCAAAAAATAAAAATAATAACTGAACTGAAGTACTCAACACAGCGTGCGTGCGTGCGTGCGTGCTAGCTCGAAATTAATTAATGAATCCATCTGCCTCAGATTTCCAGTATTTTCCCAAGAGAATGGGGATTAGTGTATAATGGGGGACCTAGCTTACGTTAGGATTTGATTGGATCGTAGGAGTGGGGCACATGGGCTGTGCTGACCCAGAATCTGCTCGAAGCCAAAATTAGTACAACCGGAAGAGGGCAAGTCTGAGATTTCTACCCTGCAGGACACGCTTGATTTTGTGAAGTCTGTTTTGTCACACCTGTTTGACAGTCTCCCAGTTTATGAGGTCGATACATGTGCATGTGCTAGTTAACTATTTAAAGACAGCTGTATTTCTTTACACTACACCAAATATACCATCCATTGTTGTTGACAGTCTTATTTTTGTGAGGAAATTTGCTTCCCAGTTGGAGATCTTTTCTCTTCTTTGCTGAGGCTTATTAGATGTACTTTCCACATGTTAGATGCACGCCTGTGTGGGTTGTGTTCAAACATTTGTGACCAGTGATAGTGAGAACTGGAGACCACTGACCATCTTCTATTAATTCTATCTACTACTTGCAGTTGCATTCCCTGTGGACATGTGTACGGCAGATCGTGTCTGGAGAAGTTGCTGCTTTGTTCTGGCGACGAGAGTGCTAAGGTACCGGTATGATTCTACAAATATACTTACCAGTGAACAAAATATATCAGATACCGGTATGAAACTGCTGAACTTATGTGTGCATACTAAATTTTCAAATTAGTGCCTCAGTGCGGCAAAAGATTCATCGATAAGCTGATTGTCAATATCTATGCACCTGAAAACATGTTGGAGGGGCTGCTGCAGTACAGAGGTTCGGTTTCTTCCATCCACAATACATCGATATAAGTGTTGGGTTTTTCTAAGGCGCTCGACTTTAGTTGCAGAAAGTTGGTTTACCTTGACCTATAGGCTGCTATTGTCTAATCTTGTAGGAGTACAAGTAGGAAATAGCTTGACTTTTGGTTCTATCCACAATATCATCACTCCTTACTTATCTTTTGGTGAAAATTTATTTGAATGGAATCGATGCATCGAAATAATTTAATTTATTATATTTAATACCATAATTTTTTCTTTCTTACTTGATTCCCATAACTGATACCATAGCTGACATAGTTGGTGTTTTAGTCTTTATGTGTACATATGGCAACATAAACATTGGAAAGATTTCAGATTATGTATTTTGAATTCAATCTTTGTATTTTAGAATTTTCAGTTTTTATTTGATGTTTAACCTGTTACATAAAATAAATACAAAGATAATCTCATAATTTTGAGAATATGGCTTCTAATATTTCAAACATGACAAAATAATGAATTATGGAACTATTCGAACCAAGTCATTTAAAATGAAACCAAGTCTAGATGCTAATTGTGCCATGATTTGATGATAAATGACACTCCAATTGTTACTCCATTTGTTTAGGTGCGGCTTAATTAGTGGGTAGATTATATCCTTAATACATATAAGAACTAATAAGTGCTTGTTAAACAGAAATCCATATCGGGTCATGGGTGTAGATGCACCCGCTGCTCAATTTTTTTCATAATATCAAAAAATTCAAAGTAAATATTTCGGATATAGTTCAACACATTTTATGTTAGCAAAAAATGTTTCGCGAAGAAAAGACATTTTTTGTGACCTGTACAAAAAGACAAATCCGGGTGCTCCAAAATGATTTTATATGATACATTTTTTTTGTCTTTTTTGCACATGTCACAAAAAATGTTTTTCACCTGATGTCTATCCGATTTTTTTGTAATTTTTTAAAATTTTGAAAAGTTTTTAAAAATGTTTTACACAATTGGTACATCTACATCCGTGACCCAAAACGCCATGTCCTTGTTATAAGATAAACCCAATGGTCCATTGGTATATGTGTAGCATCGTACAAAAATGATTCTAATCTATAGGAAAAAAATGAGAAGAGGCTAGAGTTGTATAAGAAGTGCTTGTTATAAGGTAAACCACATTCCATATTTAACTCCTGATAACATTATAGTAATATGAGCATTTTCGGGCCACCAACTATGGAGCCAAAAAGAAAATGCTACAACCAAGATTATACCTTAGGATGTTCAAATAATAGTTCCATCGAGAAAATATCTAAAGGTGTTGAAATAATTGTACCAGTGGTATATAGACCAAACCCGATTCAACATTATAAAATTAATTCTTGATTCCACTTTTCACTCCATCAAAATTAGAGTAAATGAACACATAACGACTGCATTGACAGTTTGTCAAATATTTCAGAAATATAATTGGTAGCGACCGTGATACTGGTAAAGAATCCGTTGTTTGTATGATTGACATTGCTTCAATGTAAACTTAGAATTGCAGAATGAAAGGAAATTTGTTCTCATGACCTGATCAGGAAAATAAATTGGTTTCGCCAACAGAAAACACACCAAGAAAAAAACAATTTTCCAAATTAAGTTGTACTCCTAGCAAATTAGGCGCGTGTCGTTCGTACGGTGCAGTGCCGGGCCGGCCCACACGGCTTCGTCGTCTCCGCGCAAAACCTTTTTCCTCTGCTGCTGCTGCTGCTTTCCCCATCCCTCTCTCCCGTCGTCCCCAATCTGTCAGTGCCTCCTCAAACCCCATCCAATTCGGGGGCTAGGGATTTGGCGGTCTCGGACATGGAGGGCGCGGCGGCTGAAGAGGGCGGCGCCGCAGTGGCCACGCTGCCGCCGCATCCCACCTGCCCCGTCTGTATGGAGCCCTGGACCTGCAACGGCGATCACCGCATCTGGTGAGCAGGGAGACGGGCTCGGCTGTGTTTAATTGTTTGTTGGTGTTTAGTGCTGAGCCGTTCCATGTCTTGTTCTTGGGCTCGGATTTAAAATATGGCATGCATCTGCCCTATTCTGTTTAGTGCGCAACAGAGTATATGTGTGAGCTCTTCAGCTCATTAGTCTCTAGCTGAACTATCGCAGCCCAGGAGTCTGTCTATGCAACATGATTGGAAGTTAAGTGATCAAAAATTCACAATTGCATATAGTTTTTGAGGGTACATGCCAACGGGGGTGGGCATTGGGAGTGGGTGGTAGCAAAGTGGGGGCTTTTCTTTAAAAATGCAGAGTGGGGGACTGACGGTAGAGCTTTGGTGGACCTCTATTGTAAGATCTGCTGATGATGCCAACAAGTCCCTATCTTGCTTTCTTCCTGTATACATCTGGTGATAATACCATACAGTGTTTGTTACTGTGTTTTTCATATCGAATTCGCTTGTGCATTGGTTGTGTTTTAAGTTTCTAACTATAGGGCTAGTGAGAATTTTGGTATAATTAGTCACCTCCTATCTTCTGCACGCAGTTCCATTCCTTGCGGACATGTGTACGGCAGATCGTGCCTAGAGAGGTGGCTGCATCGTTCTACCCACGGCAGTGCAAAGGTACCGTCCGTAGTTCTTTATATACTTTGTGTAAGCGATAGTTCACAAATCAAAACACAGGTGTAAATATCGTGTATGCGAGTGAAATCGCTCAACTTATGCATACATACCTATCTTTTCTTTCCAGTGCCCTCAGTGTGGTGAACAATTTGAACACAAGCTTATTACCAACCTCTATGCACCAGGAAATCTATGGGAGGGGTGCTGCCGTTTACAGGTTATGTCTCTTGCTTCTGGTGTACTTGACTATTTGTATACAAGTGCTAAACTACTAAGTGTTGCTTTATTGGGCATCTTGGTTTATAGGAACAATATTTTTTTCTCTGTATGTAGAGCAACAGTTGAAATAAAACTATCTCTACCATGACTCCACGTCATCTCTTATCAATGTTAGAGATAACCAGTAACTTTTAGTGACAATGGTTGTCCTCTAGATCATCAAATACTGGACCACACACCAACGTTGATTTCTGTGTCAAAGAAGATAGCTTGGTTTATTTCGAGTAACGTGACGTGCTCTAGGTAAGAGATAGCTGATGCCTACACTATCAGAATAACTATATCTAACATACATGAATTGGTTAATCTCCTATATATATATAGTCACTTCATATGAGCTTATGTAGCTGTCGGGGCTTCATGGCTGATGAGATGTCTTAAGCGTGGATTGCTAGGAAGAACATTTTCACTCTCTTTATTTAGAGCAATAGTTGGAACAAAGTCATCTATACGATTATTCCACATCATATCTTATCATTGATTGAGATATCCAGTCAAATTGTAGACCATTAACCGCTATGTATATTCTCAGAGAGGTTTATTCACAAATTGATTGAGATGGAAGCCGATTATATCTCACAAATTTTCCTTCTGTAAAATCGATGTGCCACTGCAGGATTACAAGTCTACGGTTGATTCACTGATTGCTAGATTCAGGGTTGAAATGGACGAACTGATTGCTAATAAGGTGGATGCAGCATTCACGAAGTGCTATCGTGCTTATGGCGAGAAAATGGTAATGGCTAACGCTAACATGATGTCGATGAAGAACCAAATGAAGAAGATGGTTGACAAAGAGAACGCGACAACAACGGATCTGATAGAATTCATGGAACGTAGTTTCCCTCAGCTATCTCCTATCTCAGATCTGTGTACTCGGCTTAATTCTGAGAACACAAAGGGGGTTTAAGGGGCCCAGCACAATTCATTGTGGGGAAATGCCATAAACTATGACCAGTTTCGCCCGAACCTGCTGATGCTGATGGAACATATGTAAGAGGAATTTGCTGTCCATGCATGTCCTATGCACGTTTTGGGCATCGTTTGCCAAGAGCAACATCTTGTGGAACTAAATGTAGTAGAATCACTATCTGTACACTCTATCTCACATCGAACATATGAATGCATATTTTTCCTTCATGTTATGTTTATCCTTGCCGGAGGTTAATTTGTTACGAATTTTCAGACTAAGAGCATCTCTAGCAGATGTACTAAAATCTCATACCGGATATATCGTATCAGGTATGCACTAAAATTACTTTGCGGTACGTGGAAGGGCTGGGGCAGAACAAATCCACAAATTGATACTGCATATTTAAACTAAGATCAATAACTAGAGTTCCCGCAAGAATTTTACAGAGTAGGATGCAGGAACTACAACTAAAAACTGAAATTAAACTAAGATCTACTTCTTATTCGGTCGATCTACCGATGTAGAAGCTGAGCTCCTCCTCCACGATGCAGTGCACCGCCCACGCGAGCTCGTCCACCGCTGCTTGGAGGCATTCCGCATCGCCGGGAGCTCCTGCCTCCCTCGTGAGCGTGGCGAGCATGAGCTCCTCGTCAGCATCGTCGGTGTCGTAGGTCCACTTGAAGACCGCCAGGAGCTCCTTCGTCAGCACGTTCATGGAGGTGCCGCCGGAGCCATGGCGGCCACAGCTGACAACGACCTCGCCCGCCGGCAGCGGAGGTAGCACGTACCCGTCGTCCTCCTCCTCTGGCTCCGGCTTCTTACTCCTACGGCCACCAGACGAGCTGCCCGCCTCCGCGTCGTGCGCCCTCAGAGGGACGAGCTGCTCCCACCGGCGGCTTTGGCACGAGCTGCGCTTGCGCGCGCCCTTTGAGTGGCGGCGGACCTTCTCGTCCTCGCCCGGAGGCCGACGGCCTCCGCCGCCTCCGCCGGAGCCATGCAGAGAGGAGCCGACCATGGATCTGCACTTGGGGAGGAGAGATTCGCGGCGGAGCTCACTTAATTGTTCGCCACCGAAGAAAGAGGGTAGCGGCCGAGGGAGACGAAAGGCGGTGGAGGGATCGGGATTTGGTACCTTATCCGACCCCCGCTACCTGTTATATACCTCCGGAGCCGCCGCTTATCCGGAGGCCCGGATAAATTTTCTGGGCCGGCCCGATATGCGGTATCTGGTTGGGCCAGAAAACGATGCTGAGCATCTCCAACCGGTCCCTCAAAAGTCTCCCTATTTGTCCGGATGCACAGCTCGGACATGACCGGCAGGAGAGAGAGAGTAAAATTACTCCACCAAATCGGGCCCTCCCCCCAAACTCTTCCCATATGTCCGGGCTATCCGGCTCCCCCCAAAGTCAGCCCATGGGCTGAGTCTGAGGGTGTCCGGGCCTGTCCGGCTGGCCCAGTCTAAACCACCTTTTCAGTTTCAGTTTCTTTTTCTTTCTTTTGTCTCTTGTTTATTTTGTCTCTCTTCTTTCACCAATCACCAGACGTTTTTGGATATGTCCGATTTGGAACCTCAAAAAATATGTGTCTCCAACCATGTCTTCTAAAATAATCCGTTCACTTGCAAGTGATTGGTGAAAAATATATGTCTCCAACCATGTCTTCTAAAATAATCCGTTCACTTGACGTTCACTTGCAACTGATTGGTGAAAAATATATGTCTCCAACCATGTCTTCTAAAATAATCCGTTCACAGTGAACGGATTATTTTAGAAGACATGGTTGGAGACATATATTTTTCACCAATCAGTTGCAAGTGAACGGATTATTTTAGAAGACATGGTTGGAGACACATATTTTTTGAGGTTCCAAATCGGACATATCCAAAAACGTCCAGACGTGTCCGTGGACAATCTAGGTGCCAAATTTTCCCACTATAGTTGGAGATGCTCTAATGTACTCTCCTCCGTTCCCAAATAAATGCCATAAAAATTGAGCTAAAATTTCCATGTTTCCTAAGTTTGAGCAAGTGTATAAAAAAATATGAAGATACAATAGGAGATAAATATCAGTAGATGATATATTTTCGTAGTTTATTTATTCAATATTGTAGTTGCTGATGCTAACTCAGCTAAAATGAAACTGGTTTCAGTTTAAGCTAAAGGGAAACTTTCTGAACTGTCTCGGCAATGCTAAGTGAACTTTCTCGCGCATCACATGTGAACCTTCAGACGGAACATGAACTGATCTTTTTTTTTTCTGAACGAACTGAACTTTTTTCTGAACTGCACACAAACTTTTTCCGAGCGAAGTGAACTTTTTTTCTTAAAGAAGTGAACTTTTTTCTTAACGAAGTGAACTTTTTTCCTGAATTTTTTTCTGAACACAGTGTGAAAGGGTATGGCGCCCCCATGTGTGGTTTTGGTAATTAATGACAATCCATATGGACTAATGGTTGCACTGAGTTTTACTTGTAGTGTTTGTCCATAGACCATGCTTGAACTCCATATGTTGAATTCAAGGTTGATGACATGAATATATTGATATAATGAAGTATTTGGCATCAAGATCATCTAGTTGAGCATATTGCAAGTATGTCTTGAAGAAAAGAATTATGTGATCATTCATGGTTATCTTCAAGACATCATCTATTGAAAAGAGAAGAAAAGATACAAGGTTGATCAAGTATTGATCAACACACAAAGCTACAAGATGTACCAAGTGGGATCATGTATCTCTTGGTATGGTAAGCAATTGTCCATATAGCTTTGTGAACTAACCCATGATATGTGTGTAGCATTTATGTGTGGTTAGGTATCTTTCCATGGGCTTGCATCAAATGAAGATTTCATATGGCCCATGATCGATGACGTTAAGTGGTGATCGTCATCAATGTTGAGAAGCGCAAGTTCAAGAGGAGCATCTCGAAGAAATCCTAAGCTTGAAGCTTGCCACCCATTTAGAGATAATGTTCATGTGAAGATGTGCCTAAGAGAGGCTCTCCCATAGTGGAGTATGGGGGAGCAATGTTTGAGTCTTCACCAAGCGAAGCGCAATCAAGAGCAAGGCAAAGGTATGATAGGGTTTCTATTTTACCGGTCTCGTGGTACTAGCTGGGAGACCGGGTTATAGGATAGATACCGTACTATCAAGAGGGGCTCTCGATTGAGCTTTATCGTATCAGTTGGAGAGAGCTCAAACCTTTGCATACTTGCCTTCATCATCTTTCTTGGTTCTTATTTGGATTTTCTCCTTGTTGGGTTTTGGTGCTTGTTGTGATCTTCATGACAAGCCCAAGTTCTCCGAAAATGGATTTCGTATGGAAAACTTGTTGCGTTTTCTGGTTGGAAATATTATCGGTCCACCTTCGAGATAGGGTCCACACCTTCCCATGTGTGGTATCCCCTCTATATTTGTGACCCTTAATATTTCCACCTTCGAGATAGGGTCCACAACTCTTGTCGCTACCTTTCCAACAGAATTGGATTCATCTCGTTTGGAGCTTCCTTGCAAAAGTTATTGCGGTTCTCCTTTCCTGATTCTGCAGTTTCTTCTTAGTCCGGTAGTACCGACCCTAGCCCGGTACTACCGGGTGACCCCTTGCGGAACTACTGCGGGCAGTACCGGGCCCAGTACCGCATCTCCGGATGGCTCTCTGCCTCTCGAAGTTTTAACCCGGTAGTTGCCCCGGTAGTGGCGCGGTACTACCGGGAAGGGAGCACTACCGGGCCAGGTGGTCCGGTACTACCGTTGCGCGCCGAGTCAGGGAGCGCTGACTGGTCTTCGTTCTTCCTCGAGACAACACAGCCGGTACTACCGGGCGAGGCCTGGTACTACCGCTGCGGCCTTTTTCGTCTGCAACGGGCAGATTTTTGAGAGGACCTTTTTAAGGGGGTTTCTTCCCCAACGGTTCTCTCACCTCTTGAGCTAGCTTTTCCCCTCTCTCTCCTCCATTGTTAACCTTTGGAAAAGCTTGCCTTCCTCTCGATCCCTCCCATGATTCTTGCATATCTTTGAGGGAATTTGAGAGGAGATCTAAATCTACATATTCATCCAATCCATTCCTTCTCTAAGTGAGGGGAACCTAGTAGATCGTGATCTTGAAGTTCCATTTGTTGAGTTCTTCCTTGTTCTTCCTCTCTTCTCCCCCCCACAAGCATTAGTTGCTTTTGGTGGGATTTGGGAGTGAAGGATTTGACCACTTCTAGTGGTCTTGCCTTCTTGCATCAGTTGCATCGGTTTGAGTTCTCCACGGTGATACGTGGAAATCGAAGTTGAGAAGCTTGTTACTCTTGGGTACTTGGGGTGCCCTAGAGTTTGTCCTCTTGGGTACTTGGAGTGCCCTAGACGGTCCTTGTTGATCTCGGAGTTTTGGTGGCTCGCGGGATAGTTGGGAGCCTCCAATTAAGTTGTGGAGTCGCGCCCCAACCTTGTGATTCTTGTGGCTTTGGGAGCCGCGGGAATTCGGTGAGAGCCTCCAATTAAGTTGTGGAGTGTGCCTCATCCTTGTACGGGTTCGGTGACAACCCTCAAGTGTCCCATAGTGGTTCGTGGCACTCCGCATTGGTGGAGGCACGAAGGAGATTACGGTGTGCCATTTGACGGCTATTCGGGGATCACTTTGTGACTCCGCACCGCTCCAACGGAGATGTAGCTTTCATTGGGAAGTGAACTTCGGGATAAATCATCGTCTCCAAGTGCCTCGGTATTTCTATACCCGAGCTTCTTACTTATGCTATTTACTTTGTGATAGCCATCGAGCTTGAAGTAATATATCTTGCTATCACATATTTGCTTATCTTGTTTAGCATAAGTTGTTGGTGCACATAGGTTAACCTAGCTTGTTTAGGTTTCGTGCTTGATAAATTAAACGCTAGTTTTATTCCGCATTTATTCAAGCCTAAACCGCAAAGAATTGTAATCGCCTATTCACCCCCCCTCTAGGCGACATCCGTGTCCTTTCACAGTGAACTTTTTTTCTGAACGAATTGAACTTTTTTCCTGAACTGTACATGAACTTTTTTTTTTTGGACAAAGTGAACTTTTTTTTGTGAAAAGAACGAAGTGAACTTTTTTTCTGTACTTCACATGAACTTTTTTTAAGAACGAAGTGCACTTTTTTTCTAAGAAAAGTGAACTTTTTCTGAACGATTTTTTCTGAACAAGGTGCTGCTCACATCGGCACTTCAGTAGCAGACCAGCATTGTACACGAGGGCTGTATCATTTTTGTACTGAACTTGCACAACTGATCAACTGAACTTTCAAAGAAAAATTGGCAACCACACAATCGAAAAATTCCGGCGGTAGTGTGCGGGCCGTGTGCAGGAGCGAGAGTGGTGCGGTGGTACAAGAAGCAACCGGCGGCCTGCAGCAATTTTAATCGATTGAAGTAGAAGCCCCTGCACAGCCCGTACGGCTGACGCCGGCGTCTCCCGCGAGGCGGAGCTGAGGATACGGACGCCGTCGAGCAGATGAGAGAGGCGGGCGGGGCCGATGTGCTGGGAGGAAAGCGGCATGAAGGGGCCAGACCGGTGCTGAGGAAGAAGGGGCCCCCGGGCCTGGGCCCTCGCGCAGGAGCCATGCTTGGAGGTTGGGAGGCCCTCCCGGGCGGCGCGCGGAGGAGGTCGGGGGCCCTCCCTGGCGGTGTGGGCGGAGGTCGAGGGCCCTCCCGGGCGGCGCGGGGCGGAGGTCGGGTCCCTCCAGGCCGGCACGGGACGGAAGTCAGAGCCATCTCGGGCGGCGCGGGGCGGAGGTCGGAGCCATCCCGGGCGGCGCGGTTGGAGGCCGGAGGGCAGCGAGGCGGGAGCCCTGGGCGGTGCGGTGGGACGCTGGGGCCAGCGCGGTGGGAGACGGAGGCGGCTCGTGGGGGCGCGAGGTCTCCGGCGGGGGCGGCGCGCGGTGGTTGCCGGCGGGGTCGGCGCCAGGTCACCGATGGAGGCGTCGGTGGTGGTTGACGTGGGTGCAGGTAGGGGCGAGCGTGCGAGTCTGGGGAGACGAGCACGATGGGTAGTTGTTGGGTTCCGGGTCGGGTGCGGGTCCTAAAACAGGAATAGTTTCTGTTTAACGTTAAATAGAAACTCTTAAGGGTAGGTTTCAGTTTAGTCCTGCCCTTGTTGATGCTCCTTTTTTATATATTTGGTTAAACTTTAAAAGAGTCTGACTTCTTGACTAAATTTATATGACACTAAGTCTACTTATAAGGAGATGATGCTCCTGCTTGTTCAGACATGATGAAAATTTTAGGCGTGACCTTATTTTGTTGTGGAGTAAAACGCAGTTTCAGTAAACCAACTTGCCGCAATGTTCGCTTTGGTCATCAAGTTGCGAAACGTGAAAACCGGGTCACCAAGTTGTCACGTGCGAGGAGAACCTGCCTGTGATAGGATGGTTAGGAGGGTGGTTGTACCCCCAGCCAATCAGAGTTCAAACCCCATGTTTGACGCTAGTGTTTCTCATTTAGGCGGAATATTCTTCAGTGAGAGGCGACGTTCCCGTTTGTCAAGCTTCATGCACTAACCAACTATTCCAAAAGACCGATCTGACGGAAAGGGCTAGCGCAAACCACATATACTGTAACACCCCCTCTCACGTGTGACGGGCAAGTTAACAAGTGTATAGTCAGAGGTAGGCCCAAGAGGCATGAGGTGCCTGTACATGGCCTATACGTATAGGACACCGAGGGGGCAATAGCAATTTTTAGAATAAAGTGCGGAAGCTAGGACTCGAACTTGAGATCTTGGCTCTGATACCATATCAAGATTCATACACTAACCAACTATTTCAAAAGACCGATCTGATGGAAAGGGCCAGATAATTCACTTATACACTTCAACACCGTCGACAGGGAGAAGCCCGTGGTGACTTCATCAATCTCAAGACCTGAACCACCGGCTCAGTCTCTCGGAGGTGCTCGTAGGGTAGGATGTGTGTGCGTGTGTTAATAGTGGTGAGTGTACGTTTCAAACAAATAAGTTATCACATGCGAGCGTTTCCACGGCGACAGTTAGTTACATACGTGGCATTTATTTTTCCAAATCCCCCTGTTAAAACACACGCCAACGCCAATACCACGGCTTGCTCGTCTTGGCACAGAACCCGAGGCGCTCCAAGCCACCAACCAAAACCTTCCCCATTACTCCGCTGACTTGAGCTCCATTCCCCTCCCCAGTCTCCGAAGCTAGGGTTCCGGCCCCCACGGATATGGACGACGCGGCGGCTGGAGGGATCGATGGCGCAGTGACCACGCCGCCGCCGGAGCCCACCTGCCCCGTCTGCATGGAGCCCTGGAACTGCACCGGCGACCACCGCATCTGCACTACAGGAGAACATGTTTTTAGAGGCACTTTGAAATGCCACTAAAAATCCCCAAAGTGCCTCTAAGTATTTTTAGTGGCACTTTAAAAAGCGTTGCATTTAATCATGTTGCTAAAAAGTATAGAGGCATTTGAAGTAAAATGCCACTAAAAATGAGTATTTTTAGAGGCATTTCCAGATTTGCCTCTATACTTTTTACGGGCACTGTTTTTCAAATGCCTCTAACTATTTTTAGAGGCATTTCTAGAAATGGCTCCATACTTTTTAGGGGCGCTGTTTTTCAAATGCCTCTAACTATTTTTAGAGGCATTTCTACGAATGCCTCTACATTTTTTAGTGGCACTGTAAAAAGTAGTTGCATTCGTAACAAACATTCAATTGTCCAGCACATAATTCATAACATACATTCAGGAATTCATAAAATACTTCATAACATACATTCAGGAATCAAATGTCTCTGTCAGTAATTGCACAGACATCTATTCTCCAAAGTTGACAGAAATTGGACAACATTCATATAAACAGAGATAAATCTGGACACTGCCACATGGTCTGAAGCAATACAAGCACGGGTAGCTTATCCAAATAATAACAAACATATAAATCTGAATTATGTTCTAGATAGCATCACCTATCTCCCGTTGTGTTCTTCCGTCGCCACACCCCTCTCCAGTCTTCCATGCACAAGCTCTCTGGGAGGTAATTGTCTTGCACCTGGGTGTGCTGATCTACACATCGAGGGGAGAAGTTTACACAAGATTCTTTGAGAACATACTAAGCATTGCGCGATGAAAACCAGATTCATTTTACAAACAATGCCAACTAAGAAACGATGTCCATTAATAATAACCAAGTTATAATCATATCTTCAAGAACGAAATTATATAGATAATAGCAATTAATTTAGAACTTAACAGCACACCAGGATTTCGATATAAAACATATAAGGTTATTTTAAATATTGCACTTCTTTAAAAATGTTTCTACACTGCCAAGTACTAGCCAGTGCTAATTCTTGTGAGCATCTGACTACATTTCTTGTGAACAGTAAAAGGTATAGCCAATCACTCATCAGAATAGTGGGCATGAATATGCAGTAAGATAACATTCTACATTTCTATCCACATAAGAACAACCAAACAGATTTATGCACAAGCAAAGTACATGGGGTGTAGGATAGATGACCCAGGTATTCAGTACAAAGACCTATACCTCCTTTGATGCGTAAGAATTTAGTGTACTGGACTCCACAAATCTCAGTCGCTGCTCTCTTGGGTCACTCTGCATGGAAAGCAAGAACTTAAATCACTGAGCTCATAAAACACACCAGCAGCGTTCGTACCCAAAATATATGACTACAATAAAAATCCAGACGTGATTTTCGCATTCAAGTGAGTAACCTATACCCAAATAGCTCTTGCGTATTCAAAAAAAACTATCGAGAATAAAGCTATTGGCAAATGGCTCTGTCCTTTCTATGCCTACTGTCTAAGGCAATTCGCAAATTCACAGACCGCAAGTGTGTATGTCGATTTCAAAATTTTAAGTTAATGAGCTTGGAGCTAGTCTATGATCTACTGTCACACAGATCAAAAGCCTAAGCCTCTTGGGCACTGCCAAACTACAGATGTGGATTGTACAAAACGTATTGTACTAATGTCGAATAGAAAATATGCAAGTCTAGGTGGCAAAAAATGCAGAGGCGACGGGAACACCTTATCCTTCCCATATGCATCCCTGAAGCTAATGTCAGATAGCCCATTTGCATCAAGAAATCTACTGTCAGACATCTCCTTCAATCGTTTTTGAACATCAACGGCTTGTAAGCTTGATGTGTGTTGTTGCTTAAAATAAATTACATCCTTCCCTCCCATTTTTACTCCAACAACAATATGTGTCCCAATTTTTTAAATTAACCTGCAACATAAAGAAATGAAAGTTAAAGTTCAGATTTAACACACAAAAATATCAAGCAGTAATAAGGGTGGCAGTACAAATACACAATAGAAATCAGGTTGCTTAAGCATAGACCCAGCCTGTTACATAATATATGCCTCTCAAGTCCCAAAGTTCTACAACCATATACCCAGAATTTTAAGCAAAACAATACCTAGTTTAAAAAAAAACCTAAGTAATCATTTCTCTAGTAGCCTAAGCAACACTTTAACAATGCCATATGTGCATTCCTAGAACTAGATAAGATAGGCTAGCTTCTCAATGTTCAACACAAAACAGAATGCTCTAGTTAACCATCTTTAGGAAAATTTGCTGGAGCTAGGAATATAACGGAAGGTTGCAATACAGGAGTATTACTGTCATGGAGTATTTAGTTTTGCACAATCAGTCACCATTAGACAAGTTAAATGGAGTAAACTGAACCTGCTAAACATAAACTGGCCTTACAGGAGTATCAACTGAAACAACTGACACACATTTGTAATCTGGAACAACTGAAACACATTTTTAATCTGAAAGAGAGACAGTCACCATTATTTCACTAAGCTCTTTACAGGACATACATAGACAAGCAATTGTAACTTCTTTTCTCACAAAATCAACAAAAGCTACAGGTACAACTACAACCCACATCCACGACATTCTTAAATCAAATTCGGGGACATAAGAGGAAAGGGTATTGGCCTACTACATCAATGACAGTTTGGTAGGTTAAGTTGTTTATTTTTTAAACTATATTTGAATAGGGTCCAATAATCTGAGTTACGCACATCACAAAGTTAATAAACTATCTGCCAAGATTGGTAATAGACCTTTCAGATGGTGTATAAGCCATTAACCTAGGCAGTAATCACACACTGCCAGCACCACATGCAGTAGATATATTGCTCCTTAGTTTGATAACTAACACTTAAGATGGTAAATACAGAGTTGGCTATACTAATTGCCTGTATTTGAAGAGCAGATTCTTTTTGAAAATCTACACCTAAAGGTAAGAAAAATGGTATCCATATGTTTTAATTCATGTAATCAACAACCCAAATTTCTGGTCACTATGTAGTGCTAGGTTGCTGTCTCAAACTACTGATATTTAATAACTGTTGATCTCTTTGTAGCTTCAATACCCAAAAGAGTTTGGAATTTGTCTTGCCATAGTATGTTTGTCTTGCCATACAAAGCTTAGACTGCTTTCGAAAATAACGAAAAAGGAACTTAATAAGCTACAAAACTTGAGCTTATAAACCACTCGCACACGTACGCACACACCCAATTTCCCCCACAACCAATTTCCTCATATCAGCATTAAAATGAAATTATTTCAACACAAATATAAATCAATTACTCAACTAGGCAATAACACAAACACCTTGTGAGCTACCAGCTTCTATCGGAAGGAATAGTGCTTGCGGGAGGTATAGAGGAAGGAGGTTAACAAATCCATGCAGAGTAGGTTGTGCGCCTCACCTGCGCGGCAGCGACGTGGGCGGCGAGGGGACGTCGGTTCCTCTGGGCGACGCCGCGGAAGGCCGAGAGACCCTGCTTCCACGGCCACGCGGGGGTGCGAGAAGGTTGTGCCGCGGTGGCCTGTCTCGGGGTGTACGGTGGTGAAGAAGCAGTCGGACGCGGAGGGGGCCGGCAGCATGGCGGGAGACGCCGGGGAGGAAGCCAGTGGCGCGGTGGTTGTCTTCTTACCCTCCGGTGTGGCGCCGCCGCCAAGTCGATCTAGCTCTCCGGCCCATCCCCAACCTCGCGCTTGACCTTATCCGCTCCGATATGGTTGCCCGATTCCGCGACCTCCTTATCGAGGAGCCGTCCGTCCTCACGCACCCGGCCGCGGCCGCCGCCGCCGCCGTCGATGAGGGTGACGAGGTGGAACCCTAGCTCGGAGGTGCCGCCGATGACGGCGACGAGGTGGAACCCTAGCTCGCTCGGGAATGAACAGGTATGGGCTCATCCTCGCTGGAATCTGGACTGCGTATTATTTTGCTAAAACTTAAAGGGTTAAATTGTAAAAGACGTTAGGACGGAGAGTGCGGCCAAAACGGTGTGTTGAGCTGATATTTTGGGGCACTTACCCGGAATGCCTCTAAAAATGTTCTAAAATTTACATTTTCAGTGGCAATACGTTCAAATGCCCTAAATAATCATTATTTTTCGAGGCAATATTGATAAAATGCCCCCAAATATACTATATACAGAGGCATCTAACGAAATTGCCCCTAAATATCATATTTTTAGAGGCACTTTTAGAAAAGTGCCCCTAAAAATGGCATTTTTAGAGGCACTTCAAACAAAATGCCCCTGAAATTCAACTTTTTAGGGGCACTAGGATAGAAATGCCTCTATAAATCATTTTTAGGGGCAGTTACAGAAAGTGCCTCAAGCAAAGTGCCCCTAATAATATGTTCTTTCATAGTGCTGGTGAGTGAGACGGTCTGGACTGTGTTTTTTTGTCCTTGCTGTTGGTGTTCACTGCTGAGCTAGCTGCTCCATATCTTGTGCTCAAGTTTAGATCATGGCCTGCATATGCGCTACTCAGTGCGGCACCGCTAATATGTGGGCGATTCCTTCGTGTTTGTGCGTGTTAGATTCCGAATTGATTGATGCGCAATTAGTATATCTCCATGCTGCGGTCGGATATGGCAGTGCAATTTTTTTTGTAAACTGCACTAGCTTTTCTGCCATTATCTCCGATCTTTAATTATAAGCGATCATTGCTTGTTTCTTTGTAAAACACAGGTTGTGGTTCAGTAGTGGTTAAGACTTGCATTCAATCTTGCAACCATTCACTAGGATATATAAGGCTGTTTGCACAGCAACAATGCCTTCTGTCTTAATTTTTAGTCCCAAATTTTAAGGTCTAGTGCAGTTTGTTTTACAATGCACCAACTTTGCTGCCAATGTTGACGATCTTGTATTTTATTTATAGGTGAACATTGCTTTGCTTGTGTCCTCGTAAAAAAAGCAGGTTGTGTTTTAGTAACAGTTAAGACTTGCATTAATCTTGCAACCGTTCACTAGGTTGAAGGCTATCCGCACTGTAAGCATGGATAAACTGGGTAGCAATGCCTTAGTCTCACTATCGACTACAGAGCAATTTTGTGGCGAGTCTCTAGTTGAATTGTCATGCCACATGATTCTGTAATATATGTGGCGATATGAACTTGGGGAGTAAGAGTGGTGAACTGGTGATCACAGAAGGATAAGGAAGGTTGCTGTGTTAGAAGTGCCAAGGAGGTGGCAGTGGGTGGTAGCAGAGGGGAGGAGGGGAGGCGCTTATCACATCTGTTGACGATACCGCCAATTTTTTTTTTCTTTGTTGAGGCATAGCCATATGTACTTTTTTTTATATCAGATCAAGTATCAGATCCATGTATGCATGGGTTGTGTTTGAACTACGGGGCTAGTGAAAATTATGTACCACTGATCATCTCCTGTCACCGCACGCAGCTGCATTCCATGTGGACATGTCTACGGCAGGTCGTGCCTAGAGAGGTGGCTGCAACGTAACGGCAATGACAGTGCGAAGGTACCATGCATGATTCTGTATATACTTTATGTTAGCTCTGGATCAAATCAAATCACAAGTATATATGGCGTATATCTGAGTGAAATTTGTGAACTTAAGCATGTTTGCCTATCTTCTTTTTTCCCAGTGCCCTCAGTGTGGCGAACAATTTGAACACAACCTTATCATCAACCTCTACGTGCCAGGGAATTTGTGGGACGGTTGCTGCCGCTTACAGGTTCTATCTCTTTCTTGTGGTGCATATAAGTTCGAAATTATGAATTATTCGTTTCTTATGCATCTTGAATTCTTGATCGATAGGAATAATAGTTTCTCTCTTTTATTGTATCAACAGTTGGAATGGCAGCTGTGTAAAAGTGCCAAATTATGGAAAAAATTATTGGGCATCTCGACTGATAAGAATAATAGTTATCTTTGTTGGCATTTTTGCTCTTTTGATTCTTCTGCCAAAGAAACGGCTTTGGTATGAGTTTGCTTTCTTCCACCCTAGAGGTAGCAGACAGCTGATGCCGACACTATCATAGATAAGTATAATATAATACATGGAACTGATTAACCTTGTCGTATTCAATACTACCTCCGTTCCAATGAATAAGGCCTATATTATTTTTGAAAAGTCAAACTATGTGAAGTTTGACCAAGTTTTTTGAAGAAATTATGAACATGTACAATACAAAATAAACATGGTTAGATGCATCATGTAATATATTTTCACATGATATCAATATAATATTATAGTTGTTGATAAATTTTTCAAAAAGTTTGGTCAAAGTTTACTTAGCTTGACTTTTTCAAAAAAAAAAAGCGTTATTCATTGGAACAGAGGGAGTACATGCTCATATAGTCAATCCGTATGAGTATATATAGCTGCCTGTCTTCACATGTCGCCAAACACGTAAGAAAGGATGTGTTGTTCACAGTGAATAAACGGTTATCAATTGTAAAGTATGGTCAGTCTGTGTACTGGATGCTGGTTCTATCTCACAATTTTTTCTTTTGCCCAATCGTGCTGCTGCAGGAAGCAAAAGCGCATTTCCAGTCGAACATTCGCGAGGCAGCGGCACGTACACTAGCTATGGTAGTTGAGGAGAAAGCAAGATCTGATACCAGGATTGATGAATTGATAGCAAAGTGGGAAGAGAAAGATGCTAGTGTGGATGCAGAAATTGAAAAGAAGCTTGCAGAATATGCAGACAACAGGAGGGTAGAAACGGAGCTTTTCCGTGCTGACGTGATAGATCAGGTACAGAGGATGTGGAAAGACCAAGAGGCAACGGCTAGAGCTGACCTGATGACAATGAAGGAGAGGATGAGGAAGATGGCTGAAATAGAGCAGGCAACGGCGGCGGATTTGATAGAATTCATGGAGTTGAGTTATCCTCGACTGTCACTGTTTTCCAACCCGCGTGCTTCAGCCTCTGCCTCTGCTCCTGCTGTTGCTCCTGTGGCTGCTCAGAACAACACAAGGCGGAGCTGGAATCGGCCCGATCAACTGCCACCAGTTCCAACAATGCCTGGTCCTGCTGATGCTGTGAAGAAACGGCGCCGCCGAGGAACCTGATATATACCGACGAAGTTCATGGAGCAGACATGGCCATCGACTCTGACCCAGTTGCTGAACTTGCTGATGCTGATGGATGGTTGTAACTCCATATCTTCTCCTAACTACGGTACTCTACATCCTATGTATTCCTACGCTACCATGCTTGTGTACTCTCCTTTCTGGTTTACATCGACTAATCGTGTGTACTCAATGCAGTAGGCAGACTAGTAAAGTAATTAGATTTTCTCTGCACGGCAATGCCATGAATATTGTTGTGCATCATTCCCGTGGAAATGACATATGGAAAACAAAATATTCCCTTCAAGAAAAATGCCTTCTTAAAGATGTGCTTGAGGGAAGATACATCATGTTGTTCAAAAGAGTGACACAGATCTGACGTGCACTCCATCATACTAGGACCAGTCGTCGTAACATAACGCTGAGGTTAAACGCCTACTCCCTCGGGCTTGACAACGGGTTTTAAAGGTGAGGGTTTGGTTCAGACTTTGTCTACGATGTTAAGGTTTGTTTCAGACTTTTGCCCAATGACAAAGGGTGATTCTTCCCATATACTAAATCATTGTAGTACCATCAACGATAAAACATGTTGAGGCCATCAGACGTAGACGCCACCTCTGCCACAGTCACACAGACCGTTCCTCTCGTGGTGTTGTGATTAGCCTAACAGCCTTTTCTTAGTCTACTTTTGCTACCTGAGGTGCCTTAATATACATATTACGATGTTTGACTCAAATAACGAACCCTCCACTATTTACAAGTTCAATCTTAGTACTCCCTCCGTCCCATAATATCCGTCTCAAGTTTGATAAAAAGTGGATGTATCCATACATGTTTCATGTCTAGATACATCCACTTTTTGATAAACTTGAGACAATTATTATTGGACGGAGGGAGTACTATTTGTACACGCAGTCAACACATATCCAACAAATTTCGCCTTAGTGATCGCCATCTTAAAACCGTCATGCACGGACGGACTTGACCCATCAAATGTTACTTTCTTGACTCTGTTTGTCCCTTCTTTTCCGTAGTACCGTCATTTATCCTTGACTCATGCAAAAAATCAGTTATTCCCCGCTCTCTTTTGCGTTCCCCAATTTTTGGAGTATCCGTTCAACGTCACATATCGGTCTTATAAAAATCACTATATATGACTACATTGTTGTGCCATCACCCCGTTAGCCCCTTCCTTGTTCTATGTGAGAGTGAACTTGAAGAGATCGACCAACAATCATGGCATAATCAATCAACAATATATCATGAGCTAGCACGTTCATCGAATGATCTAGATATAATAAGCATATCAACTTACCGCTTCTTACACGCCATGAGGGTTTTCTCCACCTCCTACCGGCGCCGCCACCGATCCATCTCGCCTCTGTAGCCTTAGGCCCATGGTGGCGCCGCGGATCACGGCCCTTGCTAGCGGGAAGACTCTGTTCTCATATACTCCCTCCATCCCAAAATACAAGGCGCCTTTTAATTTCGCTGGTCAACGACGTCCAACTTTGACCTGATTTATACTTATAATATGACCATAAAATTATTATAAAAATATATGGAATGAAAGAATTGTGCAAGACGAATCCAATGGTACCATTTATACATTCTAGATTCACATAATTTATTATATATTAACGGTCAAAGTTGAACACCGAATACCAGCACAAAAATAACGCGCCTTATATTTTGAAATGGAGGGAGTACTTTTTTTGTGTTTGGTTAGAGTTTGTTTCCTACTTAGGAAGATGAAGCGACGGCGGCTCACTGAAAATGGAATAAGGTTCTCCCCGCCTAGTCCTCGTTCCGACAGCATGTCTAGCGTTGTTGGAGGGCGTGTGGAGATGTGTGTCTGGTGGATTTCACGGGATCTGGTCGGTGTTTGTCTTCGGTGGATCTGTTTGGATTTGGTCTTCATTCGTGTGTCTACAATTTGGATGCTTTTTTTTTGCGGAGATAAACACAGAGTACAATTTGGATGCTTCTGATCTACGCTTCTCTTAAACGGCGGCGGTTGCTGTTCTGGTGCGCTGGTCCTGTGGGGTCTTAGCGCGACGACTTATCGACTGTCTACTAAAACAAGTTTTGTCCGGCTCCGACGATGGAGGGGTGATGATAGCGGCGTGTCTTGGGCTCACTCTAGTGTTGTAGTCGTCGCTAGGTGGTCTACGGACCTAGATGTAATTTTTGGTTACTTTTTGTGATAGTGATGAATAGATATAAAGTTTTCTTAAAAAAAAACTTACCGCTTCTTACGTGTGAAGATGCATCAATATTTTAAAATAAAGATCACATGTATATAAAAAATCAACTCAAATGGTCATTACGGGCCCTCGCGGATAGTGCCTGGCCGTGCCGTAGGAGGCCAGCCCGTTGGCTGCCAGCCGTTCGCACCAAAACCTTCCTTGCTTCCACATTATTCAGTTGCCGCTTTCGCGGAGAATTCTGTTTCATCTCCTCCCAACTCTCTCCATGTCTCCTCCGATCCCGGCCGATTCGGAAGCAAGGGTTCCGGCCACCAGGGAGACGGCTGATGCGGCGTCTGGAGATGCCGTCGGCGCAGTGTCCACGACGCCGACGCCGCAGATGGAGGGTGCGGCGGCTGAAGAAGGCGACGCCGCATTGTCCACGCCGCCACCGCCACCGCCCACCTGCCCCGTCTGTATGGAGCCCTGGACCTGCAACGGACACCACCGCATCTGGTAAGGAAGAAGACTGTGCTTTGTCGTCATTTGTGTTTGCTGCTCAGCTAGCTGCCCCATATCTTCCTTGATCTTAGTGCCTAGGTTTAGAACATGGCCTGCATATGCGCTGTTTAGTACTCCCTCCGTTCATAAAAGATATCTCAACTTTGTCTAAATTTGAATTTATCTAGACATAATTTAGTGTGTAGAAACATCAAAATTTCGACAAATTTAGGACATCTTTTTACGAATGGAGGGAGGCATTTAGAATATGTGGACGGTCTGTTCGTGTTTGGTGTTAGATTTTTGGTTGATTGGTACAGTAGCTAGTAATTACCATCATCTCCATGCTGAGGCCGGCTTGATGCCTTGACGGTGCAGAATTTGTTCATATACAATGGTCAATCACAAATTGTAATGTAGTCTCTAGTTGAATTGTTACCTTCGTAATCTATATATGCGACATGAACACGAGGATTACTGGCTTAGGAGCGGTGATCACAAACGATGAGGCAGCTTATGGTTTTAGTGGTGCCAAGGAGGTGGCAGTGGGTGGTAGCTAAGGGGAGGATGGGGAGGCTGTTGAATGTGGCACATCGGTGGAACTTCAGAGGGGTTTATCACATCTGGTGATGATACCAACATTTTTTGTTAGTTTCTGTCTTGGGGCATACCAGTGTTGAGTTTTTCCTATCAGATCCGCATATACACGGGTTGTGTTTGAACTTTGAACTACGGGGCTAGTGAAATTTTTGTAAAATTGATTATTTCCTATCTGCCCCCATCCAG
The DNA here is from genome assembly GCA_947311845.1 of Poa pratensis. Classification (NCBI taxonomy): domain Eukaryota; kingdom Viridiplantae; phylum Streptophyta; class Magnoliopsida; order Poales; family Poaceae; genus Poa; species Poa pratensis. The sequence goes on along the minus strand of CAMZMU010000064.1, from coordinate 8,599,332 downwards.
CTGCATTCCTTGTGGGCATGTGTACGGCAGGTCGTGCCTAGAGAGGTGGCTGCGTCGTTGCGGCGATGACGGTGCGAAGGTACCCTGCACGATTCTGTATATTGTTTATCTTACCTCTTCACATATCAAATGACGGATTGACGGTTATCTTTTTTCCAGTGCCCTCAATGTGGCGAACCCTTTGAGCGCAAGCTCATTACCAACCTCTACGGTCCAGGAAATCTGTGGGATGGTTGCTGCCGTTTACAGGTTCTGCCTTTTTTTTTCTAAGGCATCTTGATCGATAGGAATAATAGTTCCTTTCTTTCCCTGGAGCAATAGTTATCTCTACCACAAATCCACATCATCTCTATTCAATGTTATAGACAACCTGTTAAAAAATAGAGAATAAAAACATAACCCCCCCTCCCCTTCCGCGTTGCCCACGTCAGGCGACAAGGGGGAAACCCTAGCCGCCGCCGGAGGGAATGCCGGGAAAGCCCAGGTAAGGTGGCGGCGGGGCTTCGGTTCTTCCTTCCGCTCGAGCTCCAGGCCCGGAGCGATGTGGCGGGCGCACATGGCGGCAAGGTGGCGCGCAGTGCGAGGAGACGGGCGAACACGGTCGAGCACTGAGGAAGGAGGCAGCACGGTCCTAGGACGGCATCAATAGGCGGCGGGCTGCGTGGGCCGTCCCGGGCTTGATTTGGGCCGGACGGGCCGTGGCCCTTGCGCTCTGTCACTGGCGCATGGTGCCTGTGACACTTGGCGGGACGGCGAGGAAGCTGTGGCGGCGGCCCCAGGCCATCGCAGAAGGTGCGGCGGCGTCCCCCTGGCAAGAGGTGCCACGGTTGGGTTCCAGCGCACGATGGCTGGAGCGAGGAGCTTGGTGGTCCGCAACAGCACCGCTCTGCTTGTCTTGCTTCTACCGACGCTTCGCGGGTAGGTCTAGCTCCGGGCGAAAGCCTTGCGTCGACTCATGTCTGTGCCGATGACGGCGGCGCCTTCGGGCGTCGTTTACCTTCTGGTTTGTGTCAACGCAGATTTCTGATTCTGAACGACACAAGTGGTTTTAAGATCTCCGGGTGAAAACCTAAGCTCCTTCGAAGCGGGCGACTGTGATGGATGCGTCACTTCCTTGTTGGAGGCATCGCCTTGGAACTCTTGTCCTTGGCGGTGCGTTAGTTTCGCGACGGTTGGGCAGGTTGGCTCGATGGTCGGGGGAGGTGAATGCCGGGGTGGTGACCCTGTACGATGGTGGTATGTCGAGGCGGCGGCCCCGGTCTCCTCTACAGCCTTGACCTAGCGAGGTTTGGATGGCGACCTGGTGCTGCATGGGCAGCAAGTTTGTCGACACGGCTGGTTCGGCTCCGGGCGATGCGGAGTTTGATCTGGTTACTACGTCGGGGTGGCGGCCCTGGACTTGGCGCGATGTCCGAGATCTACGAGCGGTCACGTGGGTAGTTAGGGCTATGAGATGGCTGGGTCGTGCGGCGTTGTGGATCGCGTGCGGCGTTGATGCCGAGTGTATGTCGGGGCGGCGGCCCCGGAGCCGATGGCGTGTGTTTGTCGCGTCGGTGAACTTGCATCGTGTTGATGATGGGTTTCCCTCGCTTGTGCGGTTTTTGGCCTGGTTTCCTTATAAATCGGACAAAGTACGGTTTTTGGGTCCGGTTTCCCTCATAAACTGGGTCAACTCTATTCTTCTATACGAATTGCAGGAACGCCCTGCCCTCTTCGAGAGGTTCCTCGAAAAAAAAAGAACAATTGTTGTTTATTTAACGATCAAATGCTGTCCCACACAGTACCTGCTGGATTGTCTACCTAACCAAAAATCAGATGTGGCAGAGGTAACACACAAGTGATACCCACGCTATCAGAAATAACCATAAACCATACCTAGGATTCATGGAACTGATTAACCTCCTCATACTGATACACGCTCATATAGTCAATCCCAATGAGACATGTTGCTGTCCTGTTTCAATTGGTGACCAGATGTCTAATCTGGAGGTGCTGATTATTTTTTCGATAATTAAGAAGAGAATTATTTTGAGAAGTTTTGATTACTTTCACAAGAATTAACAGCAATCAGTTGAAAAGTAAGCTCACTATGTATACTCGAAATGCTTGTTTAAAATGGATGCCGATTACATCTCACATATTTTTATTTTGTTCAATCGCCATGCCGCTACAGGAATTACAAACACATTATGAGCGTGAGATGGACAGACGTTCGAAATGGATTGTTGCTGAGTACAAGGCAACAATGGAGCTAGTCAATGATGTTTCTACGTTGGTTGCAGAAGGTTTTTCCACGTCGGTTGCAGAATTGGAGGAACAATATGCTAAGAAGCTAGGAGAATATCAAAACAAGTCGAGGGCAGAAAGTGATCGGTTAATGAGAATGTGGAAAGAAGAAAAGGCAACGGCTAACGTTAATCTGACGGCAATGAAGGAGCGGATGAAGAAGATGTCTGAAGAAGAGAATGCGACGGCAACAGAACTGATAGAATTCATGGAGCTGAGTTTCCCTCAACTGTTGCCGATTTCCGTCCCACATGCTTCTGGCTCTGCTCATCCTCCTGCTCCTGTGGATTCTCAGAGCAACACTAGGCGGCACTGGAGTCGCGCTGATAACCTGCGACCACTTCCAGCACCGCCTGGTCCTGCTGATGCTGTGAGCAAAAGGCGGCGCCGAGGGACCTGATACGTACCAAGAGTATTCATGGAGCAGACAAGGCAATCGACTCAGTATCTCGTCCTGCTTACGGTACAACACATCTCATGTGTTCCTCTGCTAGCTACACCATGCATCTCCTGTGTACCTACCCACCCACCCTGCTGGTTTGGCCATGTTTCGTGAATGCCAACAACGTCGACTAACCGTGTGGAACTCAATGCAGTAGGGTCACTAGTTTTAATATGCGTCTCACCCTATCGAACATATACATATATGTTTTCCCATAATCTTTGTCTGTCTGCTGAGGTTAATTAGTCCCCAATGTGTGTTTTTTGTTTGCTTGGCAGTTGGCAGCAAACGATTGACAGAATCTGCTGTAGCCAACGCGAGTCAGAGACACTAACGCTTCAGATCAAGGGAATGTAAACGAGAAGAGTATCAATCACACACATGGGCACCACGGCGGTCAAGCACCACGGCGGTCTGCATCGCCCACAGAGGCGCGCCGCGCTGTTTCATGGAGCGCTGCAGCATCAGTATGATGACCACGATGAAGGCCAGGAACGAAAGTCGCGTTGTAGTAGAAGAAGGCCTGGCCGGTGCCGAATCCAGAGGGTTCAGCTTGAGCAGCCCTTTCACACACTGCAGCCATGGCTGCTCTGCCCAATTGTGGCGGATGGCGGACACGTAAAGTAGGATCTGTAGAACGAGGAAGGTGACCACTGCGGCTACGAGTACTAATAATGGAGTGCCCAGTTTCCGGTAGCTGCCAGCTGCGTAGGCACCCAAGAGGCCAGCAAACAGACCAAGACGCAGACAAGCAGCGCATTGCTCCGGATACCCTGCCTGTACACTGTACAGCGTCTGGTTTACCAGAAGGAGAATGACGGCGACGGACGCCATGAACCCCGTCGCGTTGCAGTACAAGAACACATGGTACCTGTTGGTGGAGGACCGGGTCACCGGTGTGGAGGTACCTATTGTCCTCGTTGCTTGCTGGCCAGAACCCACCGGCGGGTTCAGCCCGGTTTGGTTATGAGACGGTGGCGGTAATGATGGCGAGCTGCAGCAAGAACTTGCGCTTCCTCTCCAGGTGTTCGTAGTCACCACCCTTGGACCCGGGCTCGTCGTCCGGGGGGAGGCGCAGCCGTGGACCCAATTTATCAGCTTGCTCCTCCCATAAGCCGTGTACGCCATGACCTTTTTTTTTTACGAGTAAAACAACTTTATTACTGATCACAGTTGGGAAAATCGCCCTTTACAAGCACAGCGATATTCGCTGGGATATCATTTTCCCAAAAATTCATCATACCCAGTGTACATTGAGCACCTAATTCAGCTAACGCACGGCATACACCAACAAGACGCAAAACGGCCTGGGATAAAACGTAGATTGTGGTGGTGACGTCCCGGCAGCTCCCGACGACTTAAGCGCCCATGAGGCCCAATAGGCCCAGTATCATGACCGTGTTGAGCGTGGCGCCTGACGACGAGCCCGAGATTGGCAGTCGATTATGGTGGGCCCATTTTCGGTCTATGCCATTTCTCAAAAAAAGCAAGTAATTATAAACTTCCTTTTTTGTGTGTCTAAAAATTAGTATTCTACATCGTTGGATCATAGTTCAACGATCCATATTTTATTTCCTCAGATATAAAATGTTTGTAACCCTAACCATGTCTTCTTTTCTCCCCTGTCTTTTCCGCCGCCGCTCTTTAGTTCTCCTTGCTCAACCAACTCTCGGCCACAACGTCACCGGAGTGATCCCCTTCATCTTGCCACCTCCGAACAAGAAGACGAAAGGAGGGAAAGAAGTAAGTTTTATTTCTCAGGAAATTCGGGTGCGGGCGAATTACAGAAGAGTCAAGTGACTATTAGCAATCCAAAGTTTTACCCCACTGAGTGATGTTTTTTTAATTTCAGATCTCTGAAACCGAGGTGACATAACCTCCTCTCTCTCTGATGTCTTCTTCAACCCCATCCGGTTCGAGAGCCAATGAGGTAGCTAGGGTTCCTCTGGTATTGGGCACAGGAGTTGAAGGGGGAGACTGGTTTGAGACCAATCCGGTGCCATCACCCATTTGTGTCGTATGTCTGAAATCCTGGACTTGCAACGGTGCACATCGCATCTGGTGAGGGGACTGAATTTTATCTTCCAATACATTGTTTACTTGATATTGTGCACAAGTTTAAAAAATATGGCCTACCTATGTTCACGTTTCTTTTCTTTTTCGGTTTCCCGGTGGGCAGCAACTCTTATCTGTTATTGCTTAATAATGGAATCTGGCTCCCCTTTGGGAGGTGTATGTAAACAAAAACGGTCTAAGACAACAACAGTTGATAGATGTTTGATTTTGTTTGACGGAACAACTTTGGCTTTGAATCAACACAACCCCAGCCCTGTGGCGTGCCTCATGAGAACTGGACCTGACAATTGCAGTTCAATTCTAAAATAACTAGTGCACAATATATGCTAGCTGCTCCTCAGTATGGAACTTCGGTGGACATCTCTAATGGTGCTTATCAGTTATCACAACTGGCGACAATACAAGGGAATTTCCATATTTCTTTTCGTGTTGAGCATATATACTAGTTTTTTGTTTTCCATACACATGACCCGTGTTTGCATGGGTTGTGTCATAATTTCAACTTCTTTTTCGAAGAGGGGAGCATAGCCCCGGCCTCAGAATTAATCGATGCACACATCCGTTCATAATTTGAACCGTGGATCAACTAATCGAAATTTCGTGCATTAATTGATCATATCCCCTCATATTTTGCGTGCAGCTGCATTCCTTGCGGACATATGTACGGGAGATCGTGTCTGGAGTGGTGGCTGCAGTGTTCGGACAATGAGAGGGCAACGGTACTACGTACTATATGCATGATCCTCTACACATACTTCATATTAGCTCTGGTAGAGATCAGACTGCAGATATATTGCTGATCCATAGTTCCCGATGTCACATATGTAAGTTAATTATTGCTGAACTAAAGCATGCACGCCTATCTTTCTTTCCAGTGCCCTGTGTGTAGCCAACTATTTGAACGCAGGCATATTATCAACCTTTGTGCACCGGCAAACATGTGGGACGGTTGCTGCCGTATACAGGTTTGTCTCTTTTTTCGATCTTGTGTACTTTACAATTTTGTAAAATTAAGAATAGTCAGTAGAATAAAATTTTATTTTTCTCTTTGTAAAAATAACCAAAGATTGGCGGATCTAGGATTTTTTTTTCATTGGGTACGCGGCACCAAAGGAAATATTGTCCATTTCGACAAAATTTATTTACCAACTTCATAAATAATTGTAAATTTGCATTATAATACGGTATGTAAATTTTCATTATAATACAGTATAAAAGGAATAAATAATGTGTAACTGAAATAGTAAGTACGAAAGTGCATAAATTGGCATGCAAATTGTTAAAAACCCATACTAACAGGCTGAAATATACATAAAACTTCTTTTTACTAGGCAGCACGCTGCACGTACGACTTCAGCTGAACGGTTTTGCCATATCGATCAACGATTTTTTTCTCACTACTACGCATCTACACGTACGGGAGCAGTCTGTATTGTGTTGGGCAGTTTTGCCACTGATAGAACGCACTTCTTTTTTCGTATACTACTAGTAGTACATAGTTGCATAGCTCGGCTGGCATACCCGGCACCCTGTGGCTCCGCCAGGCAAAGAATTAGCGCTGCAATTGCCTTGTTTCCATATCATTAACTAGAAAGCATATACACTAGGTGAACTTTCCAAATAAAGTCCTTCAAAGTAGATCTGTGTTGATTACATCTCACATATTAGTCATTTGCAAATTGATCTTCCATTGCACGAATTAAAAGCGCATTAGAAGTTCAAACATGACGAGTTAGAACTATATTTGATAATACAATTGCCGAAGTGTTGTGACGTGTGTGGTTTTTGTAATTGCCACATATGCAGGAGAAGTTAAGAGCCAAACTGGAGGAGCAAGCGGTTTGTAAGGCAGAAGCTGAAGCCAAGATAATGGAGCTTACGTCTCTTTTAGCTGAGAAGGAGCAATTCTGGAAAGAACAGTTGACTCATATGGAGAGGAAGTCCAATGAACAAATGGAAGCAGCGAAAGCTAAGATGATTTTAATGAAGGAGCGAATGAAGAAGATAGCTGAAGAAAAGAAAGCGGCATCTGAGGAGTTGATGGAATTTACCGAGCGGACATTTCCTCCCTTATCGCCAGCTCAAACCCCTCTCGCTCTCGTTCCCACGTGTGTTGTGAAGAAAGGCGAAGCCATTGCCAACTCCCAGCCGCTCGTAAACAATCTTTTCCTCCGAGGTTGTCGCCGAGAGAAGGTGGCAACCGGCGGGCACCCAACTACAAGAACTGACTAATGTAACGGAATCTCGGCATCTCACCATCACACAAGGCCTGTCTCCAGACGCAGCCCGTAGAGGAGATGGAGCAGGTCCGTCGCACTACCCTGCACGACTGTTGTATCCTTCTCCTTTCTGTTCCTGGTTGATGAAACAAGGTCGAATGCATGACATAACCGTCGTCTGGAGGCTCCTGCTGCTGCTCCCTAGCTAGCTAGTCCTGGTGCCTCGATGATGTTGATCTATTATGCAGATATACGCATAATAGATTTGAGTTTTATTTATTTTTCTATCTCATTTGTGCACTGCAATAATCTTGTGGTAGTGTGCATCGTACAATTCACAGACGTGGAATGAACTATTGTGGTTGTATCAGTTGATGTGACGTTGGGATCAAGAAAGCTATCATCTTCGAAAAATATCTAGTCATGCTTATTGCCATGGGGAATTTAATCATAGTAGTATACAGTTATACCACATACTCACTCTATACCAAGCCCTTATTAGAGCTTATCTTCTCGCTCCCGGCTCACCTCTCGTGATTTCTGTCATCTCTCAACCACCACCATTGTCGTCGCCCCTCTCCAATTTCGCCAGACTCACCAGGACCACGCTGGTCTCGACCACATCACCATCATCGTGGCCGCCAACAATGATGACATGGAAGCAATTAAATAATCACGAGATATTGTGCGTGGAGCGAGGGAAGGCACTATAAGGCGGAGAGGAAGTAAGATGATTCATCGATTGTCAGACGACAACAAAATCAACAAGAGCTCATTTTTTTCGACGCGGTTAAGTGGTTAGTATTGCCATAAGCGCACGTTATATCACGTGAATTCGTGGCCGCCGAGAAAAACTAACCACATAGTTCATCACCTCTTGTCCATCAGTGTTTCATGGTGTGGAAATGGGAAAAGGAGGGCCATTCTACTATATTTTTATGGCGGTGCGGAACGCTAGATTTTACGTTGAGCAGCGGCGGAGACGAAAGAGAAGGAGTGGTGGGTAGATTGGCCCGCAAAAAGATTTCATTGATATTGTTCCTTCGATTATTTTTGCTCGGCCCTTGTGATTTCGAATGAGCTTACTTGCAAGGACGTCATGGCCGACGTGTGACGTTGACTGTTTCTACGACTGGGGTATCAAAGACCACATCGCCGTTGTCGCCGCTGAAATAAGCCCATCCATGAGAGAGACCTTATAATTCCTAACAATTTATAAATAGACAGATCCTTATAATCCTAAACAAGGCAGCACTGAGGAGGCAGTGAGAAGATAAGTCCTTTAAAACCTACTCCCTCCGTTTTAAATATAAGATGTTTTAGACTTTGTCCACATTCACATGTATACAAATATTCTAGAAACATTTTATTGTGTATGTTCACTCATTTTAGTCCGCATTTAGACAACATGTGAAACACCTAAACATCTTATATTTAAAAATGGAGGGAGTATGTTTTAAAGTATGGCAATGGTCAACGCAACACTTTAGCCAGTCAAAACAACTGGTGACAAATAGCTTTTGAAAGAATTCAGATTTAAAATGTGTATTTTTAAACAACCACAACTATCTCGATAAATTTTGAATATATTTAACAAAGATCTGATAAAATGCACTACTAAAAAGAAAAAGACATGCTCGTCTTCACACTCTAACTAGTCGCTTTTACGCGGTCCAACCCACAAGCACGTGTGCCCCGCATTAACGGGCCTAACACGACATGAGACTAAACGGCTGTGCCTGGCCCGTGACACGCCGTGTGCCATTCTTATCCGCCAAGGCAAGGAGAGTCCCTACTCTACACGTTACGGGGAAGAAAAGAAGCTCCGCGTACCCCTTACGCAAATGGGCTCGGCCCATTTCAACCATTCGGCGAAGCGCTTGTAAGACAGTTTCCTGTTTCTTTCGAAAATTGCGTACTGTACAACTATTTCCTGTTTCTCTACTAGCTTCGTGAAGAAAGTGTAAATTGCGTACTGTACGACTGTTTCCTGTTTCTCGACTAGCTTTTTGAAGAAAGTATCAACCAAAATAAAAGTTGTAGTCTAGGAGGAACCCCTTCCCCGTCCCCTGCTACAGTGCAGAGCGGCGGAAAAAGGGCGACCCCGTCTTCTCCTCCTCTCGGCGGCGGATCCGCCGCTCCCCTCCGCCTCCGGCTGCCGTTTCGGCACCGTGAGGTGGGGGGGAGCTCCGGCTCGTGCTCGTGTGTGTAGATAGGGTCTGTAGGAGTAGGTTTCTTCTAGGTTTTCCTGGTCATGGCGTATGCCTGTCTTCTTCTTCCTCGGAGAGTTGTGGCTCTGATGCTTGGGCGCGGCGTCGAGCTATCCATGGATCTCTGTTTCGCCAAGCCTCCGAGGTGGAGGATTCGCGGAGATGGATTGCTGGATGCTCTCTTCAATAAGCGCTTCTGCTTCTTCGTCGTTTGGATCAAGCTCCTTCTCCTGGCCGGCCTCGGTGGCGAGGGGGAGAAGAAGAAGGGTCTGCGGCAGCTGAAGCGTTCTGCAGGTGGGTCGTCAGATCTTCTCTCCCTGCTTGGTTTCTCTGGCCGTCCGTGGTGGAGAGGGGAGAAGCGAGGGGGCGGTGGTGATCTGCTTCTGTTACTGAGGGAGGTGGTGGTCCTCTTCGTCGTGTATGCTCTGGCTGGCCGTGGAGGTAAAGGGAGCAGCGGCTGGAGGTGGTTGGGTGATGGTGGTGGTTGGCCTGGATGTCGCCGGCGCGGCTGGAAGTTGGGTGGATCCTGGGCGCGTGTGCTCTGGCCGTATTCGTTCATCGATCTTCAGTTCCGCCGCTTGCGGCGGACGGTACTTGCGGCTGTCTACATGATGTGGTGGTGCTCGCGCTCCGGCGGATGGTGGTACGGCGTCGACGGCGATGGATAGGCTCTTGGGGCTCGTCGCAGGGTCTGATTGCGTTTCTCCACAGGTGACTCGGGGTGCTCCGTGCAAGTTGCTGGGTCTTGTTGTAATTTTCTTTTCTTTCGGGACCTTTTTGTAACTTGTTATGAGTTTCCTGATTTATGAATCAGATCCTTCCTCAAAAAAAAAATAAAAGTTGTAGTGTTCCGAACGTTCTAATTACTTTTAAGAAACATACATATACAAACGTATTTCTTTGATTTTGAAAAACTGGGAAATGAGTGTAGGTTTTTAAAGTAGGAAAAATAAAATCGTCTAAGCAATAAATCGGTCGTCTCAAATCTACATAAATGTACTTCAATTTAAAATAAAATATACATGAAAATTATTCGCGTCTACAAGTACGTTTCATTCCTGTATTCGGTTTGAAGTTTCGTCAACTGTAACTTCTCAATTTTCAATGGATGTTCGGAACTTATTTAGAAGAATATTGTCAAAATTGGCCGCACTCGGTTGAAATATCATTTGACGAGGAGCTTAATCTCAACGTTTCGCACAACTTTCGTCCTTAATTTTTTTCCGTTTTGACGGTCATATACGAGTATACCTTGTATTATCGATTTGAACGTGTTTACACTCTGCTCAGTGTATGTTTCTTCTCTAATCTGTGTTGCCGCCGCTTGCCGCGGTTAACTGCGCCTCGCCGCTCCGCGCCGCTGACGTGGACGGTACTAAGTTCAAAATCTGAACATTTTCGAAATCTGGATATTTTAAATATTTTCAAAATTTGAAATGAATCTTTTTTAAATATGAAAATATTGAAACCTGAACCAATTTCAAAATATGAATCATTTTCAAAAAAAGTGAATATTTTTAAATATAAACAATTTTCAAAGGATTTTTAAAAATAGAAAATATATTTTAAATTGAACTTTTTTCAATTAGAACATTGAACTCATTTGAATGGTTTTAAAAAGTGAAAGGAAACTATTTTTGAATGATTTAAAAAGTGAACAGAAAGTGGCGGCGAACTGAAACTATTTATGAACGATTTTAAAAGTGAACAAAAAATTCTGTGAACGGGAGTTATTTTGAATTTCTTTTTGAAAAGTGAACAACATAGGTATTTGAATGGAAACTATTTTTTAACGATTTTAAAAAGTGAACCGAAAAAGTCTGTGAGCAAAAATTATTTTTGAATAATTTTTAAAAAGTGAACAAAATAGGTATTTGAATGGAAACTATTTTTGAGTTATTTTAAAAAGTGACCAGAAACTATTTTAGAACGATTTTAAAAATGTACAGAAAATATCGGTGAACGAAAATTATTTTTGAAAGATTTTTAAAAAGTGAACAAAAAAGGCTTGTGAACGGAGCTATTTTTCAACAATTTTAAAAAATTGAACCTAAACTATTTTGGAATGATTTTCAAAAGTGAACAGAAAAAAGAACCGAGCCTAGCTCACTTGGCTAGTGGAATAGATGTACAACCCAGCCACCCAGGTTTAAGTCCTCACGGGCGCGAATTTGGGTGCTTATTATTTGAAAAAAAAATCGTTGTGGGAGCTTCCCCCAACGCTTTCCTTTCAAAAAAAAAGTGAACAGAAAATGTCGGTGAATGGAAACTACTTTTGAATGATTTTATAAGTGAAAAGAAACTATTTTGGAACGATTTTAAAAAGTGAACAGAAAATGTCGGTGAAAGGAAACTACTTTTGAATGAGTTTAAAAGTGAACTGAAACTATTTTGGAACGATTTTAAGAAGTAAACATAAAATGAAGGTGAATGAAAACTACTTTCAAATGATTTTAAAAGTGAACAAATATTATTTTGGAACAATTTTGAAAAGTGAATGGAATATGTCGATGAACGGAAATTACTTTTGAACGATTTTAAAAGTGAACAAAAATTATTTTGGAACAATTTTGAAAAGTGAATGGAATATGTCGGTGAACGGAAATTACTTTTAAATGATTTTAAAAGTGAACATAAACTATTTTAGAACAATTTTAAAACATGAACATAAAATGTCGGTGAACGAAAATTACTTTTGAACGATTTTAAAAGTGAACAAAAACTATTTTGGAATGTTTTAAAAAAGTGAACATAAAATGTCGGTGAACGGAAACTACTTTTAAACGATTTTAAAAGTGAACCAAAAAAGGTTGTTGAGCGGGAGCTATTTTTTACGATTTTAAAATATTGAACTTCAAAGGGTCGGTGAACATAAAGCATTCTTGAATGAATTTTAAAACTATTTGTGAACAATTTTAAAAGGCCAGGTTACAAAAAAACAGTTGAATGAAAATATAGGGTAGGTGAACGGAACTAAATTTGAACGATTTTAAAAAGACCAAGCTACACACAATTAACTAATTTTTGAACATAAAAGTATAGGATTTTAACAAACCTAGGTTTGACCAAAAAAAGGAGAGGTGAGGAGATACTATATTTGAACATAAACCAAGTAGTTGAACAAAAAAAGAGCTTGTTTTCAAATGATTTTAATTGGACAAAAAATGAACTAAAAAATAACTAAATTTGATCGGGTTATAATGAATACTATATTTGAATGAGCCGGAATAAGGTTGGATCAATTTTGAATGGACAAAAATAAAGATTTGCTAATTTGCTCCTTTATTAAAAAAAAGATCATGAAAATTGCTGCATATATTACATCTCTCTCAGCTTGAAAAAAGAGAAAAGTAGTTACAGTATCCACTGATGGCAGATGATTCAGCACTTTGATGCAAAAAACAACTGAACAATCTAAGACACCCCAGTAGGCGACAACTGAAAAATCCAGATGTTGATGCCTATAGACTACAACTTCTTCCGCTTCTTGATCTTTTTAAACACATCTACTTCTTTTTTTACAACACAAAGAGAGAGCTTTATTTCACAGCATAATGATTACAGTCCTGCAGAAAGAGAGGTTCAGATAACACAGGAATATAGCTAAGCCAGAGGCCTACAGAGTTACAGTTTCTAGCTTGTGCAGCCAGGCTGTGTGCTACGCTATTGCACTCTCTGTTAACACTAGTTATAGACAAAACATTGCCACTGGAGACTTTCCGTTTGATGTCATTGATCAGGAAGCAGCAGGACGAGAGGTCCTTTCATGGTTTGTTGATGGCCCTTGTAGCTCTCATTTTGGTGTGAGTAGAACATGTTGTAGGCCTTCAACATCATGTACTTGATATCCTGCAGAACACAACAAGTGAACGAAACATGTTTACTTAGTGAAAAATTAAAGATGATAACATAAAAGGCCACCATCCTGAAAATAGAGAAAACATAAAATGGGTTATACGTGACCTGTATTGAATCGTAGTGACCCTGTTTACATACACTAAAATTTCCTAAGAAAAACGAAGAAATGCCACACACTAGAACATGCAACGAAGTTTGACTGAACAGTAGCTTCGAACCATATTAACACATCCGGCTAAAAAATATCTAGTTACTTGCCCTTACGGGGGAGCCCAGCAAAACCGTATGGAGTACTATTGCTACTACATTTAAAATCATCTTTGTAAGAGAAAAGAAAGCAGCAACTTGCCTAACCACAATTACATACCAAGAATTTGCTACCAAGTTACCTCACGTGTCTCAACAACTCAATACCCGCAGTGACAACCAAAATAACCTCACAGATCTGCGCGAGTACGGACCAGCGTGGTTTTGCTCGCAGGCCCCGAGACTACCACAAATCCTAGAAAATAGAACACAAATCGACAGAACTCGAAAAAACTATATCACCGCAGAAAAAGAAGTATCAGAAACCCTAGCAGCGAGCGAAATCGATTTGAACAACAAAAAAGGGGATCCCAGTGTATGGGGGAAGAAGTTGCCGTAACGGGAAAAAGGACAGAAGCATCCACGAACCTTGATCCTCCATCGGCTGCGACGAAGAAAAATGACGGCAATGCGAAGGAACCGGATCTAAGGGCATCTCCAGCCGTCTCCCTAGGCCAGCTCCCCCAAGAGTCCAAAAAGTCCATTTATTTGCGCCGGCGCAAAGATTTCTTCCCAGCCCCAGGAGGCCAAACTCCGAATTAGGCAGTTTTTTCATCCGGCGCTACCAGGCAAACCCAAGCCCTTGGGGGGCAGCTGGGGGCGCCGACGGAGAGAAAACACACGCGAAATTGGGCTGGACCCGCCTGTCAGTGTGTAGGCAAAAAAAAGGCGCAAAAGAAAAGAAAAACTGCCGTGTCTTCATCTCCTCGGCTTCTGCGCTGGTCAAAAGCCTGCCGCACCGGTCAGGCGGGCGGCGACGCATCCAATCGGTTGGCACGCGGCGCAGTAATGGCACGCCACCGCCTCACAGTCTCGCCTTCCTCGTCAAGATGTAGCCCGGCGTGCCGCTGAAGAAGCCCAAGGTGGAGCTGTCGTGATCGGCGCCGCGCGACTACGTGCGGACGGCGCTGAACTCAGAGGCGCCATTTGACCCCGAGGAGTTCCCCGGGCAGAGGCTCGCCGAGCAGATGTCGTTAAACGACGTGCTCCCGGCGGACGAGGACTTCGTGTGCGCCTGGTCCAGGCGCATGCACGCGCAAGAGGAGGCCGAGCGCCAGCGCCGGCTGCTGGAGCGCGCCGCTCGCCGTCAGGCGCGGTTCGAGGAGGCCACGCGCTCCGGCGTGATCGTCCTCGACGACGGCGAAGACGACGAGGCACTAGCGCCGCCCAGGCCGAGCAGGTGGCATGACGACGGAGGAGGGCTCTCCCGTGCCCCGGACGCGCCACCCAGCGACGACGACTCCGCCGACGACGTCGGCGGCGACTACACGGTGTTCTACAGCCAGTTCGGCATGTAGAGCGCCGCTTAAATATTTATATTTTAAAGTCTTTTATGTAATCGGCCAGATATGTACGAATTTCGCCTATATATGTATGAAATTCGTCTAAATTAGTTAAATTTCGCCCAATTTTTTTTAATGTTGGGTCCTCTTCTTGGGTTTCACGGCTGGAAAATGGGCCCCCAGGGCGACAAATAGCGCCGATGCCCCCCAGTCGGCCCAATTTAGTGCCGGAAATCAGGCTGGGGGCCGAACGACTGGAGATGCCCTAACTCGCCAGGTCGGTGAGTGAAGAAGTAGCGGGGATGCCTAATAGCGGCGGTTGGAAAGAAGAACAAGGAAAAAGAAAAAGAAGCAGAACCTCTACCTGGGCCAAGCCCATAACTCGTCAGGGGGTACACGGGCGCTAATCACTCCCGCGGTATGTGGAAAATAGGATTCGCCAAGGCGAGGCTCTTAGGCCGGCACCAAAGGCGAGTGCACTAGGCAGGCTTTAACAGGCCGAAGCTTACCCTCCGCAATGTCAAATTTGTTTTTCACTACTACTAATTTGGTCCTATTCCATTACATCAGCCCATTGACCTCCAACGGGCCAGCCCACACAACTCTCACCATCCCACTCGCAATGACCTGGAGGCTGGGCGCATGCCTATTTGTCCACTCCTCAAACTGTATTGCAACCTGTCTAATGTAATTGTACTATTATTTGATTTAGTTCCAATGCACTTTGTTTCAAGATTTGCAAAAATGAAGAGAAAGAATATGAGTATACACACTTTTTATGCAAGTACTCGAACAACTTTGTGATATATGTCTTAAATAGTTTCATGTCTTAGATAATGATTATTTTTCTTCAAAAACTGCGTTTCATTTACTCGTCGTTAATTTTGAGCCCACCCTCCAATTTATTCCTGGACTCGTCGTTGGCCGGCACGACACTGCCCATTTATGTTTTCTAAAAATTTCTGAGTTTTTTTTTACAAAATGACGCAAGAGGTAGTAATGGCCGAAAAACTGACCAAAAGGCTGAAAAGCTCGCGCCCGCTTAGAAACGGGCCGCCACGGAATGTACATGGCCAGCCCGTTGGCCACCTATACGTTCGCAGCAGAACCTCCCTTCCACATATTCCTCAGTTGCCGCTTCCGCGGTGGAATTCAGTTCCATTCCCCTCCCAACTCTCTCCATATCTCCTCCGATCCCGGCCGTTTCGGAAGCAAGGGTTCCGGCCACCATGGAGACGGCTGATGCGCAGGCTGGAGGTGTCGACGGCGCAGTGGCCACGCCGCATATGGAGGGTGCGACAGCTGAAGAGGGCGTCGCTGCAGTGACCACGCCGCCGCCGTCCAGCTGCCCCGTCTGTATCTTCTCCTTGATCTTATGCCCAAGTTTAGAACATGACCTGCATATGCGCTGTTTAGTACTCGCTCCGTTCCAAATTAATTGACTTGCTTTTATCCAAATATGTATGTATCTATACTTGTTAGGTGTCTAGATACATTCATGTGCAACCAAGTGTGTGTCAATTAAATCCGAACGGAGGGAGTATCATCTAGAATATGTGGGCGATTCGTTCGTGTTTGGTGTTAGATTTCTGGTGATGATACCAACATTTTTTTGTTTCTGTCTTGAGGCATACCAGTGTCGAGGTTTTCATACCAGATCCGCCGCGTATGCACGGGTTGTGTTTGAAACTTTGAACTACGGGGTGTGAATTTTTTGGTAAAATTGATTATCTCCTATGTGCCGCATCCAGCTGCATTCCTTGCGGGCATGTGTATGGCAGGTCGTGCCTAGAGAAGTGTCTGAGTCGTTGCGGCGATGACGGTGCGAAGGTACGCTGCACGATTCTGTATATTCCTTATCTTACCTCTGTTTCATCACATATCAAATGACGGTTATCTTTTTTCCAGTGCCCTCAATGTCGCCAACACTTCGAGCACAAGCTCATTACCAACCTCTACGGCCCAGGAAATCTGTGCCATGGTTGCTGCCGTTTAGAGGTTCTGTCTCTTTCTTATTTCTAAGGCATCTTGATCGATAGGAATAATAATTCCTCTCTTTCCCTGGAGCAATAGTTATCTCTAGCACAAATCCACATCATCTCTATTCACCTGTTAAAAAATAGAGAACAGTTGTTGTTTATTTTAACCATCAAATGCTAGCCCACACAGTACCTGCTGGATTGTCTACCTAACCAAAAAGCAGATGTGGCAGAGGTAACACACAACTGATACCACCGCTATCAGAAATAACCATACCTAGGATTCATGGAACTGATTAACCTCCTCATATTGACACACGCTCATATAGTCAAGTCCAATGAGACATGTAGCTGTCGTGTTTAAATCGGTGGCCAGATATCAAATATAAGTGTTGAGTATTTGTTTCGATAATCAAGAAGAGAATTATTTTGAGAAGTTTTGATTACTTTCACATGAATTAACACTAACAACAATCAGTTGAAAAGTAAGGTCACTACGTATATTCTCGAAAAGGTTTGTTTAAAAATGGGTGCCGATTACATCTCACATATTTTTATTTTGTTCCATCGCCATGCTGCTGCAGGAATTAGAAACACATTATGAGTCTTTGGTCCGCAAGATGGACAGATGTTCGAAATCTGTGATTGCTGAGTACATTGGCGGACGCAGAGGGTGGGCAGGGTGGGCCACGGCCCACCCAGAAATTTGAGATTTATTTTTACACCCCCAGATATGAAGCAGGTTTGGGCCAAGCTTGGGCCGCTCTTCCTCTCCTTCACATTTTTTCCATCGCTCACTACGAACAGGCAAACTTCTCTCCGTCTGTTCTCTGTTCTCGCGAAGTCGCGATGCGCGACACACATGGCGATGACCTAGCCGGCTGCCGTCCGCTGTCCCCGCTCTTGGATCCCCCACCGCCGGCCGCCGCCCCCGCTCTGGGATCCCCCGCCGCCGGCCTCCGCCCTCGCCCTGGGTTCCCCCGCGGCGCCGCCCCCGCGCAGGGCTCCCCCGCCGGCCGCCGCCGCCCGCTCGACCAAGCTCGACTAGGGCCAGCCTCCGCCGAAGGTATTTTTGACGTCATGCAATACTGGTTTCCTCATATACTCGACCAAGCTCGTATACTGATTTCCATGTGTGCTCGTCTCAGAAAAGAGTGAGTGGACATTGTATTTTTGCTAGTATTGTGTAATTTGACCCAAAACTGAACCGAATAAGCCCCAATTTTTGCTAGTATTGGAAATGCCGAATACTAAACCGAATAACCCCCAATGTATTGTGTAAATTGACAATTTCTTGTCCCAAACTAGCAACCAATTGATTGTATATGTTGTTTATTCATTTTTCTTCTAATTGTAGGATTCATTATGAAGAGGAATAGCCATATTGTGTCTCTTTTTCGGAAACATGAAGCAAAGTGATGTAATTTTCTATTTATGCTATATTGTATCATGTAAGACTTTATTTATGTGTTTGAACTATTTTGCATTTGGATCACGCAAATTTGAGAAATATATATTGATATACAATGTCGTGCATCGATTTGTTGTTTATATTGTCATTGGCCAAAAAATTTTTGGAGTGTGCCCACCCTCCAATTTTTTCCTGCGTCCGCCACTGGCTGAGTACAAGGCAACAATGGAGTCTGAGATTGATAAATTGAAGGCAAATCTATTCAAAGATATTTCTCTGTCAGTTGCAGAATTGGAGGAACAATATGCTAAGCAGCTAGGAGAATATCAAAACAACTTGAGGGCAGAAAGGGATCAGCTACTGAGAATGTGGAACGAAGAAAAGGCAACGGCTAATACTAATCTGACGGCAATGATGGAGCGGATGAAGAAGATGGCTGAAGAAGAGAATATGACGGTAAGAGACCTGATAGAATGCATGGAGCTGAGTTTCCCTCAACTGTCACCAATTTCCAACCCACATGCTTTTGCCTCTACTCCTCCTCCTGCTCCTGTGGATTCTCAGAACAACACAAGGCGGCGCTGGAGTCGCGCTGATAACCTGCGACCAGTTCCACCACCGTCTGGTCCTGCTGATGCTGTGAGCAGAAAGCGGCACCGAGGGACCTGATACGTACCAAGAGTATTCATATGGAGCAGAGATGACAGTCGACTCAGACCAAGGGTTTGGTTACCGGCTGGTAACCGGATTTCTCGGACCTCCCCCCCCCCCCGCCGGTAAACTCATTTACCGGTCAAAAAATCCTGGGTCGGTTGAATCTGTGCCAAATTCTTCCACCAAAAAACTTTTTTTGATTTTTTTGTTTACGATTTAAGTTTGAATTCGAAATTGTGTCCGAGAATTTCTTCTGGTAACTGGCCGGTAATTTCCGGTATGGTTACCGGAAATCCCGGCCCCCTCCGAGAAAAAAATAAAACCGGTACCCAAAACCTTGACTCAGACCCGTGGTGCGCTGAACATGTTGATTGCTGGATGGTCATGGTACTTGTAACTCGGTACCTTATCCTGTATACGGTACTCCACATCTCATGTGTTCCTGCAAGCTACAGCATGCATTCCCGCATGACCTGTGTACCCTCCCTGCTTGTTTGGTCATGTTTTGTGAATGCCAACAACATCGACTAATCGTGTGGAACTCAATGCAGTAGGGTCACTAGTTTTAGTAGGCATCTCACCCTATCAAACACTAGTAATTGTGAACGTGCAATGCATGTGTAACATTAGAATATATTTTTCTGTTAAGGAAAAAATCAATCAAATGACAATAATAATTAATCAAAATGACACAAACTTTTATTTGTTGTTGTACTATTATTTTAGGCTCAAGTAGCTAATCTAGCTCGTTCATCTTAGTCGCTGGCTTTTTTTTAACAGATATAGGTGATAGATTTATGCCCTCAGTCATGTAACGAAATAAATGCTTCACCAAGGAAGCTGCGCTCTCCTAGATATACCATCAAACTTTCTCAACTTTGATGGAGGTTCTTCAGTGGGATCGACCTGGACTTCGTGTGTGTCTCTCACGTATAACACCACATTTTCACATGCTCCTGATTGACATGTCATCATGTACCCTCACACCTAAGTCATAAGCAAAATAGTATGAGCAATATAACAAAAAATAGAAATTATTGGCTATATTTGAGTCTTTACCTTCGTGAAGATAAAACTAAGAGGATGTTGGGTATGCCAAATAATATTGTGAGACAATACAGGGCATCTTGCCCATCAACCTTGTTGTCGATCTAAAATTCTCAATGCATGTGTCGTCAGTCGTCACTGCCACAGTCTGTGTCGTTGCCGTCCGCAGCAGCTTCCCTCATTCCGAAAGACAAATATGTGTCGTGATCAACATGTCCAACATACATGACCACACCGGCAGTATGTGCGGTTGGTGCATTATAAAAATAAGCTAAAATAGATAATGTACATTTGATCATATTTATAGTATAAATAAATCATACAAGCGTACCAGTAGTTGAGCCATGTTGGTTCTTGAACACATCAGCAAAAACTGCACATGGAACGGCAAAGTATGGTTAAATAAAAACAATCATATTATTATAATGAAAGAATAACAACATGAGGGAGTGGAAACATTAAGAAAAAGAAACATTGGAATATTAGAAAAAAAGGGGAAGTGTTGTTTTTGTACTCCATACAGTACAATGAGTTGCATGTTAGCTTAATCCTGATTAATATCTCTTCCATAAGCTGGCCAAACTCGATATAAAAATAAGCAGAATGATAAGTTGGACATTAACAAGTCCAACAGAAGAATGGAAAAGTAGAATGATAAGTTAGACAAGTAACATAATTTTTGAACTCTGTTTTCATGTGTGACCCTTAACACGTTCAATAAACGACTAATCTATACAAAGTTCTGACATTTCATTATTAGGTTATGTTATTCAACATCCCCATTGATCTGTAGAAACTACTGCAAGATCCAAGAAAATAGTGATACGATCTTACTGAAAGTGCTAGGATCGTACTCCTTACATTCATTAGCAAAATCAATGTTTTCTCATCTTATGTTAATTTTTAACAAAATTCTACTTGGTAGACAATAAATTACTATCTCTAGCAATAATGGTAATTCTAAAATTATTTTCCAATAGTTTAATTAATGGTCATGTGTGGATAGACATGAGGTCGTTACTTTTTTTTACCTTAATGAGGCCGTTACTTTTTTGACGTAAAACCTCCTCCCTTTATTAACTTGAAAACACAGAGTTACAATCAACCATCAGGCTATAAGAGAGGAACGAGGGGCTTTCATCCAGCCACTCATTCGACACTCCATGTACTGATGTACACACGCGTACCTTGCACATTCATGGGCTACATTATTTCCAGTCCTTCGAGTAAAAACAATCTCAAAAGAAGTAAAACCTAAACTTAACTCATTTATTTCAGCAATGATGGGGGCGAAAAGAGCCCGATGATTCCCCCTCTTTGACCACAACCGAACCAACTCAGAGCAGTCAGTTTCAGCAATGACCTTATCAAAATTCTGCCATCTCGCAACCGCCACCGCGTCTCGCAAAGCGAGTGCTTCAATGATCAGAGGGTCTCTGATGCCCTTATAAACCTGACACCACGCGCTCCTAAAACCATCGGTGTCGCGAGCAACACCTCCACTCGCTGCCTTCCCTTCTTCTTCTCTGATGGCTCCATCAGAGTTCAATTTAACTACTCCCGCAGGAGGTCCATGCCATGTGCATGATGGTCTTTGTGTTTTATCTTTCTTCGCCTTTAAACCATGTACAATGGCTAGAGTTTCCGCCACATAATCCACGGTTGATGATGGATTAAAGGCCTGATTGTCGTGACTCCATTTATTCCTGGAGTCCCAGATTGCTGCCATTATCGAACTGGTCATCTCTCGGTCTAGTTTCTCGAAGGAACCTTCAATCAGGATATCCGCTGTCCACGTTACAGGGTGTAGTCGTGGGAGTTTAAGATTGAGGGATTCCTTCGCCGTAGACCAGAACATCTGTGCATGCTAACACTCCACGAGGGCATGCAGTAAAGACTCTGATGTTGATTTACAAACCAGGCAGGTACTTTGTTCTCTGACATGCCGCCTGGCAAGAGTCGCATAATCCGGCACAATGCCTTTTAGGACTCTCCACCAAAATACTCGTACCCTCGGCTGAACGTCAAGCTTCCATAGCTTCTTCCATGTGATATCATCATTTGCAGCGGATGTGGTAGCACCACCTCCCTGGGCCTCCTCTCTCTGGGACTGTCTGAAACCAGTTCGCGGTACGCTTACCGCACCGAGTACAAACCCGACTTTTCGTGCACCCAAGCCAACCAGTCCTCCCCTCCTGACAGTCTCAGGGGTATTTGTAGAAACCGATCAGCATCTGGAACAAAAAATAACGAACGGACTAGCTGTTCATTCCATTGGTGAGTCCCAGGTGTGATTAACTCGCTCACAAGTTCCAAATCTGTGTCAACACGGTGGCCCATAGGTCGCATCCCCCTCGCTCCTGGAATCCAACTGTCATTCTAGATCGAGACCGTATCTCCTACGCCAATCCTCTTGATCATTCCCAAAGCTAACGCTTCCCTTCCGGCAACAATTGCACGCCAAGTTTTCGAAGCGGTGCTCCGTATCCCGGCTGTCATGAAATCCCCATTGGGGTAGTATCTCCCACGCAGAACCTGCGCACACAAAGAGGTGGGATTGGTGGTCAACCGCCACCTTGTCTACCCAACAGAGCTAGGTTAAACAAGTGCATCTCCCTAAAGCCCAATCCTCCCCATCCTTTCGGTTTTGCAATCTTGTCCCAATCTAGCCAATGCATGGAGCGCTTGTCCAGAGAGCCACTCCACCAAAATTGTGCCACTATCGAAGTTAGCTTCTGACAAGTGCCTTTCCCCAGCAAGAAACATGCCATACTGTAAGTAGGCAGTGCTTGTATAACTGATTTAATGAGTACCTCTTTTGCAGCATAAGAGATATTCCTTTCTGATCAGCCATTGAGTTTGCTCCGAATCCTCTCCACGATATAGTCAAACACTTCACTCGTCATTCTACCAACGGCGGTCGGCAGTCCCAGGTATTTCTCACTGAACGCCTCCACCTGAATGTCCAGCTCCCCCTTGACAGCAGCTTGCACACCCTCTGGAATTCCTGGAGAGAAGAAATAGAGCTCTTCTCCATGTTTACCAGCTGCCCCGATGCCTCATGGTACATGTTAAGTATGGCATTGAGCCGCGCATCACCCCGTGGTGACGCTTCAATGAAAAATCAGACTATCATCCGTGAACAGCAAGCGCGTTATCCACGGCGATCTGTTGCAAACTCGTACTCCTCTGTCAACAAAGCCCATACTGAAATTGTTCAACATAGCCGACATACCCCCCGCACACATCAAGAACAGATATGGCAAAACTGGGTCTCCCTGGCGAAGTCCTCTCGATGGATTAAAACTAGGCAGCAGCTCTCCATTTAATTTTACCGAGAACCTTGCTGAAGTCACACATTTCATGATTAGCTTAACCGTAGAGGCGGAAAACCCCAGTTTGAGCATAATTGCTTCCAAGAACGGCCACTCCACTCGGTCATAAGCTTTCATCATGTCTAGTTAACTGCACACGAACCTTTCTTAGCCTTTTTCCTCCTTTTCATGGTCCGTAATCAAACGTCCCGGAACAAAGACACTTTGTTCTTGACTGATTGTTTCCTCTAATACCAGCCTCAGTCTAATGGAGATCATCTTCGTACATATTTTGTAAATGACTGTACACAAAGAGATTGGCCGGTATTGGGTAATCGACCGAGGGTGTCTAACCTTGGGGATAAGAACGATGGCCGTGTCATTGAGTTCTGGCGGTAGCTCATCCCCATTAATGAATTCCAGGACAGCTGGGACAAGCACCTCGCGTACCAGCTCCCAATGCCTTTGGAAAAATCCTGCAGTGTACCCATCAACTCCAGGCTCCTTCGATGGATGCATCTGAAACAGCGCATGTCGCACCTCCGCTTCAGTGAATACCTTATCCATCTTGTCTCGCATGGGTTGCGTGACTTTTTCTTCCACAAAATTCAAGCATGCCGCCATGTTTGGCACACCTTGAGACTGATAGAGGAGTTGATAAAAATTCTGCACCTCCTCCTCGCTCTCACAAGTTGACCCATCAGGTCGCAGCAGATTGGAAATTCGATTCATGCGTTTTCGTTGTGCTACTTGGGCATGGAAAAAGGCCGACTTCCTATCTCCCGCCTTGAGCCACTGGATACGAGCCCTCTGCTTGATCCAAATCTCCTCCTGATGCAAGACCCGGCTAATTCGGCCCATTATACTCTTCTCATCTTGAGAAGGCCCACGGCCCAACGAGTTCCTCCGGGCCGTCGCTAGCTCCTTGCGAAGCGTAGCTAGTTTCTGCTTAAAATTTCCCAGTTTAGAGTTTCCCCAGCTCGCTAATTCCGTCTGCATATTTTTAATGCTTTTGACACTCCCGCCAGGCCACCCGATCTGCACTTTTCAGACCATAGCGCAGCTATCTTCGCATCATATTCATCAAAAGTCTGCCAAGCATTTTCATATCGGAAACACCTGCCCGAGGGCATGTTCCTTTGTTCCTCCTTCCCCCTCAGCCGCATGGACAAGATGCAGTGATCTGATTCGACCATGGGCACATGCCGAACCCTGTCGAATGTAAACGCCAGATCAAGGCCATCGTTGCCGAAGGCCCTGTCAATCCGTGCTTTAACATTTGCTTGGTCAAGCTGCCTATTGTCCCAGGTGTACGGTAGCCCCGACCACCCGACATCTATCAAACCACAATCTTCAATGCATTCTCGAAACACTCGCATCTGAGCTTCTGGGCGTTCAGCTGCACTGAAGTGTTCAGAGCCAACTAGAGTCTCGTTGAAATCTCCCATGCACATCCATTGATTTGATAGAGCATTTGAGAGCCTCCGTAGCAGAGTCCAACTATTATGTCTATTCTCCCTCCGCGATTCTCCATAGAACCCGGTGAACCTCCATTGTATGCCTCCATCACGAGGTTGCACTAAAACATCGATGTGGTTGGAATTAAAACTTTTCAGGTCCACCACAACATCTGCTTTCCAGAACCATCCAATCCCCCCACTGAGTCCATCGCTACTGACCGCGAAACTACCAGAGAAGCCCAATGCATTGCATAGCTTCTCTGTCCTCTTCTTGCTGATCTTTGTTTCCATCACAAGGAGCAGAACGGGCCCTTCTTGCTTCACCAAGTTGCGAAGCTCACGAACTTTCGCCTGGTTCCCAAGCCCGCGACAGTTCAAAGATTGGCAATTCATTGCGACTGGCGGGACTGAAGCTCAGTCGCCGCCACATTATCAGATTGTGAAGATACCTCTTCCGAAGACACTTTGGTCTTCTTTGGATCAGGAGAAGGAGCCGGAGAACGAGCATCCTTCTCAAGTCTCACCTCCCTCTTTGCACCCGAGATCTTTGGGTCATACGGGACCAACGCACTTTCTGTTTCCATTGGCTCAGGCAAGCCGTCAAATGAGGTCGTTACTTATGGAGATAGTCTAATTGCTTGATACGCTCTCAATTGCGCAGAAAGACTGAAAGTTAAGGTAAATCCCAAATGGCCGTGACAATTATAAGTTCCGGAAGCATATATCACCACTAATATAAAAAGGGAGAGAGAGGGGTGATCCACATGATCCCAGCCACACATCAGTTAATCCAAGGGTCATTCGCTAATCCGGACTGACCACGGAACGGAGCGGAATGAAAACAGTGATCGATCCCCCGATCTCCTATTTTCTCTCCGTGTATTCTTTCCAAAAACAACACCACACGCACCATCCTCACAATCGTCGCCGACCGCTCTGCCGCTACCGCCACCCACTAGATCTGTGCTGCCGTCGTCGCCCGGTCTCCATCACCGCCTGCCCGGCTGACGTACGGCCGCCCTGCACGGAGCCACCACGCGCCCGAACGCCTGCCTGCCCGCCGCACCACGCGCCTGGTGTTGCCCCTGTCCCCTGCCCAACATTCATTCATCGGAAGCAAAGTTCAATGTTGCTGGCGCTTGGTTTTCGTCATGTGGTCTAATTTCTGCTTTGTCTATTTGATTTTCCCCTCTTCTAAATTTGCATATGGAAAAGCTTTCTTTGTAAGTTTAGATACACATGATCTCGCACTACAGATTTGCATGCCCGGATGGTGAATACACGTGATTATTCCTTTCCGTGAAGTCGCCGTATGATTAAAACGATGTACATTTTAGAACCCAAAGCCTGTCTACCAGCACAACTCGATGTAACCTCCAGTCCTCCACCATATTTATATGAACAACAGTCATGACTCATCTGTGTGTTTTCTTTATCTGTGCATTACGTAAGCATTTTATGTCATAACTTGCAATCAT
The DNA here is from genome assembly GCA_947311845.1 of Poa pratensis. Classification (NCBI taxonomy): domain Eukaryota; kingdom Viridiplantae; phylum Streptophyta; class Magnoliopsida; order Poales; family Poaceae; genus Poa; species Poa pratensis. The sequence continues at coordinate 8,573,309 of CAMZMU010000064.1, read as the reverse complement.
ACATGATTTATAATTTAATAAATAAACGTTAAGAAAACTATAGTTTATCCTGCTAAATTGTGCATGCGTGTTAGCTATATCAAACGTGCTACTTCAAAATAAATTATGTAATTATTGTGTTACGACAAGTAACATTCGGTTCAGAATATTTGGCTGTTTTCTGATGAAACGCAAGAAATCAACGTTGGCTAACTTCGAAGTAACTTGATATAGCTCCTTTGCAGTGCTTAGATCTGAACTTCATAGGCAATATATTCCCGGTTGCCGTACTTCTGATGTGCGCAGCACAAAGTCTATTAACCATCCTGATAGTATATGTAGTATACACCCTAGGGAGACGTGTGAAGTGACATACATGTGTATATAGCTCAATTGCTTTTATAGTTTTTGCACACTTCGCCAACTGAATCTGAAAACTTCGCCAACTGAATATTGCAAGATTTTACATTACTCTCCTCTCGGCTTCTGAATCTGAAAACTTCTATCTGTTTTTTTCTTTCTAAAATTGCTCTCTGTTTTCAATTTACTGTACACAAGCAAGGTATAACTATTATTAACATACCGTAATATTTTTAGCTTAATCGGAGTTGATTTGAATTGCTGATAAATTTGAGAGCAGTGCAGCCAGAATCTATTGCAATGCAGTGGTACTAAAAGTTTCACTTTCAGTGTCGATTTTGCCAAGGATGAAGAATCCAAAACTCACTGTGATGTCGGCTGGTCATACTTTGCTTGTTTTCATTAACGGATAATTAACAGATAATCATGAGTCTCTAACTCTCTTTTGAGTGCAGCCAGAATCTATTGCAATGCAGTGGTACTAAAAGTTTCACTTTCAGTGTCGATTTTGCCAAGGATGAAGAATCCAAAACTCACTGTGATGTCGGCTGGTCATGCTTTGCTTGTTTTCATTAACGGATAATTAACAGTTAATCATGAGTCTCTAACTCTCTGCAAAAGAATTGTAGAAATATATGTATCTATGAACGTGAAAAGCTAATTGTTATTTAAATGCTCTCAATCTGCTAATAGGAATTGTGTATGGAAGTGCAGAGAGCTCAACACTTACATATACTGGGAATGTAAAACTATAGGCATGGAGCAAGACTATTTACTGCTTAAGTAAAGCAGTTGGTCTACCATTAAGTTGATAGTTTGCTCACCAAGACAACACAATTGATCATCTGCTATTTGAGCTTTCATATATTCATTTTTGTTCTTTCCTCTGTCATAGAATTTTTGACAACATTTTGAGACTTGGAATGCTGTAATTCTTGGTCCAGTGACACTTTATGGCTCGCATGAGAGAAGAAGATATCTCACATGGCAGCCCTAGGCAAGCTACTGAATTTATTCTTCACCTTTTTTTTTTGGTATATGGAGATGCGACACACTTGATCTTTTTTATTTATGTTTTCTATACGATACACTTGAATAAAAAAAACCAGTAGGTAAGATGGATAAGCTAGATTAGCAACGCGACTCCAAAATAGTACTCCAATAAATACAAAGTATAATGCTTGATCTCCGTTTAGCAATGAATTTTTTTATTCATACATCAGATGTGTGTAGAACAATGCTTATTTTATATGGTTGTCATTTTCGTATAATTAATATAATACAAAGTTTGTGTCATGTTGATTAGTTACTATTGTCATTTCATTGATTTTGCACTTAACATAAAATTATTTTCTAATATTACACGTGCGTGGCACGTGCACTGTTACTAGTACAATTAAAGTTCCCGAAGCAGAGAGCAAATCATCATAATCTTGCTATTTAGTGGTAGTAAAAAAATCACAAGCAGAGATATAGAGCTTGAAAATCAAGCTGAGCAAATCTTTGGAAGGATCAACCTGCTTCGGTAAGTTTATGCAAATAAATGAAAGCTCCCAGGTAATCATCTCTAAATTGGCTGGTCTTGGATGAGCTCGAATCCCAATCCATAAAACCTCTATATTGCCTCATTACCTATCTCTTTCAAACTATTGTCCGACCAAAATTTAGTTCCAGATACAGTTCGTTCATTAAAATACGGATCATTTGTATCCAGCTCACAATAGCAACCGTGTGATTAAGTTTTTTCGAGTGGTAAGAGTGTGATTAATCAATTTAGCTTCAGTTAAGAGAGATTGATAACCCAGCTCACGGTATCAAGAGAGTGATTAATCATTTAACTTGAACACAGCTCATTACGATTAATCCAGTTAAGCGATTGTCATGTAGAGATAACTAAAGACCGTGACCTCAGAACCTGAAGATTGTGCCCTGAACCTGAAGAGTGTGACCTGAACCTGAAGGATGCAGAGCCGACCCTAGGCAGCGGGCAGCCGACCAATCTGAAGGATGTAGAGTTGCTGGAGGCCAGCCGGTGCAGGACACGTGGAGGGCGGCGCGGGTCCGACGTTCCAGTGTGCAGGGCGCCGCCATGTTTGTCGGCGATGTCGGTCTCCGGTGTGCAGGCTACGGAGGTAGGGCTTCGGTGGTGGGCTAGCGGCTGGGCGACGATGGCGTGCAGGCTGCAGAAGCAGGGCTTCGGTGGTGGTGGGCAACGACGGCCTGCAGGCTGCTGAGGTAGGGCTTCAGCTGCAGGGCGGCGAAGGTGTGCAAGTTGCGGTGGTACTTCAACAGCGGCAGGGCGACGACGGTGGGAGAGTTGCGGCGGCGATGGCAATGTCTATTTCCCGGGTGAACGGCGATTATTCTCTTTACAACGCGCTATGGCGTGCATGTGCAATCTGGACCGCCGATCTCAGCTGTCCGAAGTCCAGAATTTAGAGTTAAAAATACGCTGGGTCGACGCTAAATCCTAGCCGTCGAAAAACTGAAACCGACGACACATGATTGCACTTGCGCGCCATAGCGCATTGGCAAAATCCGCATTCGGTTACGGTTCGCTCCCTTAACATGGGTTAGGGCGTTTGGGTTGTCTGCCTGGCGTGATAGGCCGTTAAACGTGGAATGGTTCGCTCCTTTAACATGGGTTAGGGCGTTTGGGTTGTCTGCCTAGCGTGATAGGCCGTCAAACACGCAATAGATATGGGTTGTTGGATACATTGGTTGGACGGCCGAGATATGTTTTATCTGACCCTCTAGGTATTTACTAGTAATCGTGCACGTGCAACGCACGTGTAACCTTAGGATTTTTTAGTATGACAATTAATTTAGTGCAACCAACAAACACGAAGAAATTGAATCAAATATAATAAGTACATCCACTCAATTGGAAAATACGAATATAGATCTCATTAAAAAATTATTTTGGCGATATCCAAAGCACATCCTCTCCACTAATACAAATTTATTTAGAAGAGATACCATCCACTCAACTGGAGTTATCATCCATAGCACAACTTCCAATATTCTCTTCAAATTTATTTTGACCTAGCAATTCCAATTTTACAGGAGTTATCATCTATACCTTAATTGTAAACAATTTCAAATATTCTCCCTACTTCATAAGTTCCAGAGGTTTAAATGTTCTTGCACTTTAGAACCACACATGTCAGGATGATCAAGATGATGCAATTATAAATTGTATATAAAAAACAAATGTAGACTCAAACGCTATTCAATTATATTATTTGTCGAGAACAATAGCAATAGTTCCATGTGTAACGTGGTGCGTAAATATGACCCATGTATTATATTTCCCGGAAGAAGAATAAACAATTTTTTGTGTGATGTCATATATTTTCAGGTAAGACGATTGCTCACAGAACAAGATCAGATTGAACAATTTCAGCATCGTATTAAGAAATGCATAACTTGGTAGTATTATCTTGTGACCCTACTACATTTTTTCGAACATTACAACAAAAAACTTAAGAAATGATTACAGGTGGTAGTGAAAAATGATCTTTCCTACGGTCCAAGAAGGGAACGTCGAAATTGTAGCCATCTCTCTAAAATTATACTATTATCCAAAGCTCTAATGTACACCTGAAACCTTAAAAAAAAGATGCCCAAATATAAACTGAATAGACACATTTTTCCAGTGATAATATAACAACAAAAACTAGTAGAATACCGAGCAACATGTTTCAAACTCCATGGAACCATCTAAATATATTATCTAAAAGGCTATATAGTTTGTACTCTCCGAGAATATTTATTTATTTTAGTTTGAAATAGTTGTGACCAACAAATATGCAGATTCGAGCTTACATTCTAAAATGGATCTAAACCGAGAATAGTATTCCATATAAAACTTTTTACCTTATGGAATTAATCTAAATTAAGCACCCGCCTTCTCGTCCACCGCATGAAACAACTCACGACACGAACTCAAGTGCGGCTTGATCAAATTCTGCAAACTCTTAGAGCTTTTATACATATGCACCATTGAAGATGTGACTGAATATAAGGCACATTTCGTAAGTAGCTTTTAGCTTCCACTAACAGGGTCACCAACACCATTTTATCCGTTTGAAGAACAAAATAGTAAGGTAACTACTGTTGGTAAAAAGGAAAATGCATGGATAGCTAATGCATATTCAAAGAAGGCCATTAAAGGAGAAACCTGCATTCTACTGTACTCTGCGGAGTACATGTCAAAGGGAACGCCATGTTGCTTCGTCATCATGGTTCACCAGACCCTGCAACTCAAGATCGTCAACCAGCTGGCATTTACACAAATACCCGAGCACCGATCAAAAATCTACAAATTGATAAATTGTTTAAGCATTTGCACAACCTCCAAAGATGAGCATAATAATCATAGTCGTTCCCTACATAGAATCAATAGAGACTGATCCCACAGAGGTCCTTATCACCACTAGTAATCGTGCACGTGCAACGCACGTGTAACCTTAGGATTTTTTAGTATGACAATTAATTTAGTGCAACCAACAAACGCGAAGAAATTGAATCAAATATAATAAGTACATCCACTCAATTGGAAAATACGAATATAGATCTCATTAAAAATTTTATTTTGGCGATATCCAAAGCACATCCTCTCCATTAATACAAATTTATTTAGAAGAGATACCATCCACTCAACTGGAGTTATCATCCATAGCACAACTTCCAATATTCTCGTCAAATTTATTTTGACCTAGCAATTCCAATTTTACAGGAGTTATCATCTATACCTTAATTGTAAACAATTTCAAATATTCTCCCTACTTTCATAAGTTCCAGAGGTTTAAATGTTCTTGCACTTTAGAACCACACATGTCAGGATGATCAAGATGATGCAATTATAAATTGTATATAAAAAACAAATGTAGACTCAAACCCTATTCAATTATATTATTTGTCGAGAACAATTGCAATAGTTTCATGTGTAACGTGGTGCGTAAATATGACCCATGTATTATATTTCCCAGAAGAAGAATAAACAATTTTTGTGTGATGTCATATATTTTCAGGTAAGACGATTGCTCACAGAACAAGATCAGATCGAACAATTTCAGCATCATATTAAGAAATGCATAACTTGGTAGTATTATCTTGTGACCCTACTATATTTTTTCGAACATTACAACAAAAAACTTAAGAAATGATTACAGGTGGTAGTGAAAAATGATCTTTCCTACGGTCCAAGAAGGGAACGTCGAAATTGTAGCCATCTCTCTAAAATTATACTAGTATCCAAAGCTCTAATGTACACCTGAAATCTTAAAAGAAAGATGCCCAAATATAAACTGAATAGACACATTTTTCCAGTGATAATATAACAACAAAAACTAATAGAATACCGAGCAGCATGTTTCAAACTCCATGGAACCATCTAAATATATTATCTAAAAGGCTATATAGTTTGTACTCTCCGAGAATATTTATTTATTTTAGTTTGAAATAGTTGTGACCTACAAATATGCAGATTCGAGCTTACATTCTGAAATGGATCTAAACTGAGAATAGTATTCCATATAAAACTTTTTACCTTATGGAATTAATCTAATTTAAGCATCCGCCTTCTCCTCCACCGCATGAAACAACTCACGACACGAACTCAAGTGCGGCTTGATCAAATTCTGCAAACTCTTAGAGCTTTTATACATATGCACCATTGAAGATGTGACTGAATATAAGGCACATTTCGTAAGAAGCTTTTAGCTTCAACTAACAGGGTCACCAACACCATTTTATCCGTTTGATAACACCATTTTATCCATCATGGTTCACCAGACCCTGCAACTCAAGATCGTCAACCAGCTGGCATTTACACAAATACCCGAGCACCGATCAAAAATCTACAAATTGATAAATTGTTTAAGCATTTGCACAACCTCCAAAGATGAGCATAATAATCATAGTCGTTCCCTACATAGAATCAATAGAGGTTGATCCCACAGATGTCCTTATCACCATTAAAAAAATCTTAGACGACTTTTTTGACCGCGCTGGATGTGTGCCTCCCCATTTCCTGGACATCACTCTGAAGCTAAAGTCTGAACACAGCGTGCTGAACAAAATTGTAAGATACGAAAAATGTAACAAACAAGGTCGGTAGATAAATAGCACGAAAATGATATTCTGAACAAAATTTCCTTACTATGAATCCTCCTTCTGAACTCTGAAATAAAATTGAAAGAAGTGGAAGTACCCAGCAATGAACATGGCTGAAGGGCCTCACATGGACGACAGGAGCAGTGGAGGGTCGGAGCGGGGCAACGGCGTCCAGGGCAACGCCTCCCACCCATGAGGAATTGCCACAAATAGGCGGCGAATAACGTGTGTGCGGATGTGCCATGGCTCCGCGTGCCTGTGCAGGCATCTGTCTCGATATGTGAGGCGGCATAACCGTCGTTCTGGTCTACGCACAAAGCATCCGCGCGTGGGAGGGCGCAACGGACTGGCGGGTCAGAGGTGGAGACTACGGAGGCGGGGCCACGGTGGGCGATGCCGAGATGTTGGCATGGGTAGGCGGTCTCAAGCGAGCGACGGCGTTGGGCAGGAACTGCAGGGTGTTCCGGGCGTCGCGGCGGGCAGCCTCAAGCGCACGACTACAGAAAGGTATGGCGGCGGTGTGCAGGCTCAAGCACGCGGGGGCTGACATGTCTGGCGGCGGCTTCAGAACATGGCTGGCGGGGATGCACCTAAGAGTTTGCGGCGGCGGCTGCAGCACGTGGATGGAGGGCGCCAGCGGCGGGGATGGAGGGAGTCTTCAGGGATGGAGGGTGCAAGACGTTGATGGAGGTCGTAGGCGGCGTTGATGTAGGGCGCGGCGGCGCGGATGAAGGGCGCCTACGGGGTACAAAGATGCGTTATTAGGGAAGAAGTTTTTTTTTCTGACTTGATTAGCGAATAGTTAAGTGCCGTGGTCAGTCCGTGGTCAGTCCCAATAATAACCGTCGGATCAATTGATGTGCTGCTGGAATGATTTGGAACACCCCTCCCTCTCCCTTTTTATATTAGTGGTGATTAAAAAATTCTTAGACGACTTTCTTGACCCCGCTGGATGTGTGCCTCCCCATTTCCCGGACATCACTCTGAAGCTAAAGTCTGAACACAATGTGCTAAACAAAATTGTAAGAAACAAAAATGTAACAAACAAGGTCGGTGGATAAATAGCACGAAAATGATATTCTGAACAAAATTTCCTAACTATGAATCCTCCTTCTGAACTCTGAAATAAAATTGAAAGAAGTTGAAGTACCCAACAATGAACACGGCTGAAGGGCCTCACATGGATGACGGGAGCAGTGGAGGTTCGGAGCAGGGCAACGGCGTCCAGGGCAACGCCTCCCACCCTTGAGGAATTGCCACAAATAGGCGGCGAATAACGCGTGTGCGGATGTGCCATGGCTCCGCGTGCCTGTGCAGGCATCTGTCTCGAGAGGTGAGGCGGCATAACCGTCGTTCTGGTCTGCGCACAAATATCCACACGTGGGAGGGCGCAATGGACTGGCGGGTCAGAGGTGGAGATTGCGGAGGCGGGGCCGTAGTGGGCGACGCCGAGATGTTGGCATCGGCAGGCGGTCTCAAGCGAGCGACGGCGTTGGGCAGGAACTGCAGGGTGTTCCGGGCGTCGCGGCGGGCAGCCTCAAGCGCACGACTACGGAAAGGTATGGCGGCGGCGTGCAGGCTCAAGCACGCGGGGGCTGACATGTCTGGCGGCGGCTTCAGAATGTGGCTGGCGGGGATGCACCTAAGAGTCTGCGGCGGCGGCTGCAGCACGTGGATGGAGGGCGCCAGCGGTAGGGATGGAGGGAGTCTTCGGGATGGAGGGAGCGGCGGCGGGGATTGAGGGTGCGAGACGTTGATGGAAGTCGTAGGCGGCGTTGATGTAGGGCCCGGCGGCGCGGATGAAGGGCGCCTGCGGGGGTACGAAGATGCGTTATTAGCGAAGAAGTTTTTTCTTACTTGATTAGCGAAGAGTTAAGTGTCGTGGTCAGTCCATGGTCAGTCTCAATAATAACCGTCAGATCAATTGATGTGTGGCTGGAATGATTTGGATCACCCCTCTCTCTCCCTTTTTATTTTAGTGATGATAAAAAAAATTCTTGGACAACTTTCTTGACCCCGCTGGATGTATGCCTCATTTCACGGACATCATTCTGAAGGTAAAGTCTGAACACAATGTGCTGAACAAAATTGTAAGAAACAAAAAATGTAACAAACAAGGCCGGTAGATAAATAGCACGAAAATGATATTCTGAACAAAATTTCCTAAATATGAATCCTCCTTCTAAACTCTGAAATAAAATTGAAAGAAGTTGAAGTACCCAACAATGAACATGGCTGAAGGGTCTCACATGGACGACATGAGCAGTGGAGGGTCGGAGCGGGGCAACGGCGTCCAGGGTAACGCCTCCCACCCATCAGGAATTGCCACAAATAGGCGGCGAATAACGCGTGTGCGGATGTGCCATGGCTCCGCGTGCCGGTGCAGGCATCTGTCTCGAGAGGTGAGGCGGCATAACCATCGTTCTGGTCTACGCACAAAGCATCCGCGCGTGGGAGGGCACAACGGACTGGCAGTCAGAGGTGGAGACTGCGGAGGTGGGGCCGCGGTTGGCGACGCCAAGATGTTGGCATGGGCAGGCGGTCTCAAGCGAGCGACGGCGTTGGGCAGGAACTGCAGGGTGTTCCGGGCGTCGCGGCGAGCAGCCTCAAGCGCACGACTACGGAAAGGTATGGCGGCGGCGTGCAGGCTCAAGCACGCGGGGGCTGACATGTCTGGCGGCGGCTTCAGAACGTGGCCGGCGGGGATACACCTAAGAGTCAGCGGCGGCGGCTACAGCATGTGGATGGAGGGCGCCAGCGGTGGGGATGGAGGGAGTCTTCGGGGATGGAGGGAGCGGCGGCGGGATTGAGGGTGCGAGACGTTGATGGAGGTCGTAGGCAGCGTTGATGTAGGGCGCGGCGGCGTGGATGAAGGGCGCCTGCGGGGGTACGAAGATGAGTTATTAGCGAAGAAGGTTTCTTTTCTAACTTGATTAGTGAAGAGTTAGTGGCGTGGTCAGTCCCAATAATAACCGTCGGATCAATTGATGTGTGGCTGGAATGATTTGGATCACCCCTCTCTCCCTTTTTATATTAGTGGTGATGATGATTAGTGGTGATATATTAGATGGAAATCAGGGTAATGTAAACAAATGAGAATGGTACGGAGTAGTAGTGTATTAGTACTGCATTAATTACACATTGGCACCGTTGCCGCTGGCCTGCATGTCATTCCCTCCTCCGAAGTACTTCCACGGCATGAGCTTCCTGGCCTTATTCAGAACAGCGTCGAACGACAGCAGCACGTGCAGCGTGATGAAGACGAGCACGACGGCGACGAGCGCGATGCCGTATGTGGACGTCTCCCAGTCCGGGGAGCTGCCGGCGATGTACGCGCCCAGCAGGCCGAACTGGTCAAGCACCACGGCGAGCTGCATCGCCCACAGAGGCGCGCCGCGCTGTTTCATGGAGCGCAGCAGCATCAGTATGATGACCACGACCGATGCCACGAACGACGTCGCGTTGCAGTAGAAGAAGGCCTGGTACCGTCGCAGGTTGCCGGCGACTAACAAAGGCGAACCAAGACGCGGCGACACTGTCTCGTCGTCGCCCAACGTGCCTCCAGGAGGCGCGAGACCCGCCTGGTATGTCACGCTCGCTCCGAGCATGCCGAGCAGAATCAGGACTTCGTTGCGTCTCAGGAACTTCTTGCTCTGCTCGGCGGAGACCTCCTCCCTTTTGTTCTCGCCGGCCGATGCCGGACCCAGCGGGTTGAGCTTGAGCAGCCCTTTCACACACTGCAGCCATGGCTGCTCTGACCAATGGTGGCGGATGGCGGACACGTAAAGTAGGATCTGTAGAACGAGGAAGGTGACCACTGCGGCTACGAGTACTAAGAAGACAATAATGGAGGTGCCCAGTTTCCGGTAGCTGCCAGCCGCGTAGGCACCCAAGAGGCCCAGCAGCCCGACCACGACGCAGACAAGCAGCGCGTTGCTCCGGATATCCCGCCTGTACAGCTTCTGGTTTACCAGAAGAAGAATGACGGCGACAGACGCCATGAACCCCGTCGCGTTGCAGTAGAAGAACACACTGTACCTGTGGTCGTAGTAACCGTGGAGGACCGGGTCACCGGGCATGAAGTGCGTATTGTCCTGATCGTAGAGCGATGGCCAGAACCCTCCCGGCGGGTTCAGCCCGGTTTGGTACATGCTGGTGGAGGCGATGATGGCGAGCTGGAGCAAGAACTTGCGCTTCCTCTCGAGTTGGTTGTAGTCACCACCCTTGGACCCGGGCTCGTCGTCCGGGAGGAGGCGCAGCAGTGCCCGTGCAAGCTTCTTGCCCACGCCGGGGACCCAATTTATCAGCTTGGTCCTCCCATAAGCCGTATACGCCATGACCTTGGCGATGGCATACACCAACAAGACGGCAACGGCCAGGGATAAAACGTAGATTGTGGTGGTGACGTCCCGGCTGCTCCCGGCGACGTAAGCGCCCATGAAGCCCAATAGGCCCAGTATCATGACCGTGTTGAGCGCGGCGCGCCTGACGACGAGGCCCCGTCGCTGCTCCTTGCCCTGAACGAAGATGATGACAAGCAGCGACGCCACGAACGCCGCCGTGTTGCAGTGGTAGAACGCCTTGTACCTGTCGGGTTGCGACCAGAGCTGAACCGGTTCCCCCGGGATGTTATGCCTCTCCCCTTTCGGCCAGACGCCGCCCGGCGGGCTCAGTCCTGCCTGGTAGGTCACCGTCACCCCAAGCGTTCCCAGGAGAAGCAGAAGCGACCTCGACTCCCCCACCTTGTCTACAGTGTCGCCATTGTTACTGTGGATGTGTGTCGGCGTCCTTGCACCTTCTTCATTTTCTTCCTTCGGGGCATTAACAATAGCATTGGCTGGCTCGGGCTCCGGCGCCGACGCCTGATTCACTGCCCTGTATGCACATCCAATCCAAGTGACATTGTTTAGCTCACTAATTATGGAAAACGAGAACCCTGCAAATTCGGAGTGTGTGGGAGCTTGATTACGCGTCAGGCAAGAAAAAGATGCACGTCAGCACGCGGCGGACGGCTCCACTCCATTGCTTGAACGTGTCCATGGCCAGCACGGCGACGACGAACTGTAGCACAATGTACAAGAGCACGGCGCCGATGAGGGTGATGATGTACACGGTGGTGGGGATCGATCTGGAGGTCCCGGCGGCGAATGCTGCCATGAGGCCGAGCAGCTCCACCATGACGCACACTGGCAGCGCGTACGACCGGGCGAGCTGGCCGGTCAGCGACCTGCTCATGAGCAGCATGATGATGGCGAGGGACGCCACGAAGGTGCTGGTGTTGGCGTAGAAGAAGGCGTGGTAGCGGATATTAGCCTGGTTCCAAAAGCCTTCCGGCGGCAACAGCCCCGCGGCGTACGTCAGCGGCGTGGCGAAGCTGGCGAGCACCAGCAGGAACTCGCGCCTCTCCTCGATGTGGCTGTCCTCCGCAGTTTTCGTCCCGAGTCTTGCCAGGCTGAGGTGGACACCGACGTAGTAGGCAAAGACGAGGGCGCAGAGCGCCGATACGTAGATGGTGGCGACCATGTCGCGGCAGCTCCCGACAACGAAGGCGGCCATGAGGGCGAGCAGGTCGAGCAGCATGGCTGAGCGGAGCACCTTGAGGCCGACGGCGTTGCTGCTGATGCGACGGTCTAGCAGAAACATGATGACAACCAGCGACGCAACAAAGGCGGCGTCGTTGCAGTAGAAGAGGGCGGTGTACCGGCGCGAGTCGGTGGACACCACCGTGGGCATCCACTGCTTGTCGGCGCCCGGCGGGTTGAGGCCGGCCACGTAGGTGACGCTGGCGACTTGCGTGGCGAGCAACAGCAGGTAGTTGCGCCACTTCCACAGGAACTTCATGTCCTCTTCCATCGCCATGATTATTCCGGCGGCGGAGCGTATTTATTTATGTATGTATACCGATCGGTGCAGTGCACGACATGCATATATAGTACTGCTCCGGTCCGGTCGGCCACCACGTGTTGCGGAATGGCATCGTGGCGTTCCAGTGCCCGTAGGCGTCAACTTTTTGAAAGGAATCATCAAAGTAGGTAGGGATGGCAATGGGTACCCTGCACGCAAAAACCCTATTAGGGTAAGGGTATGGGATAAAAAATTACTCATAGGTACGTAAATGGGAAAATATTATACCCATCGGGTAGAGAGGGTACGGGTATGGGATCGTATAACCCATACCCGCGTATCCATGTACCCATATAATATTTGACAAGTGAGTCTAAACTTTCACGCACAGATATATGAGTAGGGTCTACGCATGAGGCTACAATCGTAATTCAAAGATATAGACAGGGATTGCTCGCTAACCCTCCGCGGATGGCGCACCATCTGGTGACTACCTCACTATACCGATAATTTAGATATTCCTAATATTATATCTAATCTATCTGATTCACGTGATCACGTCTCGACTCCTGATATAGCAAAACAATGAAATATAACTCTTCTGCATGAGTTATGTGTTGTTTTTACGACAATTTTCTGCCAAATTTTACGTGTTTTAAACGCGGGTATTTTTACATGCGGGTACCCATCTACCCTGTCAGGTGACGGGTATGGAAAAAAGTTGTACCCGTTGACGGGTATGGGTAAGGGTGACGGGTAAAATCATGGTTGACGGATAAGGGTATAGGGTGGCTCCACCCTTACTCATACCCTGCGGGTGCCATCCCTAATCAAAGGCACACATTGCTTACACATCGAAGCTAAGAATATATCCGTTGCTGAGTAGTCGCTCTCCACGGTGACCACGAATGCTCTATGCCTCAATGGCCACGCACAAGGAATGGGATGCTTAGCTCAGGTGTCTTACGGTCTTACCTCCTTCCTCTAGCGAATTAGCACATTTATAACGTATAATTGGAAAAATTCGCTGCAAAATAAAAGAATAATTACAACACCACCATATCATATATCTATATAACTAAACTAGACCATGCCCCGCGCATTGCAGCGGGAATCTCTCTAAAAAATTGTGTAAATAATGTTTATAAGACACATGAAATGTAAAGTTGTTGACAGAAATATGAGAGATTAAATTTTAATTGAGAGACTAAATTTAATTGATGTAAAATTGTCTGTGTATTTGACGACAATCCACCCAAAATATTGTACCTCTTTTGGTTGATGATGTAGCTTTGGTTATAGACTAGAGGCTGGGGCGCCCCTCGGGGCGCCTCCTGGCCGGTACGTTGCGTCCCAATCTAAGCCCCCATTGGCACAATTTTTTTAAGAGCACATTTAAGTTTCACCGAACCAGGTGATAAATCTCACAATCTGCAAAGATTTTGCAGTGAAAGCACACAACACAATTGTACAGCAATTATACAGGGCTGAAAACTATATGGTTTGGATTTTCAACCATGTGAAAGTGCTTCTAGCCAGAATATGTTACAAATATTAGGTTTGATAATAGATTTTGGCTCACTATGGAAAACCAAATACGGATACAGAACATCACTCTCAAATATGCAATTTAACATATGTGAATCAAGAAAATTTGGGTGTCACTTTGGTCGCTAAAGACAGATAGATGCTAACTCATATGCACCGAGCTAATCTTCAACAACCACGGAACGCTAAATACTGATGTTCAATACTATTTGGACGAATAATTATTTGAACCTGCAAAACAGAACCACAAAATTATGCTAAGATAAAGAAATAACTGCATCTGGGGAAGCAGTATATTTGCAGAACATAGTGTTCTGTACAGGCACGACTTAATTTTTCTGAAGTTACTACTCTCAAATATATGCTTTGTATCACTGAAACAGCAAAATGCTATGAGACAACATGATGTCTATAGCACCTAATCAGAGCATTTAACAAATATCTACTAACAGATATAATCTCTTATTTTATCCCATGACCATTTCTTGCTTAACTACTGAGGAAAAAACTAACAAAAATAATGAGAAGCATAGAATATAGCAACAGTCGGGGCTGCGTGATGTATATTCTTTCCTCTCAAGTGGCCTAAATTGGATGAGATGAGCAGACACTATTTCGCTGCCATCAGGTCAATTTAGATAAATGTGGAATTTCATTTGAAACATCAAAGTTCTCCAATTCGTGTATTCCAAAAGCCTGAAAGATTCTATGACGCGAAATAAATTGATGCATACAAACCTTCTCATGGAAAGCTAAGATACATATTAGAACAGCTCACATGTACAAGGTCAGGAGTGAGAGATTGAGCATAAGTCCACCGATATCTGAAACAATCAACTGTGAACATATTTCTGCAAAAAAAAACCAGACCATCAAGATAATAGATACTATGGAGTACTTTGTCGAAAAAGAGGTATTGTGGAGTAGAACAAGAACATTGCTATAGCAATCCAAAAAAAGGGAGCAGCTGAAAGGATACAGAAAATCGGTCCAACTGTAACGGATGTGTTCTATATGACTGCAGATTACAGTAGTTTCTTGGTTCATTGTTAAATGGATGTTGCATCGGCATAGCCAGCCTCCCATCCATCCGGGAAAAATTTCGGAATAAGGTACTACTTACATAACGCTTATCGTCAAGGTAATCGATGTCATCCCGCAAAGTGAAGTAGAAATAAAAATATAAATAAATATTTGAAGTTAAAATCAGCAGCAAGGTCCTCAAATAAATTGTCGGCAGCTTTGTATTATTGTACCTGTAGTGCGAGGCATTGCAATTCTCACCAGCACTTGCCATAGAAACATTACCTTGTTCCACAGTTTTTCGTTACTAACGTTTGTACCACGAGTATTCATCTTTATATTTTATATATTGGTATGCAGAGATCTGTGAAATACTCCAATGGAAGAATCCATACAAGCATAACATGCTGACCAATACAATAAAGCAACCACATGGCATAAGTAAAAAAAAATCGCAAAAATTGGAAGACTTGTATTTATTTAATTTACCATTCTGTGTAAAAAAGAACTAATAAATGCGTCACTCAGAGACCTTGTAAAATCATCCTCCTATGCATAAAAAAGACATTGCATGCGTAAAATCAACCTCCTATGTTAACATGAGAACAATATTCCTTTAATGCAATTCCAAATCATACTTTCGTAGGACAACAAAAGGAAGCGTACAAGCAAAGTGAACCATATAGCAGGTATTCTGTTGTGCTCACCGTTCATGAAGCCTGGGAGAAGAAGGTCGTAGAAGAACAGTAGAACTTGAAACAACCTTGGTCAACTCATTTTGGTAGTAACTAATAAAATAAGAGGCTTGGTGCAAGATTAATCCATATAGCACGTGATGTACCAGATGAGGTGAATACACCTGCAAATAAGATGGAGACATATACAAGGTATGAGCCTACCGAATTACTAATGCTAAAATGAACAAGGATTTAAAAAAATTGCCATATGTAGAGGTTGCAGTAGTACTGGCCAAACAAATTTAGAATTGTTATGATCTTAATATAAATACAAATCTGTCAAGATAATAAAAAAATAGAGATGAATCAATGTGAAAGGGCATAACCAACATGGATATGAGAATAAATAGTTGATAATGATATTAAAGCATTTCCTACGCTTTAGCGTTTTCGACATCGAAAGCTTTCCCCAAAACGTGCACCACACCTTCCATTTCCTCCAGGAAGCGTTGTGCCTTGCTGAAACAGCCTTGAACAAGTTACAGCATAAGACATGGCACCAGGGCATCAGGTTAGCATGCATGTGATGTAAGATCAGTTTGTACGATGATTTATGACTCAGGTTGCACTCAGGCTACACGTAGAGTGGATTACCATAAGCTTTGTTGATGTCAGCGTTCTCCGGATCCAGCCTCAAGGCCTTCAGAAGGGTGACCGGCGTAATACTAACACGAGCTCAAATTTGTCAATAAGCTTAAAGTGCTTGTGAATTAGATCAAGCCAATACCGGATAATGTGCAGAGACTCGAGTATGTTGTCAACTAAATCTGACTTTTTGAAGTTATTTTTGGGCAGGAAAATGAAGGGAAGTGTGATGATCACCTGGAGGTCATTCCTTGACGGTAATAAGCTTGTGCCAAGTCAGGCTATACCCTGGTGCAGGTCTGGGCATCCGAACAAACCTTGTCGCCGACACTGAGGCACAACCAACAGATGCTCCTGTTTGAATATAACATAGCTTTTGTGCCGTCGAACTTCAGAGCTTTAAAATGAAAAAAGATTGGTTTAAGGCCATGTGGATTGGGGATATTTCAAGCGAGGAACCACCACAACAAGTTCATAGTGGGTTTGCAAAACATAAGTTCTTCAGCATCTAAAATGTTTTTCGCATACGAAAATCAGTAGCAGGATAGGTGTTTTTACCATGCTGTACAAAAGTATGGCCGCATCATAGTCCTTTTGGAAGCCGAGTACCCTTGTTGTTTTAGCTCATCTTTCCTGACACAAGATGATTTTATTACCTAAGCAAAAAAAGTCAAATGATAATCAGATAGCCTTGATGTAATAGAAAGGCCCTTTAACTACGTTTGGCAAATACAGAACTGAGTGCATTCAAGAGCATGTAAATTTATTATACTAAGGCATATGATATTCATCACATTCTTACACTGCTACTGCTCATTACTTCAGACACTGCTACTACTCATTATTTCATCGCTTCCTATACAAAGATACATCTATTTGTTGAATATCAGAACTTTCTCACAAACTATGTTGTGGGAATTGGCACAACTTGGTTTGGTTTTAAACTTATATATGTTTATACGTAATAGACCTTTTGTTAAGAAATTTTTTGAACAATTTGTCCAAAATCAAGTTTATCATTTTTCATAGCAACTAGTACACATAAAAGGACTCCGTGTCAGAGGATATATTTTTTTGAGAGTTTTTTCACTTTATTTGATTTTTTCCAAAAAACGGTCAAAATGGCCACCATGACTATTTATCGAAAGATGTCAAATTTTCTAAAACTATCGATATTTCTATGATATAACCACTAGTTGTGTACCTTAAAATGATTTTTTTATAAATTTCAGACCAAACTATCAAATATTTGTAGTTCAAATTTGTATTTAATTTCAGAAAATCTACATAAACTCATTTAACTAGGCGAAATTAGATAGAAATCAAGAAAATTCCTAATACTTGGGGATTATCCATCAAATCTGGACTACTCCTTGTGATATTTAGATGGGTGCCATTTTGCACCATATTTGATGTACTTGGTTCACAAAAAACGTCAATTTTTGCACTTAGAAAATGGAAAATGATATTTATAAAAATAATTTGTAAAATCCCTTCGGAACCATTGCTTCCTATACCAAGACACACCTATTTGTTGAATATGAGAATTTTATCACAAACTATCTCGTGGGAATTGTCACAACTGGATCATTTGGCTTGAAACTTATAGATATTTATACATGATAGTCCTTTTTGTGAAGAATTTTTCTGAAAATTTTGTCAAAAATCAAGTTCATCATTTTTTATAGCAACTAGTACACATAAAATGACTCCATACAAGAGGATTTTTTTGAGGGTTTTTTTCACTTTCTTTGATTTTTTTCAAAATACTGTCGAAACGGCCAGCAGGACTATTCATCGAAAGAGGTCAAATTCTCTAAAACTTTTGATGTTCCTATGATATAACCACTGGTTGTGTACCTTAAAATGATTTAAAAAAATTTGAGACCAAACTATCAAACACTTGTAGTTCAAATTTAGATTAATTTCGGAAAATCAGCATAAACTCATTTAACTAGGAGAAATTAGATAGAAATGAAGAAAATTCCTAATAGTTGGGGATTATCAATCAAATGTGGACTACTCCTTGTGATATCTAGATGGGTGCCATTTTGCAACATATTTTTTTGTACTTGTGGTTCACAAAAAAGTCATTTTTGCCACATAAAAAAAAGGAAAATGATATTTATAAAAATAATTTGTAAAATCTTTCTGAAATTCACACATTTGTTTGAAAAAAGTTTTGAAATGGAAAAAATTATTTGAAAAGATAAAGGAAAAATACAAAAACAAAAATAAAAAATGATATTACCACTGGCGGACGGAGGAGGCCGTCCGCCAGCGGTATGCTGGACCGAAATAAAAATACAAATACACTCTCCAATTTTTCGGGCCACTTGCATGTGGGCCCCGCTAGCTGTCGCCACTCGCCCGCATCTTCTCTCCAAATTTCCCCTCCCACTCTACTCGCCGCGCCCTCTCTCTGCTCGCCGCGCGTACACCCACCCGCCCCCTCTGCTCGCCGTCGCCACCGCCGCTGAGGGCCTCCACGCCAAACTGCACCCGTCTGCCGCCGCCGGCGACCACGCCGCGCTCGGCCCCTCCCCCTCTCCCTCCCGGCCCGACCTCTTCTCCTACACGCGCTCGCCCATGCTCGGATCCGCGTGCCCACCTCCATGCCGGCGCGCCCGTGTGCAGCCGCCCGTCCGCGCCCGAGCACCTCCACACCGCCGTCGACGTCCCCCTCCCTTCCCTTCCCGAGGTGTTGCCCCTCTCCCTCCTATCCCCCCCCTCCAATGGGTGATGTCTGCGAACGCTTCTATTCCCGCAGACAGTGTTGGGCCTCCAAGTGCGGTGGTTTGTAGAACAGCAGCAAGTTTCCCTTAAGTGAACAACCCAAGGTTTATCGAACTCAGGGAGGTAGAGGTCAAATATATCCCTCTCAAGCAACCTTGCAATTAAGATACAAGAAGTCTCTTGTGTCCCCAACGCACCCAATACACTTGTCAGATGTATAGGTGCACTAGTTCGGCTAAGAGATAGTGAAATACAACTGGTATGGATGATTACAAGTAGTAATTGCAATCTGTAGTCACAATGGCAGCAAGCAAACATGCAGCAGAACTGAGAGTAAACGATGTTTTCAATGCTTGGAAGCAAGGCATAGGGATCCTACTTTCACTAGCTAGTGGACACTCTCAACATTAATAACATAATTGAACACATATATAGATACTTCCTCTTTACATGCTACTCTGAACTATTCTCCCATTGGATCAAGAATACTACGTGTAGGGCTATAACAGCACTCCCTAAAGTCTGAGTAAACAAACACCACAACAACAACATCCAACACAAGAACACAAATGATACGTATCACTTTAATCTATTAATGAAGCCACACACATCACCCACACTGTCACCTTGATAACGTGTTCTTACATGACTCCAAAGATCACAATGATAAAACCACTAGAGTGTAGCATGTTCATAACAATGAGGGGAAAACATCTATAGATTCAACTAGATTACAATGCTCATGATCACAATAAGATCACACCATGGGAAAGAGAGATGAACCACATAGCTACCAGTAGAACCCTCAGCCTCGATGGAGAACTACTCCCTCCTCATCATGGGAGGCAGCAACGGTGATGAAGATGGCTCCGGGGGCGATGAAGATGGCTCCGGGGGCACTTCCCCATCCCGACAGGGTGCCAGAACAGAGACTTCTGTCCCCCGAATTAGGGTTTCGGATGGCGGCGGAGCACGGAGATGTATTCAGGAGTATCGTCGATTGATTTAGGGTTTTAGGGACGGAGGCAATAAATAGGCGAAAGGGCGGCTACGGAAGGTTCTCGAGGTGGCCACGCCAGGGGTGGGCGCCACCCCCTCCAGGCCACGCCGAGGGTTGGCGTGGGCTCCTCGTGGCCCATCTCGACCTCCCCTTTTGGCTCACGGAGTCTTCTGGTAAAATAGGCACGCACGTTGATTTTCGTCCAATTCTGAGAACTTTGGTTTTTGGACCTTTTCTGCAATGCACAGACATAATAAACATAAACTGACACTGTGGCATCTTGTCAATAGGTTAGTTCCAGAAAATACATACTAATGATATGAAGTGTATGTAAAACATGTAGCAATATGTATAAAACAAGCATGGAACATCAAAAATTATAGATACGTTTGAGACGTATCAATGGGCTGCACCGAAGGTGTTTGCCAACAAGAAACTTGTGTTGATTCGTGTTGTTGATTGCTTGCTGCTAGTTGTTGATAGTGCTGCTAGGAAATTTGTAGTACATGAAAAAAATTGAGATGAAAATTTTCAGAAATTTTGCTAAGTGTTAAATATGGTCACTGTTTAAACATGCCTTTGAAACTGACTTGAATTAAGGCGTTAGAAGTTTTCAAAAAATTATTTTTGAGCTTTATCATGAAGTAATAACGTAGTGCAAGAGATCCATGAAGGTACATTGTAAATAGGATCAGGATTTGATAATTTCGTAAGCCTCCGAAGTTGGTACTTTTTAACTGTCTTGAAGATGCATTTTTAGTTGGAATTTGCAAGATTTTATACTTTCTAGTTGTGGATGGATGTGAATGGATGGATTTGTCCATTTTTATGAGTATGTTTAGTTTATATTCAATTTTTTATGATTGTAGCTCCTTGTTTTGCTCAAAACATTAATTTAAATTGTTTTGCTCCATGCAGGAAGTTTAGAAGGAGCTCAACATTGCTGTCCACTTTCAGGTGAGGTTATATGTGTGTCGATGTGAATTTTGGTGGTGGTGGCTGCGACTATGTATGAAATGCGGTGGTGTCGATGTGAAGGAGCTCGACTATGTATGAAATATGAATTTATTGTGCTTGAGGTGGTGGCTGCAAATGCGGCCTTGTGGCTATGTATAAAATGTCTGCAGGTACCCCTAGAGACCCTTGATATTGCCGGATGTTGATTAATTTCCATTCTGGCAAATTCGGGTACTCCATATGCCATAATTTTAGCAAAGGTCATGCCGAAATTTTTCGTGAATTTTGGCATGACTTGCTAAAATTATGACATATGGAGTAACTGAAATATTGGAAATCTCAAATGGTCTCATGGGTGAATTTTGGCATGACTAGCTAAACTTTTCATCACCACCCCAAGTGAATTATTTTTCCTTATAGTTGTTTTACTAACTATGACTTTTTGTATTTTGTGCGAAGATGGCTAACAATATGGAGGCCGGGACTTCTTAGAGTGGAGGCAAGGAGCCGATAGAGGATAAGTATTTGATGATGGTTCGGCAGTCAATCGACCCCGAGACGGTGGATGCCAACGATGAGATGGCGAAGGACACTTCTGGTGACGAGACCACATCTGGTGGCGGCGGAGGTGGCAACGAAACCCCATTTGGTGGCGGCAAAGGTGGCAATGAGACCACATCTGGTGGCGAAGCAGGTGGCAACGAGACCTCATCTGCTTGCGGAGCCCATCGTCAACGTAAGCCAAGGCACCCAAACAGGCTCGCTACCGGCCGACTGACATTTACGGAGGTGAACCCCGCCAGTGGTGCTCGTACATAGCCAAAAAAATATGCAAAAGGGTACGGCTTAGCCTTGGGATGCATTGTGCGGGACTTCGGCAACATCAACCAGGAGAACATAAGGGATAAGGAGAACTCACATATGGCCGCACACCTTATTTCCAAGTTGCACGCAAAATACAATTTCCTGGAAGGCTACGAGGACAATGATATCAAGAAGAATCTGGTAAACACATACGCCCTCGGCAAGTTCACCAAAGCCTATGCAACTTGGAAATCAGAAGTGAGAAAGGCCCTTGTTAATGGTGACGATTTCGATAAGATCCATGCCAAGTGGCCCTCCATTTCGGAAGAAGACTTCAAGATTTTCAAGGAGAAACAAGGCCTGGCTTCGACGAAGGCGCTATCCAAGTGGGGGAAAGAGATGCATGCGAGGAATATAGGTCCCCACAATCTC
This sequence comes from Poa pratensis, assembly GCA_947311845.1. Lineage (NCBI taxonomy): Eukaryota > Viridiplantae > Streptophyta > Magnoliopsida > Poales > Poaceae > Poa > Poa pratensis. Next base: position 8,551,184 of record CAMZMU010000064.1, on the reverse strand, counting down.
GGATGCCGTGGATACGACGGGGCGGAGGATGTTTGCGCAAAGCAGGACAAAAAAAGGACTGGGGAGGACCCCTATGCCAGGATCACCGACCCGTTGGCGAGATGATTTATCAGATCCCATTACAGGGAAGATCCCAAGACTAAAGGGGAACTTCTCTTGAACGCTAAGGTCAAGGAACTTGAGAAGCAATATCTGGAGGAAGAACAACTTGCTCAATCTCAAAGCGACTCATCGTCTGTGACGAAGGCCCCGTGGGACACCTCTTTTCAAAGGGCGATGAACAAGACAAAGAATTTTCCGGTGACACTTCTGCCGCATCGTGGCCGGGTGGTCGGGGCCAGAGTCGGTCACAGAAAGTCACATTACTACCCGAGTCCAAGGAGGAGCGTCAGAATAGGAAGGCGGCCAAGGAAACAAATATGCAGGACACCATCGACAACGAAGTGTCAAAGGCACTCACTGCCATCCTTCCGACCTTACTTCCGACCATGTATGAGTCGTTTGGGAGTTGGATTGAGGGCGGGAAAAAATGACCTCCCCCCATTCCCATCTTTCCCAGCTTTGCCAGCAGCAACAACTCCATCAATGTGCCGCCTGCCAACCCTAATCCTGACAGGGACGAACAAACGCCAGCCGCCAATCCTAATCCTGACAGGGACGAACAAACGCCAGCCGCCAACATCGTACATGGCATCGCGGCTCGTAGCAGACCTTCCATCTCTTGCACGCCGGGGGCCATCCCCGGTCCGTCACCATTAGACGAGCTCAACGCCCTCACGGTAATTTAACCAGGTTAATTATATATTACTTCATTCTTGCATGGCGCCTTATCTAACGCCTTGTGAATGGTGAGCAGGCCGACGAGACGAGATGCACATTGCTCCTACTTGTGAACGGTGAGCTGAAGGAAGTGGCACAAGCAACAATCATGACACCACTTAGCCGCATCCATCACAACCGGCCTATTTCTGATGAAGTTCATAAGATTTCATTGGCTCGGGTGTTCCCGGGTTGTGGTTATTTGGATCCCCCATCTCAACCCCTCAAAGCCGAAAGCGAGTAAAACCTATAGCAATGCTTGATTTGACCCCTGCTATGGCCAAAAGCACTAATTCGTTTGGACCCTCCTATCACCACTCCAGATCCAACACCGAACGACGGGTCGGCGCCAAGCCAAGAAAAGGCCACTCCACCAGCTGAGCCCGCGAAAGAGGACATCAATGGTGATGATGACCCCAATGACTTCCTGATGCATGTAAAATGCATACATGAACTTTACATTTTATTACATGTTATTCCATGATATTTGCATCATATGAGGGTTATATTCATGATTTATATTGAGTTTTGGGGATAATTAACAACTTCCCCATTTTTCTGAAATTAACCCTGCGCTATCAGAAAAGCCCTTTTTCTATATTTTGATGTTTCAGGTACCCAAACGACGTCCAAATGACCTGAAACTTTACGGGGATCATTTTTTTGGAAGGAACGAAACATAGGCGCAAAGGAATCGAAGAAACGGAGACCAGAAGGCAGAAAGGGGTGGGCCCACGCGGCCATATTCCCTGACTGCGTGTGGTCCCCCATCCCGGCCCTCGGGCCTCCGCTGCCGTCGATCTTTCTTCCCGAAGCTTCGCCTTGACCTAAAACGACTATATATAGACCCCCAGGGCTTTCGCGAAAGGGAGCGCCACCGAAACACAGAAACCACGAAACAGATACCTGGAGCCAAAGATTGGAGGGGGAAAACTCCGGCGGGGCGCTGCCGGTGTGGTCTCCTTCCCCTCCAACATCTCCACCGACACCATGATGAAGAGGGAGTAGTCCACCTCTGGACTATGGGTTTGTGGAAGTAACTTATGTATCTCTCCTCTCTATGAGCTTCACTAATTAGTACCGTATGAGCTGCTGAACATGATTACGGTCATCTATGTAATTCCTTTGTGGTGGATCTTTATTATGAGTTAATACATGTTTGAGATTGCAATGGTTTTGTTTCAGTTATGAAAGTAGATGCATATTATGTACCCCGTTCTTATTTACTTGTCATGATCAAGCATGTTTATGAGAGCATGTGAGGGGGAACGTGTGCATTAGTTGGAGTAACGGGGGGTGGCTAGTGCAGTGAACGTGAGAGAAAGTTCTGCGATCCACTTGGGTTTTCTACCTTACTTTGTTGCCTCACTAGGGATAAACAAAAATACCATGCTACCGGAGAGTGATGTGACCTTGGCCACTATCTCCATGACTAGATCTAGCATGTTCTTATTTTAACTTCATGTCATTGAACTTATTGCTATGCTCTGATTTATCTTAATTACTAAGGTGTTATGATTTAGTTCGCATCTTGGTGGAGCAAAGAGAGAGAACAACTTATACTTGAGATCTCTATGTTAGGACGTGATGCCCATATTATTAATAACTTGTCAAACCATGTCTTGCCATCTTACATGTTAATTTTAGTGTTCCATTGTCTACCACGTTTCAAGAGAGAGTGCATTTGTGAAACCATGAACCCCGGTCCATTTTTAATCATAAGAAACACCTTTCCAACACTTTTATCACCACTTTTGTTTGCTGCCATTATTAAATCCGAAAATACAAAAACACTTTTACATCTTGCATACATTATAAAAAACCCAAAAATATCATTTATTTTACCATCATCCTTGCATATTTATTTTACCATCATTGCATATTTACTACTGTTTGCATATTTATTTTATTATCATTCTCACACCTTGTGCTTGACAACCACTTGGTGAGGTTGAGGGCACAAAACAATTTATTTTGTTGCAGTTTTCAAGAGAAGGATAAGGAGATAACACCTGAAATACTGGTCCCCGAGAGTTCGATATTAAACCCTCGAGTCACCCCTCGTGGGGAAAACTTCTTCCACACTACATACACTCTGCACTTGGAGTCTCAACCTAACCCATTTACTTTTCACGGGTAACTACGTGAAGGGCCATCAAAACGTTTTCTGGCGCCGTTGCCGGGGAACCATAGCTGAAAGGTTTATCCAAGGATCACTCACATCAAGTCAACTTCATCACCAACTTGTGTAACAACCTAAGCTTGGGGAGGTTGCACCTACGTGAGCATCATCTTATCCATCTTTACCTACAATCATTTTATTTTGTTTTGTTCTTGTCTTGCATATCATCTTTATATTTCGGTTTATATTTATATTCAGTTTTGCATTTTTTTTGCATTTGTTATTTCGAGTTGCATTAGTGTCATTTTACTTTCAGTTTTGCATAAAAAATAAAAAACCCATAAAAACTAGTGTTGTTTTTAATATGTATGCTAAGCTATGGAGAAAGGTTATGTCAAAACTATGGGAGCTTACTATGAATACCGATCAACCAAAGAAGGAAATAGAATGCTTGAATTGCTTGAACATCTTAATGATATGGCCACTGAGTTTTGTGAATTACATAATATAACTTGCTGCTTTAGAAAAGACTATAAACACTCTCTCTATCAATGTAAGTATAATAGTGATCCTATTATTGCTTCTTATCAAGAGTGTAAATTTGCATGCCATGATATAGAACAAGTTGAGAAATATATTGCTTATGTTGCAACCCATGAGATAGACTTTCTTATTGATAATTTTTTGCAACTAGTCATGAAGCTCGTGTAATGAAAGGACACATTTCTATTCTTCTCCAACTTTGCAAAAAGGAATTTAGTGATAATGTTTATGTTAAAGAAAGAATTCTTGCTTCCATGGAAAGTACTAATATTTTGCAGGAAGAGGATGATGAAAACATAAGCTTGGAAGAGGAAGTATGTGAAGAGGAGATTGAAATGGATGTGCTCCAACCTAAGCTTGGGGAAGAGTTGGATCTCCCAACTTCACCATCAACATTTGATAGTAGCACTCAAACTCAAAATCTTTTGTTATTTATGAGAATCCATGTTATGATGAGTGTCAAACTGAAAATGCTATGGTCCTATATGATAACCCATGCTATTATGATGAAACTAAAATGCTCCTTTACTTTCTATTAATGCTACTAGTGAACTTATTGATGATAATGAGGAGTATTGCTTAAATATGCTATATGATAATGCTTTAGATGATGGTCCTATGCTTATTGATAAACCTCCATGTTTAGTTGTTACTAAATTATGTGAGGATAAAAATGATATACTTGCTGTTTGTGATGGTACTCTTACTCATGAGAGTCCTACTTTGTTCTTAATTCTCCTAATTACACCATAGAGGAGAAATTTGCTTATGTTGAGAAATACTTATGTGGTTTGCAATTACCTTTAGTTCCAAATCTTTGTTGCAACCATGATATTAAACTTAATATTGATCTTATAACTATTTTGAAAGAGGGAAGCATGCTAATGAATTCCAAAAAAATTTAATGATCCTCTTTATGTGCCTAAATTATCTAAGTTGAATGATTCTTGTGGTTATATGGTTGAATTTATTTCTACTACTTGCAACTATTATGAAAGAGGAGGTGATAAGAACCCTCTTTATGTTACTAATAATTATATGCTGCAAGTAAATATTGTTAATATGCATTGGGAAACTTCTATTTATGGTGATTCATTCATATACAAAATGCCAATGCATAGAAAGAAAGTTAGACTTCGTTGTTATTACTTTTGTGTTTTGTTTTTCTCTCAACTAGGGTTCAACTTGCTATTATTTTGATTGGATTAAGAACACCATGGGACCCTGGTATTATGCATGGAACACTTCCCAAGGAAGAGGGACACACCAAAGTTCAAGCTCCCTCATGAGCTACGTCCCCTTTGATTATCAAGTAAGTAAGCCTAGCTATATGGCTATAAAAAAAGCGCTTTACGGGAGGCAACCCGGTTGTTTTTTTTTGAGATTTTCTTTGAGTCCTCTTGCTGTAACAAGAGAGTAGTTTGTTAGTTTTGTTTCTGGATTTTTAATAAAGAACCAAGTTTTACCTATTTTGGTTTGAAAAGTTGCTATTCATTTTCGGAGAGTTTTCTGCCTGCACGAAGTCTGTGCACGGTTTGATTTTTCATTTTTTATTGTAACTCCGATTGAGCTGTAATTTGAACTGTAGCTTCAACTTTTCATCCTCTGTATACGTGATTTTTTCAGATTTTTTGACGAGTTTAAGTAGGGTAGAAAAATGCGTTTTGCTGCTGCTGTTTTTCTGGACAGATTCTGTCTTGATATTGTTTGATGCATTCTTTGAGCTTTTTGCTTGAATCTTTTTGATTCAATTGAGTTTATGAGTAGGCATACAACATTATATACTCTCTGGACATTCATATGAATTTTTGCCTAAGGATTTTATGCAGCAAGGAACCTATTTGTTTATCACTACTAATATCACCCACAGAAAAGAAATGGGAGAAACGGTGTTTTGAAATTTTTTCACAGGGATTAGAGGAGCTGCACCAAGAGCTATCCAAGGATGGTGAAGACCATAAGCTTGGGGATGTCAAGACAACCCCACTGGACCAACACACTCTCGGTTTGCACACGTCTAACTTCTGTTTTTCGATCAAAGCACTTTATCGTATAAACTTGGAGCGTCTGTTTTTTTTGCTTTTGTTATTTCGGTTTGTTAATGAGACCACCACTATCATTTATATATGAGAGAGCTACTGGAAGTTTGGGTTGAATTATGTTGGATGCTATTAAATATATTGGGATAGGGATGTTTGAGTTGATTTTAAAAGATACATATAGTTGCATAATTCATGTGCTTTGAATGAATGTTAATTTGCAAGTGTGTTGTTAAGAGCTATCTTTTACCATGTTTAGATGTTGAATTTTAACTTTACTTGGTTTAACATGGATTGATTAGTTCTATGGACACTTATGCATGCATTTAGATGGTCAACTTTCTCCCTATTGCTAGCCCAAAAATTACAACAAGTAAAAAGCTTGTTTCCCAACACCTTCAACCAAAGTTTTTCCAGTGAGTCCACCATATCTACCTATTAGCTTTATGCTATTCCAAGTATGTTTATCATGTTATATTGTGTTATCTACATTTCTGAATTTAAATGCTTATGTTATTGATTGTCATGGGAAAAATTGGTTAAAAGCTCTCACGAACTTGATGCACAATTTACTTTTATTGCATTTAATAAGCATGAACCATTGTGATTAAAATTATGAAGTTGTGGGCTTGACAATTGTTTTGGTTGGGAGTTAGCCCATATGTGCTGTCACATGGCAAGCTTTCAACATTGCACTTATTTATATTTAGTTGATGTCATGTACTTTTGTTTATGGATGCCTATCATGGGTGAAATGAATGTGGATACTTAGTAAGTTCAAAGAGTTTGTATAAATGGTTAGAGAAATGTCTGGGCCGCTAATCTAAGCCATGCATCATTCATGGTGGAAATTTACAGCATAACCATAATGTTCATTCAGTGATGCACCTCATAATAAAAAGCTATACCCATAGTAAATAAAAGAGTGCTGAGATTGTTCATTGTCTGTTTGTCTTGTTGTTTTGACATGGGCTTTTTCATGTCATGGGACAAGAGGTACCCCAGTGCAGTTCTTGCACTACTAGGAAAACCCTTATAGGGAGGTTGGCATTCTGTGGCGCACCCTTAATTGGTGCGCCACAGAAAGTCACATTTCTGTGGCGCACTAAACCACATGCGGCACAGAAATTAGACATTATGTGGCGCACCAAGCCTAGTGCGCCACAGAAAGTCACATTTATGTGGCGCACATGGCTAGATGCGCCACAGAAAGTTATCTGGGGGGCGGGTTAAAATTTGAAAAAAAAATTCTGTGGCGCACCTGGCAGGTGCGCCACAGAAAGGTGACATTCTGTGGCGCACCAAGCTTGGTGCGCCACAGAATTATTTTTTTCAAATCCCACCCCCCCTCGTGGATCGCCTTTTTAGTCTTGCCGGAATTAAAGGAAAATGATAAAAATTTCAATAAATAAAATCCTTTGACATGTAGTTAGGTTGAGTGTCTAGTAGGTATAGAAATTTTGAAATATGAATTTTGACCTTTTCTGCAACAAACAGGAAAAAACTTGTAACGGCCATAACTTTTGCATACGACGTCGAAATAACGCAAATAATATGTCAAAAAAATCGTCAGAAAAATCCGAGTTCGAATCCAAAAGAAAAAAAGTTATTTCAAACAGACGATTTTTCGCAGCAAAATCAAAAAGAAAGAAAAAAAATCAAAAAGTCCAAAAAAGACACAGAAATGTATAACAAAGAAGATTGTTGAATTTTATGGATTTTTTTTGAAGTGTTTTGACTTTTTTGAATTTTTTGGATTTTTTTGGATTTTTTTGAAAAAATTTAAGTTTTTTGAATTTTTTTTGGATCTTTTGAAACTTTTGAATCTCCTTTTTAAAATTTAGAAGTTTTTGGAAAATCTGATATTTATAAACACACATTTATAACACATACCACATATACACATACAAGACTGAAGAGGGTTCATATGATATATATATATCAATAAGAACTTGAGTAGCACAAGGGTAGGTGGATTGGATGAAACTTAGAAGTTAAGCGTGCTAGGGTTGGAGCAATTTGAGGATGGGTGACCTAGCGGGAAGGCATCAGTTCAAAAAATTCAAAAAATATGAAAATAATTCTAATAATTAGGATTTTTCATATTCTGATTTTTCAAAAAAAATTAAAACTTTTTATAATTTTGCATTTTTTGAATTTTTTGAAAATTCTGTGGCGCACCAGGCCAGGTGCGCCACAGAAATGTGAGAATTCTGTGGCGCACCAAGCCAGGTGCGCCACAGAAATCACCCAGAAAACCTGGGGGTGCGCCACAGAAAGTGAAAAACGTGCGCCACAGAAAGGCCTTTCTGTGGTAGTGTTGATGATACTATTATTACTTGCAATGACCTTTATTTGAATTTACTTTGTGGACCAAAGTGAGTAACACATGGTGTAGGTACTTGTATTCAAGGGACATGAGACATTCAACCAATACATTGTCAAGCACACCACTCATATTTGCTTTCACTTTAAACATTAATCATTCAAGATGCTATGATAGGGGTAATGAGAGCTCCACACCAATGACTACCACATTGCAAGCATTAACTTAAGTAGAAGTGTTTGGAAGTTAGATGAAACGTATTCATGCTTTACCTCTACTTATTTATCTATCCAAAGTGTCCACCTTTTATATTCAGTTTTCATAAGAAGTACTCTATGACCACCATAGGATGTTTTTACTTTTCATTGTGCATACATTTGGTCCATAGTAATTTCTTCTATATTACACTTTGTGAATTTATCATTGAACATCTTTACATTGAGTATTTGATATCACTTCATAATTTATCTTGCATATTGTTATTCCTTTGAAGAATGAATCATTTGACTCTATGTAGCAATAGTAATCACCTTTGATATCCATTGATAGTATTAAAATGCAAAGTCCATGTTAGTTTTATCACCTTCATACTCGGGACGAGCATGGGTTAAGCTTGGGGATGTTGATGCATGTAAAATGCATACATGAACTTTACATTTTATTACATGTTATTCCATGATATTTGCATCATATGAGGGTTATATTCATGATTTATATTGAGTTTTGGGGATAATTAACAACTTCCCTATTTTTTCTGGAATTAACCCTGCGCTGTCAGAAAACCCCTTTTTCTATATTTTGATGTTTCAGGGACCCAAACGACGTCCAAATGACCTGAAACTTTACGGGGATCATTTTTTTTGGAAGGAACGAAACGCAGGTGCAAAGGAATCGAAGAAACAGAGACTAGAAGGCAGAAAGGGGTGGGCCCACACGGCCAGATTCCCTGACCGCGTGGGGTCCCCCATCCTGGCCCTCGGGCCTCCGCTACCATCGATCTTTCTTCCCGAAGCTTCGTCTTGACCTAAAAACGACTATATATAGACCCCCCCAGGCCTTTCGCGAAAGGGAGCGCCGTCGAAACACAGAAACCACGAAATAGAAACCTGGAGCCGAAGATTGGAGTGGGAAAACTCCGGCGGGGCGCTGCCGGTGTGGTCTCCTTCCCCTCCAACAACATCTCCACCGACACCATGATGAAGAGGGAGTAGTCCACCTCTGGACTATGGGTTTGTGGAAGTAACTTATGTATCTCTCCTCTCTATGAGCTTCACTAATTAGTACCGTATGAGCTGCTGAACATGATTACGGTCATCTATGTAATTCCTTTGTGGTGGATCTTTATTATGAGTTAATACATGTTTGAGATTGCAATGGTTTTGTTTCAGTTATGAAAGTAGATGCATATTATGTACCCCGTTCTTATTTACTTGTCATGATCAAGCATGTTTATGAGAGCATGTGAGGGGGAACGTGTGCATTAGTTGGAGTAACGGGGGGTGGCTAGTACAGTGACGTGAGAGAAAGTTCTGCGATCCACTTGGGTTTTCTACCTTACTTTGTTGCCTCATTAGGGATAAACAAAAAATAACATGCTACCGGAGAGTGGATGTGACCTTGGCCACTATCTCCATGACTAGATCTAGCATGTTCTTATTTTAACTTCATGTCATTGAACTTATTGCTATGCTCTGATTTATCTTAATTACTAAGGTGTTATGATTTAGTTCGCATCTTGGTGGAGCATAAGAGAGAGAACAACTTATACTTGAGATCTCTATGTCAGGACGTGATGCCCATATTATTAATAACTTGTCAAACCATGTCTTGCCATCTTACATGTTAATTTTAGTGTTCCATTGTCTACCACGTTATCAAGAGAGAGTGCATTTGTGAAACCATGAACCCCGGTCCATTTTTAATCATAAGAAACACCTTTCCAACACTTTTATCACCACTTTTGTTTGCTGCCATTATTAAATTCGAAAATACAAAAATACTTTTACATCTTGCATACATTATAAAAAAACCCAAAAATATCATTTATCATTACTACCATCATCCTTGCATATTTATTTTACCATCATTGCATATTTACTACTGTTTGCATATTTATTTTATTATCATTCTCACACCTTGTGCTTGACAACCACTTGGTGAGGTTGATGGCACAAAACAATTTATTTTGTTGCAGGTTCTCAAGAGAAGGATAAGTAGATAACACCTGAAATACTGGTTCCCCGAGAGTTCGATATTAAACCCTCGAGTCACCCCTCGTGGGGAAAACTGTCTTCCACTACTACATACACTCTGCACTTGAAGTCTTAACCTAACCCATTTACTTTTCACGCGGGTAACTACGTGAAGGGCCATCACTTCCTCAGTTATTTGAACGACGTCAGTCCTCTTGATTAACCTGACCGTGATCTGATGCTGATTAGTCCCGTGCCTAATCTTACTGAGAAATATAATTGCACTAAGCGTCTATTCAATTCTCAACCAACGCCTGAAGCTTGTCATCCATCTGACGGTCTCATCCAGGGCACACTCAATGATGTGCTCAAAGAGATGTTAGTTAAGCAGCATAAGAAGACGGGACAGAAAAATAGCAAGAAACGTGCCCTTGATGAGTCCATGTGCCAGCCGGTGCCGGGGTCTAAGTTGAAGTCGCGTCGAGTTCTCGACAGGATAAACATCCCCGACTGGCATACTACTCATGTGATGGCTAAACCGATCCTGCCGCCGAAGTGGTCCTGTTATTTGTCTGGGGACATGAGGACGCTCCATGAAAGTCTTCTTTATTCTGAGAACAAACTTCTCAGAGAATCACATCACGTATACCCGCTTTACATAGCAAAGGTACCAAAGCATATGGGCTTTCTTGATGAAACCCCCGGAGACATGCTCTTTGTGAGATTTGATGACATCTTTGACATGTACCACATGAAAGCACTCCACCGATCAATGGTCCGCCTGTTAATGCTAAGTATGGCGCACCGGCTCATTAATGATAATACCCCGGACATCATGATAATCGACCCCTTCTACATGTCCGACTGCTTCGTGAACACCACTACGGGTAGGACACGCGTGACAAAGTTCAACGAAGATGTCTTCGTGGCGAATAGTACCAAGAACATCTTTCTCATGCCTTACTTTCCCAAGTAAGTCATTACCTAGCCGCCATAACATCTTTTCGTACATTTTCATCGTTAAATTTGCATAAGTGAGAATGATGGTCTCTTTTCATTGTTTTGTGCAGTAATCGAGACGACACCCTCATTGTTCTGTACCCTAAAGATTCATTTGCCTTCTATCTCGAAGCGGGTACTGATGTGAAGAAAGACTATAGGCACATCAGTAGTGTTCTAGATGATGCTCTCAACAGTTAATGTTTTCTAAATGAAGGCATCCTAAGAAGAAGTAACAATAAGCGAGGCAAGATGACATTCACCCACAAAGTGGATCTAACCAGCATCAAGAAGGCACCTGGCAGTCCGACGGACGCCTGGTATGTCATCTATCTAATGCAGGAGTACATACAGAATCACCAAAGACTAGAATTTCCAGTTGCTATCGATAAATGGTGCAAGGACATGGCGAAAACCACTGATGCTGATATCACGCAAGAGTTTGCTCAAATCCAGAAGATGTTTGCTTCAATAATCGTCAACGATGTTTGTCATGACGAGCCACCTAATGGGTTGTTCTACTACCAAGGTGCAACACCATCTAACGTCGATCTAGAAAATCGCATAGCACTGTAGTGTGACGACAGGCCATTCAACTCTTTGAATGGTTGTCAACCATTCCTGCCCAAGCAAATGTCAAAGCCGACCAGGAAGAAGTGAAGGTGTGTTGTCGATTTAGTACTCTTGTTAAATTAAATAGCCTAGCTCTAGTTTCAAAGCCCTACTTGATATTCGTTTTTACAATGCCGATGATTAATTAAAATGAGGTGACACTATGTGATGTCCAATATAGTATATGAGGCATGCTTTTGAGATGGCTTAGTTTATTTGTGTCTACCTTGCATATTTCTGCATGACATGTGAACAATTTAGTTTCCTAACATTTTTATTTGTCTTCTGTGTATATAGATGAATAAGTGAGAGAGTACTTAAGGAGGAGGCGGAAGATAGGGACTTGAAACCACTGAAAGAGAGCAATAACTGGATGATCGAAAACGAACTTCATCGCGCCCTCTCTTAGACATTACGGTTCTATATCTTCTATGTGATTTTAGTCTACATAAGTAGTTGTTTTCAAAACTTTGTGATTTATCATATCGAGAAAAACAAGATGTATTCGTGTATGACAACTTTTGGTAACTTGGCTACTATGGTATGGTATGTAATGCATGTGATGAACCAACAATTTGGTCATTTGTATGTGGTATTGTCTATATTCCTGTTGTTTTGGTCGCCTGTACCTGAATATACTGTATTTGTACTGGATATACTGTTGGAATACGATTTTCTAGAAAAAAAATACCACGAAAAAATACCGCTGGCGGACACGGAGCCTTACCACTGGCGGACAGAGCACCCTGAACCCCAAACCTGCGACTAGTACCGCTGGCGGTCATGGTGACTTACCGCTGGCAGACGCTGCGACCGCCAGCGCTATAGCTCCTACCACTGGCGTGCATTAGTGTCGCCCGCCAACGGTAACAGCCATTACCGCTGGCGGACGGCCCGCCCGCCAGCGGTATATGTTACCACTGGCGTACTCATCGCTGGCGGGCACGTGCCCGCCAGCGGTAGCCCTTTTCCGGCCGCCAGCGGTAGGCGTTTTCCTACTTATGCAGAAGAGAAGGAGAGGGCTCACCGAGAGGATCTTCTACTTGCTGCGTCCCCATGGCCCAGAGCACGGGCAAATCCCAGCTGCCGTCTCGGCACCGTCTAGCCGCACAGGCCCGCCGCCGGCGATCCATCTCACACCCACCATGACATCAAATTATCCACAATCGTTCCCACTGTCTTCTAGATTCCACCAAAAGCAGGTCAGTATCAATATTGAAACAGAAATAGGAGAGAAGTATTGTTAGTACACACCTCGTGAGACTAATCCGCACCTAAAACTACCATGCTAAAAAAAACTGCGCAATAAATATGATGGCACACTCTACAGCAAGAGCAGCGACGAGTATGATCCCAAAAATTGCAATATGTCACACAAGCAAATAGGTCTAGTATAGAAAAGTACACTACACTAACACTGCCAATCAAAATCTGTCCTGTAATCCGTTCCTAAAACCCGAGGAGAGAGAGTGGCTAGAAGAGGGAGATGTACGCCCCAAATCGCATCAGCTTGCTTCGTCGTTGCCTCGGTGGTGGAAGACGCTAGCTCGCCCGTGAGGCCACCATCGCAGCCCTCGTCTCCCATGTTGACGATGCAACCGCCGCCGCCGGTGTAGTCGTCGACGAGAAGAGGGAGCAGTGTGACCTCCGCGGGGTCTCATGGAGGAGGACGAGGTGGCCCAGCGAGAGGCGACTGAGAGGAGGAGGGGAAGTGGCGGCGCAGGGAGGAGGAGGCGACGGGCCGGGTCGCGAGCGAGACAGCGCAGGCGGCTAGGGTTTCCATCGGGGGATCGAGATGGACGTGGGCCTCTTCCCAGATCAAACGGATGAGGGTGGCCTTTTTCGGGCTCGCTACGCGATGCAGCAGTGCTCGTTGTCTTTTTCCTCCCTGCCCGCACGTCGTGCGCCACGTGGATAGCCCCCCTGGGCGTCCAAGGGGTGCGCTCTTGCTTGTTCTCAATGAATAAAAAGTATGGTGTGTTAAAAATTGGTGACGTGGATAATTGTATGGATAAAAAATAGATGATGTGGACATGTTGCATGTAAAGATATATAATCATTAATACATATTAGTGGGATGACATGGATAATTTATTGACTAAAATAGTAGGTAATGTGGATAGCTTGCATGTTGAGATAGAAAATCATAATTGTATCTTAGTGGGGATTTGCTTTATAAGAGATATAGATAGATAGATCGTCCCCACTGCCTATTTATGTTAACATGCAGATATGCCACATCAGCACATTGCTACCTCGTCCAAAAAATGTGAACTGTATTTACCTTGAACCATTTTTATCATGATATATTTTGATTATATGTGAATGCTTTTCAATTTACCGTCAGCCTTTTTATTTACAGGTAAACACTTTTTAACTTACTGTTAACCGTTTTTTATAGGTGAACGCCTTTTAATTTATGTGTGCTCTCGAGTTTAAAAATGTTCACCTCATTACAAATACAATTCACATAGTCCAACAACAAAAAAAGGTGGAAAAGAATAAAGAAATCAGACATTATGCAGGAAAACATAACAATAAATAAGTTTTGTAGGATTCGGGCATACGTTTTATGAATAAACCTCGTTTTAAGTTTCACGCCAAATTTTTAACAAACCCGTATTTTTAAACGTTTGAATCCGACAGAACTTTTCAAGAATGTATAATGCAACATATAAGAGTTACTGAATTCTTTTTCAAATTTTTCTGAGCACTCACTCTGAATTTTAAGTTTGCAAAATGCATCTATTTCTGTCCGGGTGGAGGAAGGAGGTCTCCGACTCCCAAGGAAGACGGGTGGGGCAAATCATTCTTTCCCCCCCTCCATACTACTACTTGTAGGATGAGTCGAGGCCTGGATACATTGGGGCTGCCTACATGAATTTCAGTAGTTTTGTTCGAACATAGTTTTTATAGGTTGTACGGAGTATCAAATATATGCACAAATTAATTTTGTTTTCTTCAGATCACATCGATCGGCCGCCGCTCGAGCGGCCAGTGACATCCACCTGCACGGGCCGCACTACGACATCGCAACGCCGGGTCAAGTTCTCCACTTCGGGCAGCTAGCGATCCTCGACCAGTTGGTTCCCTCCGCATTAACAAATGGGTGCCCATGCCCATCCTAGAAGAAGATATTGCACCATCTGCACTAGCTATGTGGGCATATCGACCTCCGGGCAGAACAGATGGGCCGCAAGCAGAAGATTGATGCCAGGTCGACCTCCCCTTCGGTCTAGATGAGCAAGTCCAGTTCAACTTGGATTGGTGGCCTGAGCCGACCGACATTTCATTTGCCAAAAAATGATGCGGCAATGTTTTTCGTTTTCGTGAAACACACTACAAACATATACGCTCATATATACGTGCACACTGAGCACTATGAACGCACGCACGCACATCATACTTTATGAGCACTATCGAACAACAGAGTCGGCGGGTCAGCTTGAAATTGACGAAATCGCCACAGGTGACTCGCTAGCAAAGAGAACATCATCTTGCACTGAACAATATTTCGTCTAAATGAAAACACCAATACCAGGTTTAAACTCTGATAAACTGAGGATACAACCAACCTGCTAACCATCCTACCACCCCTCATGAACCATGATCAGGTTCTCAAAGAAATGTGTGGACGGGAGATATGCTAGGACTCGTAGCGTGCGAGGATGGTTAGTTTTAGTCACGGTGGGGCGTTAGACCGATTTTTTACCTGCCCCGCCTTTTTTTCCACCAGGGCATGCGTTCATGGTCAAAACACAAAAAAACGGCTAGCAAGTGTACGAGTAGTGGTGCACAGAAATTTACTTTGACTACCGAGCACATATGCTGTTGTTATATTAAACCAAATTTAAAAAACAGTAAAACATTTTAAATTTTTCTGAAAACAATTAGAGGCGAACACATACCAATGTTCAACATACGTGACAAGTTTCGTGGTGAAATAACATTTGGTATGCTCTGTGCAAAAAACACAAATCCATGGTTGAAATGGAATTTCAAAAACATACTTTTTAAAAGCACTGATTTTGTTATTTTTGCACAGAGCAGCATACATGACATTTCATCATGAAACTTGGCACAAATTTAGAAAACATGTCCATCATAAAAAAATCAGATTTTTTATAAATGTTTTACTATTTCTTTAACTTGGCCTAATATACCATAAGATATGATCTCGCGAGTCAAAACGCTTAGTTAATGTATTTGGTTTTAGGTAGAATGAAATGGAACCGTTTCGCACCTGGGGCTGGTTTCGGAGTTTGGTTGTGGAGGTGGAATGGAACCAACTAGTTCCTCCGGAGGGAATATAACCCTTAGATCCGGAATGGACCGATTCGACCGAATCAATCGAACGGGGTGGAATTATAGCTGGACAAACGGGCCGGCCCGAAGCACGGCTTTTTTGGCTCGACACGGGCACGACACGGCACGACTTAAATGGGCCGCGGCACGGCACGAGCCCGTTAGTGCCCGGGCCGCTCCTCGATTTGAAGTACGCGGCACGGCACGGCACGGCACGGCACGGCACAGCATGATTAGCTATTTTTATTTTTTTTAAAAATTATAGCTATTTTTATCTATTTTTTTGAATTTTATAACTATTTTTATCTATTTCAGACCTAACAGGCCTTATTCGTGCCTAACGGGTCGTGCTGTGGGGAGTATTCGTA
Source organism: Poa pratensis (assembly GCA_947311845.1). Taxonomy (NCBI): domain Eukaryota; kingdom Viridiplantae; phylum Streptophyta; class Magnoliopsida; order Poales; family Poaceae; genus Poa; species Poa pratensis. The sequence continues at coordinate 8,534,859 of CAMZMU010000064.1, read as the reverse complement.
CCTACCGTGCCACGCTTCTCCTGGAATTGCAGCCCGTGGGCCAGCACGGCACGGCACGAATAGAGTCGTGCCATAAATGGGCCGTGCCATAAATGGGCCGTGCCTCGGCGGGCCCGTGCCGTGCCGGGCCGCCAGTTGGCCAGCTATAGGTGGAATGGAGGCAAACTGTCACCGCTAATTGCTCTCAATGGAAAAAAAATAACCCAACTCTCACCCCCCTCACATGTCCCGATCCCTATTCTCTGCCTCCTTCCCTCCCACCCGCTCGAGCACCGACAAACTCACCAGCGCGGAGGAAGCGGACTGCGCGGCCGTGGATCTCCAGGACCAAGGAGCGGGGGCGGATCTCCAGGACCAAGGGGCGGTGGCCGCGACCAAGCAGGACAAGGAGGGGCGGCGCCGACGGGACAGCAAGAGGGCGCCATCGGCGGAAGCGCAGCAAGCCAGCCAGATCCTACCGAGGCGGGTCTGTCCGGGATCAGCGGCCGGCGACGACGAAGCGGCACCTGTACGTGGTGCTAGATGACCACCTCAAGAACGGATTCGAAATCCACAAGGCAGAAGCTGGACCTTGACGATGACGACCTGGACGGCAACTCCGTACCTACAGAAACCCTGCTGCCACGGCACCTCCCTGATCCTCCGGTCGTCCGCCATGGCCGTGGCCGTTGGGAACATGCTGTACGCATTCGAATCACGTTCGGACAACTTCAACTGCCATGCCTGCACTGTGTGTTTTCCAGGAGGCCTGCACTGCCTCCGGGCAGCAGGTTAAGGTATAATTAATTTAATGAAATTCATAGATTTGTAATGTTTGTGATGCTCTAATTAATTTGTTTGCAATGTTTTGATTTACATGACCACTTGCAAATTTTACAAACTGTCCATCTTATGTCTAGTTCATCCAACTCACTTGGACATTTTTTTTGTAGGCCTTCAAAGCTGATGCGGCCTATTGAAGAAATAGGCTTTCGCCCCGCTATATAAATATAGCAACCACACGGGACAACTTTGTGTCCATTGTTGGGGCAAAACAGCACAGTCAAATCCAAAAGAAAAGAAAGAGAAAACAAGGCCGACATCGGCGGATCAACGAAAACGACTCGCAACCGCTGCGTCCTCTCCGGAGTAATCCCACCACGATCTAGCACTCTGAATCGTCGCGTACCAAGCAACACCTTCAAGAAGGAAGGCGACGACGACGCTGCTGCACGGACTGGTCCTAGGGTTTCCCCCGGTACGCTCTGAGGTGTGGGGAAGAGGTACACCCGACGCCCTCCAGGAAGGAAGGGTGACACTCTCAAGCGTCACCGCGTCGGTGCCAAACGGCAGGGATTTCTCCCGACCCCCAAAAAACCACATCCCAGACAATCTGTAGCGCTCCACCAAACTTGCCATCCACCAGCACACGCCAGCACGGTCTTGGAGTCACCATCGTCGTCTCACCATGGCAAACGTTGCAAGGTCGGCCAGCCCGAGACGAAGGAGCCACAGACAAGGTCCGACAGTATCACAACCATGTGGGAGGGAACAACCTCCACCGCCATAGACGGTAGCCGACCGGACGCAATAACAAGAGCACACCGGGCCATTGGAACCGGATGGCGGCAGCGGCACAGCCATCTGGAGGACATCCTCCACCGCCATCAGTGGGTGCCGACCGGACACGGCAGCAGGGACACACCAGGCCGAGCAGGCCCGGCCGAGCCCCGGGGGGCTCGTAAAGTCCCCGCCGCCATGCTGCTGCACGTAAGCCGTTACCGTCGCTACCCTCTTGATCGGCCCATAGGCTCGGCCGGACCCAAACAGGCCCGTGAAGCTCCCGTCGCCACGCTGCAGACAGACGCGGCGTCACCACTACCATCTTCGTCACAAGCCGCTCAGCAGGCCAATCGGAGGCAGTAGGGCAGAGCCCGCCCTGACCCAGATCAAGCCCGAAGGGCCCAGATCTTGGCCTGCAGGGCCGGAGCTCCACCACCGCCGCCCCGGCCACCAACGGCGGCGCCCTCACCACCTCGGCCACCAGCGCAGCACCAGGTGCCCCACTGCCGCGCCGAACCGTCGCCGCCGAGCTGCACCTCCCAGGCCATGGCTGCCCCGCACCACCCTAGCCCAGGAGGGTAGAAACCAAGGGTCCGCCGCCAACGGCGCCGCCCGACGAGGTGCCGGAGCAGCGACCGGCGATGACGGGAGGGAAGAGAGGAGGGAGAGCCTGGGGCGGGAGGGCGGAGGCGCGGCCCGGCTGCCGCGAGGGCGACGCGGGTCGCGAAAGGGAAGGGGGCCGCTCCCGACCGCCGTGGGGCGGCGCAGACGCGCGAGGAAGGCAGGGGAGAGGAGGTGGGGAGGGGGCGGCACGGCCGCGCGGCTAGGGTTGCGGGAGAGCGGGAGTGTGTGACATTTCTGAGCGGAGTACTTCGACCCGATGCCTTTGGGGCCCGATGCGGCCTATTTGAATACCCTATTTGGGCGATGAACATTATGCAAGCCAATATTTGCTGCTCGGTGGCTACTATGAACTTTAATTATATAGTTGAATGGATTGTAATTTGTATGAGTGTATGGATCGAAATATGTGTTGTCTTGATGGCATATATTATGATTGTGAATGTATATTTGTTACTGTTTATTGCTGAAAAATGTTTATGGCTAAAAATATAAATAAAATGCTGTCAAAATTTTGATTAATATGGTGGTACAAAGACACATTTGACTGGCTACCTCACCATTCCTGGGAAATAGGTGACACGAACCTAATTCTACCAATTCCATTCTCAGAACCAAACACAGGGTGGAACCATTCCATGACAATTTTTTCATCCAAACCAAACACAATAACAGGACGGTTCTATTCTGGTGAAATGGAATGGTTACACCCCGTTTCAAAACCAAACACACCCTAAATGATGCCAGAGAAGGAAGCAGAGTCGTGGTACTGGTACATGTTGAAGAGGCTTCTCCTCTTTACCCCACTCCGCTACACTCCCAGAAAAACCTAGTTCGTTTCTCCGTCTCCGTCCAATGTCGTTCCCGCCGTCTGCGGCTGGTACAGAGGATGAGGTCGCCGATGTCGAGGCGCCGCTTCCGCACGCCGCGGGCACCACCGGCGCAGTGGGAGACGTCGGAGATGCCGACGCTAACCTAGCCGCGCCCGACGGCGAGGCCAATGCGACGATCTGCCCGGGCTGCATGGAGCCCTGGAGCTGCGACGGCGCACATCGCATCTGGTGAGCGCGCGACCAAGAATACATTTTGCCGTGCGTGATGTCGTGCGCTCAAGCTGGATGGCTAGCTCAGTTCCATCTCTTGTCGTGATGTCTTCATCAGTAGTGGATTGGAATCTGATTCGTCACCTTATTTTGATTGGAATCTTAATTTTCACTTTATTTTGATTGGAATCTGAAGAAAATTGCGTTAGCAGCTGCTATCACTACTGAAGAAATTTGCATTTCTTTTACAGTACAGAAAATCTGCAGTCCAATGTGTGCAATCTTACTATCGTGGGGAAACATTGCTCTACCATGGTATTCTGTTTTCATGTTAAATACATGCGCGCAGCATAGATTTGTGTTTAACCGATCGGACGAGTAAAGATTTGGGAATACTGCACTGAGCCACTGACCGATCCTATCTACTAAATATGCAGCTGCATTCCTTGTGGACATGTGTACGGCAGGTCGTGTCTGCAGAAGTTGCTGCATCATTCTGGGGACAAGATCAGCGCGAAGGTACCATGAGTGATTCTGCACATATTCAGTGAACAAATTAAATTATAGAAATATGTTGGATGCCAGCATCAAATTGGGTCAACTTATGCATGAATATTAATCTTCCTAACCAGTGCCCTCAGTGTGGCAAAGGATTCGTGGAGAAGCATATTATCAATCTCTACGCACCAGAAAATATCTTAGAGGGTTGCAGCAATCCAAAGGTTATGTTTCTTTCATCTATTCCATGGTACATCTATACATGTCTCGAGCTATTCTTAGGTTGCTCCACTTTAGGTGCAGGAAGTTGTTTTATCTTGATCTATGGGCTGGCATTTTCTTACAATTTTTATGAGATAACTGAATCATTTGGTTCAATTTTAAGCTTTGCATATAAAAAATTCTCCAGTAATCGAGAAAAATGACTTGGAAATGAAGACATTGGTGTGTCGAAAGAAATGAACTCATTAGAATCATACTGTGAAAACTATTGTTTCTACAATATGATTTTTATCTCAGTAATGAAACCAATTATGGAAGAACACTCCATTTAATACTTGTTATTTAGGTGCAACCTATTAGTGGATAGTTAATTTCGTTAATAAATATATATGGACAGGGCCAATCATTTAATGACTCTGAATTCAGTATTTTCTTTTCTTCAGTGCGGTAAGATGGAGCGCTGTAAAATATCTTAGATCTGTCACTTAGGAGGATTGCTATTTTTCGCGTGTTTCGAACTGTAGAAACAATAGTTCTTACTACCATCACTCTGTTTAATCTTCTTCCTGTTAGAAAGCAAAGCAACAAGTAAATAAACAAAGTAGATAAACATGAGTGACCAAATTTTTACATGGAAAACACTTACGAGGAAAAACCACAGATGCATGACAACAATCTTAACAATGTAGGGCATTAATAGGTGGCCTGCATCTGACTTTAATGGAAGATGAAACCTAATCAGAGATGAAGAAGTATTGATGCTACCGGTTTTGCTCCTACAGTCCTTGTAGCACGGCTGGATTTCGTTGGTAGCATATGGGTATAGTTGTACAAACAAATTTGCTAGAGCAAAAGAAACTTGCTAGTAAGCCTAGTCGGAAACTAATGTCTTATCTAAAACCACCCTTATATCTGATACTGCATTTGAACCCAATCTAGTAGTTAGTATTTAGTAGTTACTCCCTCTGTTCACAAAAGGATGTCTCAACCTGTGGCGCCCCGACCCGACTGCTATACAGTGATACTGTGTCTCCGGTTATCCGATACCAGCAGGCACACTATCAAAGCATAAGAGAGAGGTCAAGACTTGTGGAACAACTGGCACATCACAGACTCTACGACACAAAATCATATAGTTCAACTCTTATAATAGAGAGAGATAGCAAATGACAACCAGAGGTCACCGACCCAACATTACAACATGCGGAAGCGAAGTGTGTTGTTCTAAACAACAAGAACCAAATTATGGCCTAAGAGGCCTACAGATAAACATCACAACGCCAGCTGTTCCAGGATGTCCCAAGCTGCCACCTGGGAACCCCAGACTACTCGTCGACGTCCACAAAGAACCCACCTTCGAGGTCGGTGAAGTCCTCTCCTGAAAATAAGCAAACGACGTTGAGTTCGACGAACTCGCAAGATTAAGAGCTAATATATGCTCGATGATTGGCTTTCAAGGTTTTATGGCTGTTTTGCATAAAGCTGATTTTATTTATGAAAACATAACTCAAAGGCATCGACTATTCAGAGTATTTTCAAAAGAGGTAAGAAGTACTCTTTTCTTGATCACCTTTCTCAACAACAACCATCACCAACCACTGTACCTGTTCATCAAAGGCACCTCCCCGAATCACCCTCGAGGAAGCTCACCTTGCTTTTGTGAGTGGTACCTCTAGTACCCAGTTTTTAATCATTCCGTTAAAGTTATTCTATGATCTTACCTTCACTTCCCAAGTCGTCCATAACCGCGGACACGGCTTTTCGAAAAGATTTATCCCTGCAGGGGTGTACAAAGTGGAAGTCCCCGGAGTCCCGAGGGGCTCCAGCTCCTTCGCCACGCGTACCGTCCGGCCCATTACCTGTACAATTAGCTCTCTTCCATGGAAAGCCGGCTGGGTGGGAGCGGTGTCGACTTCTCCCTCGTTAAGGACTTTCCAGGATCATCAGTGGCGGCAGGACTGCCAGGATCACACACCCCGCCCCACGGCCACTTATTTTCCTAACACCACAATCCTCATCTCAGTTCATCCCACCATCATCACGCACGCGCAAATGGAAGCCCGAACTAGAGGACCCTGGCTAGCCCCGCTCGAGTTATTTAGTCTATGAGGGTTCCTGCACTGCGAATGCATAGGCCTCACGCATGGTTGCACGCTCAGTCTTGGTTCAAGAGGTATAGCACTCGCACCTAGGCGACGGGAACGAGACAAAGCACCACAACCACAGTGGCCTCTCATCCCCACCTTTTAGCATTTTATTATCCATCTGCACAATTCTCCACCATCATTCTCATTTCCTCACCTGTTTCCGACATAAACCAACCACCATATCGCTATGCAATTAACTAAGCATGGCTAAGCAACAACATAGCATATGAAGTATCTCGGCCAACAATACAAACCTATGGATAATAGGAGGGAAAACAGGTATTGGCATCGGGAACTTAATGCAACTATAGGATACTCTAATCCAACAAAATTGACATTTAGAACCGCATGCAATATTATAGTGGAGAAAATATTTGCGGAAACATAGGATAAGACATGCTCAGAGGGGGGATTACGCTTGCCTTGCTCAACGTGCGGGTAGTACGGATCTTCGGGGTATTGTGGAGTAACCCCGGCTGCTTGATCTATCGAGGCATAGCAACGGAAGAACAATCAATCACCACACAAACTTTAGCAAAGGCAATGCACAAACACATGATGACATGTCAATTTAAATCCCCGGGAGGAGGATGATTCAACTATTCAATTTAAACGGAGTTTGGGTGCTTAGTGGGGACACACCTCGAATACACCGTGGAGTTAAGTAAGGAATCATCTTTACTTGTTGATTAACGTAGTTGAGACCCTAGGATTTAACTTGTAAATGATATGACATGATCATGTGAGAGATGCAATGTTTAGGTGGTTAACATTCTTGCAACAATTATAAGGCAACGGAAAAAGAATTGGTGTTAAAACAAGTTTCAGAGAGCATCCGGTTTGAAATCCGGAATTTTCTGGGATGATTCCGGGTTCATTCCGGGTTTTATACCGGGTCTGGCACCGGGTTTAATTCCGGGTCAATTCCGGGTATGAACCGGGCGAAAATGGTCGAGTCCAGTACCGTTTTGCTTAACCCGGTATAGATTCCGGACCATTCCGGGTCTGGTACCGGGTGATTCCGGGTTCAGTTCCGGAAATTTCCGGGTTGGACACCGGATTTGTCAACGCGACCAAAACGAAATAGAGCTACGGGGATTCGACGAACTAGAGGGATAGGGAGGGAATGTAGGGGTCCAGAAGCACGGCATGCTCACCCTGAACTCGTGGGGGTGCTTGGAAGGACCGGAGATGGACGGAGACGGCCGGAATCGTCCGGGAGAGCTCCGGCGGTGGTTTGCGGAGAACTTGACGGTGAGCTCGATTGCGGGCTTCCCAACTCGATTCCTTCGGTGGAGTGGTAGAGGACGACGAGGCGGAGCTATTGGTGGTCTTCGTTTCGCTCGGGGACTCCTCAATCAACGGCGGCGAGCTCGGCCATGGGAGCTAGCTCTTGGAGCTCTTTGGGGAGAGAAGAATGGAGAGGAGAGTGAGGAAAGTGAGTGGGCTGGTTGGGGGGGGTTTCTCCTTCACTTAGTGTCCATTTCTTTTTACACAAAACCCCCTGCACTTTTGTTTCCACTCTAAAGTAATTTGTTTAGCGATTTCATAACGGATGCCATGATGCAAATAACACAAAAGTGGAAAAATTACACAGGTTTTTCGGTTCTCAGCTTTGGCTGTTACACAACCTATATCAAATTTGCATGTATCTACATACTAAATCATGTCTAGATACATGTATATTTGAGCTAGGTTGAGACATCCTTTTGTGAACGGAGGGAGTAGTATTTAGTAGTTAGTATTTAGTTAGTATTGAGTTGGTGGTATTGCATTAATGTGCAGACATTGGAGAATTGAAGTGTGACGACTAATAACCAATGAAAACAAATAGCACGCTGTAGCAAAATAGCGCCGGCCTTAAAATACGCTATTAGCGTGCTATATCGCGCTATAGCATGCTATTAGTGAGACACTGTACACTGATTTATTTAGCGAGACAAGTCACTAGGAGTTATTTTTTACATGCTATAGCGCGCTATTTTTTCCATGCTATAACCAATTGGAACAGCTTCCAAATGAATTAAGTTTTTTATTACAACTAGTCACTAGGAAAGCAGTTTTATTTAATCTCAATGTTTACTGATATCACAGAACTTTCTTTGGTTCAATAATTCACCTGGCACTGCAGGAAATTCAAGTTTTCTATGAGTCTATGGTTGATGAATTAAGGGCAACTCTACAGTCTTGTGGTTTGAATCTGAAAGCATCCAGTGATTCTAGATCTTCTGAGAAAGAGCAAATGTTTTGGGAACGGATGGCTATGATGGAGAGAACATTGAACAAAAAAATGACAATGGCTAAGGCCAACCTGATGTTAATGAAGGAGCAGTTGAAGAAGATGGCTGAAGAAGAAAAGATGGGGCCGAAGGATGTCATAGAGTTCATGGAGGAGAATTATCGTCACCTGATAATTTGTGTCTCATGCTTGTTCTCTCCGTCACCAGCGCTGTGTAATGAGGAGGAGGAGGAGGAGGAGGAGGAGGAGGAGGAGGGTAAGGGGGAGGGGGTGGATAGCAAATTAATGTCACCGACTCCAACAAAGACGTCAATAGTATTTTGGTGAGTTCAAAGATGGAAGCTGCAGCTGAAGGGGGTGAAGGCGTCAAGGCCAAGCCTCTAGCAGTGCCAACCTGCTCTATTTGTATGGAACCATGGACCTCCACCGGCGAACATCGCATCTGGTAAGGAAGACGGTTCAACTATTGTTTTTATTTGTGGTGCTTACTCCTGAACGAACCCTTCTCTTTCATGATCTCATGCTCATATTGAGAACCATGTGCTAGCTCGCTAAAGGATTATTAGTTATGTCCTACTTTGAGTAGTGTCATCTCCATGTTGGGATTGGAATCTCTTCATCACTATATGCTAGTAGTGGATGTAATTAGACTTTTCTAACTAGATTTTTTACAATCGACTGGTTCTGATCCTTTTTTTTATCATGGAGAAGAACATTGCTTGTGTTCTTAATAATGGTTAAGAATAACCTTGTGATATTTATTTTTTAACCATTGTATTATTAATAATGTTTCCTTCTCACAGTCAGTTAGACCATATATGGAAGCAGTTGAACTATTGCAGATCATGGTCGCATTCTCCATCTGTCATAAATAATAATTGAGGAGTTTGGTGATCACAGTGGTTATGATTGCATCAAGTTTGGGTCTAAGAGGGTGTTGAGGAGGTTAGTATAGGAGGGCAGGCTGCCGATGAGCATTGCTGGACCTTTCATGGTGCTTACTACATTTGCTGACCAGATAAATTAGCCATTTTTTCTTTTATTGCTCTTGGGGAATAGGTTTCATACGTATAGGTACATGGCGTTGCGACCTATAGATCATCTCCTATCTCCCACATGCAGTTGCATTCCTTGTGGGCATGTCTTCGGCTCGTCGTGCCTGGAAAGGTGGGTGGTCAAGTGCCAGCTTTCTATGAATGAAAGTGTGAAGGTAACATGCATGATTCTACATATTCTACATATTCTTCATATTCACCTTTGTCCACAAATGTAATCATGGGCACAATATATAGATACATGCACACCAAATATCTCAACTTATGCATGCATATTTATCTTTTTAACCAGTGCCCCCAATGTGGAGAAGGATTCAAACCTGACCACCCTATCTACCTCGATGCACCATTTTGCCAGGTTCTGATTCTTCGTCCCGTTTTACTTTCATAGGGTGTTGCGTTGTGGACCATTTTTCTTTCTTCGGCATCTCCTATAGTAGAAACAATTTTGTCTCTACCACTACTCCACATCATCCCTTATATGAACTGCAAGCCACACACTCCAGGCTATGTTTGTTTTGTTGGCCCATAGCCACATCAGCATTCTAGATGGGCTCCAGTGTTATGCTCTAGTCCACGATAGCTTTCAAATGATAAATGAAGTGTTCAGATTGACCTCTATTGGATGTGTTAACAACAAAAAGTTGTTAGTCTAATTTAATATTTTTTAACTATATAGTAATAGTTATAAATTAATTTGCTTTCAAAATATAGAGCATACGTTATGTGTTCATACATAATGTTGGGAACTATTGTTATTGGGACTTCCCATGTTATTTCTGCAACCCCATTCTGAAATTAGTCAACCTACTTATTGTCCTATAAGAGCATCTCCAACCGGACTGGGAAAATTCCGCCCCCAAACTGTTCGCGGACACGTCCAGATGTGTCTGTGGACAGGGCCCAGACAACCCCCAAATGTGGTGTCCTCCAACCGGAAGACTCAAATTTTGGACAAATAAATGCAAACATATGCAACACTAGTTTGACGCGAATAATTCAACAATTCAACACGACATAGTTCGACATAACATAAAATTCAACAACTTCATAATTCAACCCATACAAGAATGGATCAATTTCAGCCAAGGTCACGGTGGATGATCTTCTTCTTCTTCTTCATGTGACGAATCCATTGTGCACTTTCATCATCTACGAGGCTAGCATCTTGGAGCATGATCCTCGAACCCTCCATTAGTCTTGCAAGATTAACCTTCTCTTCTTCAACCACGAAGGCATCATCCAACTTCTTTTTCAACTCCATTTTTATCCAAGCCTCCTTCTCCAGAAGTGCCAACCTCTCCCTCTCCAAGTCCATCTTCTCCTTGATCCTCTCTTGATCAAACTCCATTCTTTCCCTTTGCAAGGTCAACAAGGCATTGTAGCGCTCATTCTTCTCCTCTCGATCCTTCTCCAATTGCTTCAAGATCTCATCTTTGTTCAAGGTCTCATTCATGCTAGTGGCAAACCAAGCTTGGCATATTAATACGTCCTCATGGGTTGAATACGAAGTTCTTCTAGTCTTTGTCACCTTCCCCTTCTTTGTTTGTGTCAGATGAATCTCCAATACTAAAGAAAGGTGGAAGTGGCACTATCATATGTTGGAGGTTCTTGGCCATTTCAGATCATATCCATCATAAAAGAGTCATACACATTGCTAGCAATTAATCTATGTTCCTAGATTGATCTGCACACTGCATTTGGGCCGAAATTTATACCTTTGTGCAATTAATCTATGTTCCTAGGTGGGCGTGGACACTGCCGGTGATGCCCGACGATAACCTGGGACGATAACCGTGTCCGTTGAAGCAGGGGAGAATCGCACACCCTCTCATCGTCCTGCGTCAGTTGTAGCGGGGGAGAAGATGCCACTGCGACGGGTGTCCTCCGTGTTTGTGGTAGAGGATGTCGACCTTCTTGGCGGGAATTGGGGCGCGGAAGTGAGCGCGGGCGATGTTGTGGGCGAGCCCACCTGCATCTCCGCAGCCGCCTTCCTTGCGGCCTTCTCCTTCTCCTCCGCCAGCTCATGGATGCGCTGCCGTTTGCGCCTCTTCTTCCCGGTGACGGTCTCTGGCTTCAGCTCCGATGACGGCCAGTGCTCAACTGATTTGGAGGATGCGTCCTTCTCCACAAGACCGACGGCCCCGACATCCAAATCCATCCGTTCTTGACGGCGGCGGTGGTGGCTATGGATGGAGCTGGGAGAGGTGATTTGCCGTGTGGCGGGAGAAATGAAGTGAAACGGAGACGGGAGCGGAAGCCGTATCAAATGATATTGGGATGCAAAATGGGTGGGTCGGTCCTGTCGAATCCGACATGGCGGACGCGTCCGGGCGTGTCCGGTTGGAGATGCTCTCATCTTCGGTTGGTGACAAGACATAAGAATTTAGATGTTACACTTGACTGTAACAGGGTGTATGTTCAAACGATTTCATTATACGTTGGACGTTGATTGTATCTCACATATTCTTCTTTTACTGAATCGGCTCTGTTGCAGGAAGTACATGAGCATTACGAGCCTATGTTGTTGACTTATTATAAGTCTGGTGGAGGCAGAGGACAAATTGGATTCACGGAATGAAGAGCTTCGTGCGGAACATCACTCCCTTACTGTTTCTGACGAACGTCAGATTCTGATGGAAACAATGGCGACTGAACACGTGCGAATGGCTAATGCTGGCTTGATTTCAATGGAGGAGGAACTGGAGAAGATGGCTGAAGAGGAGAAGGCGACAACAGAGGATCTGATTGGATTCATGGAACTGGCATGTCCTCAACTCTTTCCAATCCTCTACTTTGACACTCCTGCGGAAGAAAGCTGATTAATGGTTTTTATTTACCACCTGTGGTGTATTGCTTACCGGATATACAGTACCACATACTATGTTTCTGCTGGATCCTATGTACTGTGATGTTAAGTAGTCTCCAGTTGGGCCTTGCTATTTTGTCATGAACATTCTAGCTATCTAGTTAGGTGGAGCTAGTCTCACCTGGTTATCCTCTGTGGAGATGTAGTATGAGCTCTGATCGTGTTTCAAACTGCCAGAAATATGTACTACTTTGTTCTTTCTGTAGGGAGACCCTTGGTCTGTTTATTACATATGTTTTCTTGTTTTTCAATTGCTTGGATTCTCTCACAAATGTTCTCTTATTTTGCTTGAATTCTTTCACAAATGTTACTTAACTACAGTTACATTACCGCTCTGCCTAAAGTAGAGCACGCATAACAAGTGCAACTTTCAGCAACATATACGTACTGCAATTTTCAAGTATAGTTTGTTGTACGGTGAGGTCGCTGAAGAAGGTGACATACAGATATATTGGATGTTGACTAAATGCTTAGAAAGGTGATCTCTGGTTCAAGTAATTTTGCAAAACTGGTAATAGAGAACCACTTGTTTGATAAGCAAAGCTCGCCCCATGCTGGCTGGATGCCCAGCTCGAGGTCAAGGTTGAGTACGCCTGGATGGCCAGCCTCTCCAACATTCTTGATGTAATAATGTAATTCAGATGATTAAATTCTTCCTCGTCCATAGGTGCTGTGTGGCGGTGGCATCTTGACACTGTCTGCGTGTTAAGCAACGGCTTATTGCGACTAGTGAGACTTCTGCGCTGATGGTACCTCTTCTATGTTTGTTTTTTGCAAAAGAAATTGTATATTACTCAAACATCTGAATTACAATATCTACGACAACGCTCCACTAGGCCCGTCCTCTGGGCCTGATGCTAACCATACATGACAAAATGCAAGGCTCCTCTTGGGCAACTTAAGTGAAAGTCTGTTTCTTGCTTATGCATTGTGTAGAAGGCATACTCACATATGTTCTTTACCTTCCCAAATATGGTTCAGAATAATGGTTACCTCGACAGAATAATCAAATTGGAGAGCAAAACAATTGTCACACAATCGTGGGCTGGGCTACTTAAAATGGCAATAATAATAAAAACCTAGCAAATTCCACAAGTTTTTCTTAACAGAACAAAACAGGACAGAGTGGTCATGCCCCCCACACATAAGTTCAGAACAATACAGCCCAACAGATACCCTCACATACAAACTTACCTTACAGTGACAATGTCATCAATCTTCAGAATCATTCTAACACACTCACACGCCAAAGAGATGGCGCTCGTGCTCACCAGCAACGGCTGCACGACATTCTCCTCCAGGATATTTGTGATCTGGCCTTTCCTGACATTGATGCCGGTGTTCTTCTCACCCTTGGCATGACGGTTCCTCAGCTCGGTAACGATAGCGATTGGGTTGAGCCCTGCATTCTCTGCCAGTGTGTAAGGGATTACCTCGAGTGCATCAGCAAACTCCTTGATGCAGTAGCTCTCCATCCCATGGAGCTCCTTTGCCCAAGTAGCCAACTGCATTGACATCTCGATCTCAGGTGCACCGCCACCAGCAATCAAGAACCTCTTGTTCACCAAGCACCTGATGACACATAGGGCATCATGGAGACTGCGGTCAGCTTCATCAAGAACCAACTGGTTGGAGCCGCGGACAAGCACGGTGGCAGTCCTCCCCATGTCCTTGATACCAGTGATCTTGACAATCTTGCCGTCTCCAGCAGTCACCTCCTCAACAATAGCAGCATGCCCAAGTTTGTCCTCACGGAAATGCTCAATGTTGGCAATTGGCAGGCAGTTGAGAGTCTTGGTGATAAACTCAATCTCGTCCCTCTCCACATCCTTGACCACAGAATCTTAGCCTTTGCGAGATAATGCAGCGACAGATCAGTGACGGCATCGCGCAGGATGCTCTTCTGAATGAGGAGGACGTTGCATCCAGACGCCTTAATCTTCTTGACCATCCCTAGGATGTAGTTCCGCTCCTCGCGGAGGATGCGATCCATCTGGGCATAGTCTGACACGATGACGCTCTGCTCGATGTCGGTCTTGGGCGGAGAGATCTGAAACTGTATGACGGCGATCTTGGCATTCTCGATCCTGGATGGACCCCCGGCAGCATGGCTAGCCTTCTTGTCAAAGATGAGGCCGCGGATGAGCTCGGTGTCATCGACGGTTCCACCAAGCTTCTTAATGAGGCGGATGTCGCGGAGATCCAGGAGCTCTGGGTGGGCGGGATCAACCACGGACAGCGCAGCGTCGACGGCAAGTGGGGCGAGGAGGGTGGAGTACTGGGAGACGACCTTGGAGTTGAGTGCCGTGGATGCAGACTTGACGAGGGAGTCCCGATCGGAGAGCTCGATGGGGATGGCCATGCCTTGGAGGATCTCGACGGCGCGGGCGGCGAGGCGGTGGAGGGAGTCGGCGGCGGCTGTGGGGTGGGCGCCGGCGGCGAGGAGGGACTGCGCGCGACGGAGCAGGGCTCCAGCGATGACGACGACGGTGGTGGTGCCGTCGCCGGCGGCGGCGTCCTGGGAGCGGGAGAGCTCGGCGAGCATGCGGGCGGCGGGCTGGAGGAGGGACATGCGGGAGAGGATGGTGGCGCCGTCGTTGGTGATGATGACCTCCTGATCCCCGGAGGAGATCATTTTGTCCATGCCGCGGGGCCCGAGGGAGGTGCGCACCGCGTCGGCGACGGCGCGCGCGGCGGCGATGTTGGCGCCGCGGACGTCGTCGCGGCGCTTGGTGTCGGTGTATGTCTCCGTCTTGCGGGACGGCGCAGTGGCGACGGCGGCCATGGCGGCGGATCTGGAGGAGGTCCTAGTTAGGGTTTTGCAGATACTTGGGCGCGATCGATGCGAATCGAATGGTCTCCAGTTTATTTGAGGCTTCGTCTGGTCGGGCCACCCGGGCCACGCTGTACAGACTAAAGCCCAGCTGGACCCAGGCCCATCACAAGAAGCAGCCCACAAGCGAGAGAGGAGACGCAACAAAAAAGACACGTTTTTTTTTTTGAAATGGAAAGCATTCCATTACCCAAAATGCTCAGCAGAATCGCTGGCCACCAGAAATTGGGCAAAGGTAGGAACTCGGCCTGGAAATATGGCTTGGGGTTCCGAGACCATCTTCGCACCAAACCTCGCTAATGCGTCAACCACTTTTATTACATGCCCTTGGGCAATACGCGAGTGTTCGGTGGAGAGGGAGTGAACGTGGTTTCGCAAGGATAAAAGACAGGGGAGCACGACATAAGAGGGATATGGAATATCGATCACACTTTGTTAGATGTGTTTCATTAGGTATTATGTGTCAAATGAGGGTGATAAAAAAGTTGACTTACACTCAATCGAGATATGGTAGATCGATCACACTCTCAGTGTTGACGCCGCTTTTCATGTTGATGTGGGAGCTGGAGTTACAGTTGTTGTCTTAAGGGATGATCATGGAAATTTTATAGCAGCCCAATGCGTCTACGTAGATTCGCAAACGGGGACTGGATGTTGTTATTATGGAAGCTATAGCTATGAGTATTGGACCGATGCTCCCCAACTCTCTTGGTTTTCATAATATTGAAGCTGAATCTGACTCTATTGAGGTGATCAACTTCTGCACATGCCATCCACACTTCTTTCCCCACGCGCGCCTTTTCCGACGTCTTCATCAAGTGCTATGGGTTTTGTGCACGACTCATGTTTCATGCCCCCCCCCCCCCCCCCCACGCAGCAGAGACAACAAACCAATAACACTTCTACAACACGAACTACGATTACATCATTTACAGGGGATGTGTCTGAATGCAATAAAGTATGAGTCAACTTATTCCAAATTGAGAAAAGTGTCTCTCATCTAGAGAAAGATCGGGATGACACAACCATCCATGATCATGTTGAGAGTTTAGAGTACTCGTGAAACTCCGAAGAGCACAGTTTATCGAAGTAACGAAAGCTTAACCGACGTAACCTTCATTGTGGCAGTTTGTTGTCATGGGATTGCATCCACACAAGGACGCGGTCCTCCTTCATTTCAATGGAATGGTGGTGATGTATCATATTAATGCGTTGAAATTTCAATATTTAGGAGACATAACACACCACACGAGCTCAGAGAAAGAAATAGTGGAATCACACATGTTTCCTTACTGCCCATGCTACGTCGATGTGCTCACTGCAATGAAAACAACATCTCTATGCTTGATATTGGTTTTAACCTGTCATGGTAATGTAATTAGGTGGAAATAAGAGGTATTATGGTGAGTAATGTACACCTAGCTTCTTATTTATGCCTCTTAGTACTTTTTATTTTTAGATTCACAGGGATCCCTCGGTTCCATTTCATGAAACGAAACCATAAGGTTCAAGCCATACATCATTCAAACTTGAAAGTAAAACGCTACTGATTAGCACTTTTTATGAAAATATAGAACCTAGATAAGAAAAATCAAATAAAAACCCTATGCTTTTGCCACAAATTTAGCATTTTCTCTTTATTGAAAAAAAAGTTAGCATGTTCTGTTTTTTTTTGTTTTTTTGTTTTTTGAGATTTGTTTTTTTTTGTTGTTGAGAGAGAGCATGTTCTATTTGTTGAATTTTCTTTGAAAAACGGGACACCTTTCTGTTTCGATGTGGAACTGGGCTGTTGGCTGTCGTTCTTGAAGTACTTTAAGCCCAGCGCATTTCTGTTCCCGAAGAAGCCCAGGAAGAAATGATTCACCGCGCTCGAGAAAAAAAAAGAGACAGCGACTGTCGACTTGACTTCCTAGCTCGCGCTACCTACTCTGTCCCCTCCATCTCTCCCACGAAATTTTGAATCCAAATCTCAATCCACTCCGCCCAATGTCGACCTCGCCGTTGCTGCCGCCGCCGGCGCTGGACACGGAGGAGGTGGTGGTGGAGGCAGTCCGTGAGATCGAGGTTGTGGAAGGAGAGGCGCCGCGTACCCCCGAGGCCGGCGGGGCCGCCCAGACGAGCCGGAAGGCGGCTGAAGAAGCGGCGGAGGAGGATGAGGATGAGGATGAGGAGGACGACGAAGACGAAGACTCTGATGACAGCGACGAATCCGGCGACGAAGATTCGGAGGACGAAGAGGATGGCGACGAGGAAGAGTCGGACGAGGATGGGGAGGGCGAAGAGCAAGACTCGGACGAGGACGACGAAGACGAGGACGACTCAGACGAGGAAGACGACGACGATGAGGACGACGAAGAGGAGGAGGATTAGATGGCAGTGGAGTTTGCGGCGTCTGCATCTGGTGAGCCAAATCCATCCTCTTGTATTGTGGTCTTGGTCTGGATCAGCTTAAATCAGTGCGCGCCCAAATGAGATTGGGTACCATTGCTGCCGAACTTACCCCCTTGGACAATGAATATGACATGCTCGATAAAATGCAGAACACCACGGCATAGAAATCATCTGGGTAAGGATGTAATTGGACATCTGGTAGAGACAGGGATCAGTTTATCAGTAATAAGATGACCCTTTTGTGTAGATAATATTACATCGGTATTAGGCAACATCTTAGGAAAATTTCCCCTCACATATAAAAAAAGAAAGCATTGGAGGCAATTTGGTCATGAAAACATATATCACAGCACAGCCAAGAAATTTTGGAATCACACTAATATCTGCTGAACAGTGAGGAAATTTATGCTCATGCAAAAACAATCTAACATCTTACTTCTATGCATACATAATTGAAAATATTCGTACCTTTTATCATGATACATTCGAGTTGGCAAGTATCCCATGCTCAGTTTTAGTAAGTATATTGGCATGTTTGTTTTTTATTTTAGATAAGGAGCATATATTAATATCGCGAAGATACAATTTACACCCAGCCTCTGCAACAACGCATTACCCTAGCGGCAACATGGATGCACACAGCCAAAATAAGAAGAAGAATTACAAAAAAGAAAAGCCCCGCTACAGTGATCTATTCCTTGTCGCAGCAAACCTAACACCACCAAAAACAGTACCATAAGTCCAGCTTCTCCAAAAGCGACGCCTCCAAGAAGGGAACAGTGCTCGAGCGCTGTCGTCGCCCTGATCATAGATCATAAGTTTTCACCCTGAAGAAAGTCCACACTCACAAAAAGTAATGCCTTCAACAAAGCAATTGCCAGGCACAACCAATTAAGGCCAGACCTTGGGTTTTCACCCTGAAATTTTAGACTCTGAACTTCTCCTGTGCTGTCGCCCCCACTTGCCGTTGTCGCTGCTCCAAGTTACCAATCACCGAGCCAATCCCTCATCGCCACCAGGACTCGAACCACCATTACTAGTTCTCAAATCTCGGCTTCCATGCCATTCTCCGCACTCTGACTTCACCAAGGAACAAAAGACAAGTCCATGATGGCAACAGACTGCAGAGCTTCGCAACGCTTCCTCTGAAACCAAACGGTCAGAAAAAAACATGGCTGCGCGCGACCGAATCCCACCCGATCCGTCAATCTCCAGGCTTGAGTTGCCCAATGGAGTTTGTCGGCGGAGCCTTCCGGAACTCGACACTCCGGCCAAATCAATGAAGACATGCATCAAGTAGATCTTCGTCTTGGTGCGAGAGGAATCCAAGGACCGCCACCTTTATTCAAACCGAGTCGGCAGCCCCCACGCCACCCGCCGGCAACCTGCAAGATCTGCAGCTTCGGAGAGGCAGCGGCAGCGCAGGGTCGACCCTCCACCGGATCCGGCCCAACCACGCTGCGAGGAGGAATTGGGGACGACACGGGAGACACCCAGATCAAGATCTAGGGTTTCGTCCATGACCTCCAGGCCCAACCCCATCTCCGCCGCCGGGAGAGGATCTCCAACTCCACCCCGACCAGGGGTGCCGCCTTGGTTGCTGCACGTCGATGGTCCGTCCTTCTCCGTCCCAGCAGGTCCGGCACGACCACCTCCGGCAACCACCGCCCCCAGGCCACCTTCGGCGGTTGGGCCCGCCGCCACCGCGGCGAGGGCCGGCGGCAGCGGCGGCGTGAGAGGCCAGCGGCAGGTCTTCTGGCGGCGCGAGCGGTTCGCCTCCAGCGTCGCCCTGGGGAGCGACGCGAGAGGCCTTCGCGAATCCAAAAAGAGGTTGTATCGCTGTGTTTTGATCACAGAACCGCACATGCCAAACACTTTTTGCTGCCCAAAAGTAATATACTTCTCTCAAATTCTATTATACAATAGTGTAGTTTTAATTTGCAGCTGGTCTCTAGTTCAAACTGTCGACACATACATTGATATATCAAAATGGTTCTTACTGTTGTAATGCAGAGTGAGGATGCAACGGAGCAGCTTGAAAAGCAGAATCCATCCTCTTGTATTGTGGTCTTGGTCTGGATCAGCTTAGAATAGACCCGTGCGTGTGCACACACGCGCCCAAATGAGACTGTGCACCATTTCTGCCAAACCGCACCCCTTGGAAATGACCATGATATGCTCGATAAAATGCAGAACCGCACCACCGCATAGAAGTCTTCTGCGTAAGCATGTAATTGGGCATATGGGAGAGACAGGGATCAGTTTATCTGTAATAAGATGACCCTTTTGTGTAGATAATATTTCCTCGGTATTAGGCAACATCTTTGGCAATTTTGCCCTCACATGTAACCCAAAAAACATTGCAGGAAATTTGGTCATGAAAACATATATCACAGCACTAAGGATTTTTGGAATCACACTACTATGTGTTGAACAGTGAGGAAATTTATGCCCCTGCAAACAGAATCTATCAATATCTACTTACTATGTATTCACGGTTGTGGATAAACTCGTATCTTTTATGTTTATCATAGTTCATTAGAGTTGGTAAGTATCCCATGTTCAGTTTTAGTAATTTTATCATGATATATTTGCGATGTTACAAATAAAAGGTTGTATCGTTGTGTTTTTATCACGAACCTGTGAAATGGATATATGGCATGTGAGCTTCAGTTCCGCACATGCCAAACACTCTTTGCCGCCCAAAAATAACATACTTCTTTCAAGTTCAGCTATAGAATAGTGTAGTTTTGTACAACATTGATATATAAAAATGGTTCTTGCTGTTGTAATGCAGAGTCAGGATGAAATGGAGCAGCTATATGGTTAATTCGCACTGATGCTAAAGCGTATGAAAGGGATGGAAATCTGTCAGAGGATGCGGACAATGCAAAATACTGGATGCGTCGTGACGAAGCCAGCTTCTGCAAGGTTTATGTGCTGAGTTATCTCTGAAGCTTTTCCTTTTGATTATTCGTTTGTACTAAGTATCTGTGGACAAATCTTTTCTGGTCCGCTCCTATGATCCTGTATGTGCTATTGAGAGGTCTCCTCTTTTGAAAACATTGCATGCCTCGTTGCTATCGTTTGTTAAATATGTAACATACGCCATACATAACTGAACATTGCCTGTTAATTGATGTTTATTGTTGGTGTGCTTGCCAGTGGGTGGATTAATGGATGGATCTTTTGTTCTAGTTTTGTAGCAATGTATTCCAAACCAAGCTAAGATTGTAATCGTGTACCGTGTAATGATGTGAATGCACTGCAAGAGGCTTTTCTTCTCATCCGATCCTGCCTTGCATACAAATGCTAACTAGAGCTTTTGATCTGACGAGTTATTATTTTTGAAGGGACTTTAATCTGATTACTTCTGTGATGATTCTTCTTATATATAAATTTTTTTAGAAGAGTTTCCTGTGCATCGCCTTTTCTTTCCTGTGCTGAACCGGTATGGGGTATGGCGGATTGGACGTCGCTGACACGCACAGGTTGCCTTCCTAATTAATAGTACTACCAATTTTTTTGCCTGGAAAGTTTCCGTTAACCCAGACCAAATCCGAGTCCAATTAAACATCGACGGTATAAATGCACGGGTATAAAACCAGCCCAGGAGCTAGATATATACATGTGGACGTCCAGGAGGGTCGATCCATCTATATAAGGTTCAGAGTCTTGAGACAAAAAAAGTTTCTCTGGCCGACAAGTTTTGTCCGTGCGACATGGCGGCGGCGGTGGAGGAAGGTAATGGCGGGATCGATGCCGACGACAGCGGCAACGGCATGTGCTTCCCCTACGATGTGCTCCTTGACATCCTCCGCCGCATGCCATATGGCGCCCTCGCGAGGTTCGGGAGCACCTGCCGTGCATGGCGCGTGATCGTCGACACCCATAATCTCCTCCCATGGGTCTTCTTGCAGGGCTCCTTCGCGGGTGTTTTCACCAATCACTTTGGATGCCGGGACAATTCCTACTTGTGGGGCCTGCCGGCTTGGCGCTGGAACGGGCGCTCCGACGAGCCTTACTTCTTCAATCATCCTGACTGTTGGCACGGCTGGGCTCATGTAAAAGACCACTGCAATGGGCTTCTCCTCCTCCATGACGAGAACCTCGGATACGGTCACAACGAAGAAGAGAGTGGTACCTACGTGTTCAACCCAGCGACCGGACGATGTGCAACGCTGCCACGTCCACCGACGATATGGCCAGAACGTCGCACCGAGGGCACCTTCCTCGCCTTCGACCCGGCCATGTCGCTGCACTACGAGGTGTACAAGGTGTTCCAGAATCACAAGACGCGCTCAAAACTTGCTCCTGAATCTGGGGAGAGAAAGACAAAAGTGGTGGATTCGCTAGTGTTTTCGTCGCAAAACGGGGAGTGGGAGACGCGGGAGTTCGTTCCGGGACGTTTCGCCCATGATCATCTCCACAATGTGGAGACCATGGCGAAAGATACCAAGTGGCCAGCGGCCGAGTATTGGCGCGGGTCACTTTACATGGGCTGTGAGAATGGCGTGCTCATGGTCCTACGTTGTTCGGAGGGGACGTACGATATGATCCAGCTCCCCGGTGAAATCTACAACAGCGCAGGAGAATCATATTGTTTGCCCCGGAGATCCCTCGTAGCAAGCTATGAGAAAGGGGTTCAGTACGCGGCACTTGACAAGTTCCAGTTACAAGTATGGAAATTAATGGAATCATGTGATGGGCTAGAGTGGATGCTGAAACATGATGCAAATATCGAAGCACTTGCTAACTCACTCACGACTCAACCATATATAGAGTGCATGTTTAGACCAAGCAGCACAGGACGTGTCAGCCTGTTCAGACCAAGTAGCGACGGTGGCAATCCGGATCTAGATGACGAACATGGTTTTTACAATGATGAAGACACAGAAGAACCAGCAACTGAGAATGATGATGAGGTTAGCTACAAAAAAGAAGAAGGTTTTGATAGCGAGGATGGTTTAGTTGACACAGATGGTTATTATAATGAGGACGTGGAAGAACCCGTTGTTGAGGATTATGATGATGATGAAAGTTACCAAGAATATGATGATTTTGACAATGAAGAAGTACAAGAACCCCACACTGATGACGAGGACGACGACGATGATGATATTGAAAGTTACCCAGAAAACAATTGTTTTGACAATAAAGAAGTACACAAACAAGACGACGATGATGATGACGAAATCTACCAAGAAGAGGAAGGAACAAAAGGTTTTGAATACTTTTGGAACTCGGACGAGGACAACTTCATGAAAGTGTATAGAAGTTTCACCGACCTACCGTATATAAAGATGAACTATGGTGGTATCATTGGATTGCATACATACAAGGAAGTGATCCTCCTCGATATTGGTGGCAAGTCGGTGGCGTACCACCTCACCACATCAAGAATGCAATACTTACGTGACGATCTTTTTTCCGAGACCAATCCACACGCTTGTGGCATCGAGGCTGGTGCATTCCCCTACCGTCCTTGCTACGTCGACGCGCTCCCGGCGGAGAAAACACCATGCCCTCCTACCGTCCTTGAATTCTCGAACAGGGCTCACTGTTCGTATAGCTCCCTGGAATTCGTCGAATCATCTTAGGATTGTTGGATCAAAATAGATGGAATCTTAATTTCTATGCAGCACTCCTGATCTTCACTGGCTTGATGTTTTGAATATTTAGATTTACTTAATCATGAACAGAATCTTTTGTTTAGTGTGCCTCGCCCTGCACATATGTAAGCTGAAGCAGCTTTTTTTCTGGCTGGCCTTGTGAGATGATTTTTTTTTGTATTTTAAAGTTTTTTACTGGCTACAGCGATATGCTAGCAATTAATATTTGTGATACCTACAGTCTGGAGTAGAGTAGAAAGATGAAGAAAATGCCGCCCCTCATCTAATTATTTCTCCAACGTCTCATGTGACATCTTCGGCAACCAATTTTTTCATCACATCATAATTGCTTTTGGAATTCCTCTCACCCACACGCGAAAAATTGATCGAGACTTCTTGGAGAGAGCTTTCCAGCCATGTGCCGACCTTCAGAAGCTAGAAAAAAGGATATTTTCGTCCATCATCATTCTAATCGAGATTAATTAGTTGGGTATTAGCCAAGTACAGTAATTAAAGGGTTGGATCCAAATGTGCACCGAGACGACTGATCTAAATCCAGTATCTATCTCCGCCCAATCCCTTGACGTAGAGTAGTGTGATCTATCGACTGGAAACCTGCTAGCTGATGCGATCATCATTCCTAGTAGAAATTAGATATTTTATTTTCAGCTCATACGTGTATATGCTCTAGCCATTAATAGGCTATTTGTAACTGGATTGATTCTAATTAAGGAAAAACAATCAAACGCACTTGGTCGCTGTCTTTCCCAATCAATGCCTCAATTTAGAAAAGAGATGTTGTGTTGTGCGGATACCAAGTCCCAGATAAGACAGGTTGGATGTCGCACAATTTTGCTGCGACGTGAAGAGCACGGATGGGTTTCAAGGTGAAATCAGGCAGGGCATCTCCGAGTTTGTCGGCTGTTTTAGGCACAATTAAACCGGACGATTCTGCTGCTCGGTAGGCAAGGACGCCGAGGTTTTCCTTTTTCATTTTGGACTCTCAAGTCTCAAACTCTCAACCGACCCTCCGGTTTCCCGGTAAAACCACAGACTGAGCTCTCATCGATCTCGATCTCTCAGTACCTGCCGTGTTATATCACGCGTACAGACTTCGATAAATACAAGTTTGAAGTTAATCTCTTCAGATCTGTTCGACCGGTCACGCTCGCTACCGCCGGCAGCGAAGACAGCCTCTGCACCCCGATGGATGCCGGCGACAGTGACGAACTGACAACGATGCCGTGTGCCTCCCCTACGACGTGCTCCTCGACATCCTCCGCCGCCTCCCGTGCCGGGCCGTCGCCCAGTCCCGGACCATCTGCCGCGCGTGGCGCTCCCTCGTCGACGACCACGGCCTCCTCCCGCCCTTCTTCACGTCGCGGTCCTTCCCCGGCGTCTTCACAAACCATTACGGCTGCCAGGACAGGTCGTACTTCCTCGCCCCACCGGCCTCGCGCTCCAAGGACGGCGACTTCCGCCGTCCCCTCGTCTGGCACGGCTGGGCCCGCGTCGAAGACCACTGCAACGGCCTCCTCCTCCTTCAAGACCCCAAGATCCGGTTGCTGTACGGCGGTGACATGGAAAGTGTTACCTACGTGTGCAACCCAGCGACCGTACGGTGCGATCTGCTGCCAAGTTCACGGAATCTGTGTACATACTACCCCAGCAGAAGCAAGGGCACCTTCCTAGCCTTTGATCCAGCCATGTCGCTTCACTACGAGGTGTACAAGATGATCCGATACGAAAAGACGTACCGGAAGAAGTTACTTGGTTGCCAGGAGCCAAAGACACCCTTGCAGGTGCATGCCCAGTGCACCCGTTTTTTGTAAAAATCGAAAATGGTATTTTAAAGTTTCAAAAAGTGTAAACAAATTATGTGAATATATATACATGTTATCTACATATATGCATTTTTGTTCGATAATACGCTCTATTTTAGGCTACACAAAAATCAAGAAATCATGGCTCTGCAAAAGGTGAAAGTGAACTCATTTTACTTGCTACATTTGTCTTTTGTACAGATCACATATGGAAATATATTTCCCCCAAAATTTGGTCGTACATACTAGACATGTGTACGTACGTAAAATATATGTTTCAGTTTTTTTTTTAAAAACGGGTGCATTGGAGCTTGGGAGCAAGTAGTATTTTTCGCATCACAGGATGCATTTCAAAAGAAGCATTTGATCGCAAGTCCACTGCCGCTTTGACGCTTTCCTCTGGACCTAGTAGGATTTGGTCCGACCTACGCACGCCCACAGGCTGACTCGTCGCAGACTCGGCGATGGGAGTTACAGCAGTTCGTGCCAGGGCGCCGTGCACTGGAGCACCTCATCCACGTCCTGAAGGCCTCCGCCTTCACGCGTTATACGAACCGGCCGCCGTCTGCAGAGTACTGGCGCTGGTCGCTCTATGTGCTCGGCCACAACAGCGTCCTCACCATCCTGCGCTGCTCAGAGGGGACGTATGATCTGGTACAGCTCCCGGGGAGGTCTACGCCAGCGCAGGGGCAACGTATCATTTGCCTCGAAGATCCCTCTTAGCGTGCTACGAGAAAGGCGTTCACTATGCGGAGCTCAACGCGTTCCGGGTATGGGCGTTCACAGGATTAGGTGAGGATGGTCAGCTAGGGTGGACGCTGGTGCATGATGCAAACCTCAAACCACACACATTCATGGTATGGAGAAAACCTCGCAGACAACACCACGACCAAGAATGGAATGGGAGATGGTGAGGAGCAGCAATTTCAATAGCTTGTTCAGACAAGAGAATGACACAGCCGATGGTGTTGATGATGAAGAACAACACAATGACGTTGATGGTGAAAACAACGACATGGATCAAGAACAAGACAGTGAAGCGGAAGATGGTCTTGATTGCTACTCGTGGAGCTCAGACGAGGATAACTTCATCGAACCGGATAACAATGCCACCAACAACAAAACGTCTTTGAAGTGGATCAGTTATTGGGGCATCATTGGGTTGCATCCCCACAAAGACGTGCTCCTCCTTAATATTAGTGGCACGGCGGTTGCTTATCACTTGTCCACTTCAAGAATGCAATATTTACGTTATGGGCTCAATAGCGAGCCCGGCGACCAATCTTGTACCATTCAGGATGCATTCCCTTATCGTCCTTGCTACGATGACATTCTCCCCACTAGAAAAATACCATGCCTTCCAAGCATCCATAGTCAGTGGAAGAGTAAGCACTGTACTAATAGTTAGAAATTTTTATGTTTCATCCAATCATTGTAGCATATACTCTGATCAGAATAAAATTGCTTTTGTTTCTAAGCAGGCTATTGTAGTGTTTATAACTTAAAAGGCATTTGTAGTTTAATCTTTAAAATATTCGTAGACTTGCAATTTTGCTAATTTACATCTAGTTGAAAATCAATTTGCCAACAATCACTTTTGAAGCCGTCTGATCGTCTCTGCATACGTCTTGATATGAAACTTTCAGGCCTATGGTCATTTATCAGATTTATTTTTCATGTACCCATTTTATTTAACGGAGCACTCCCCCATGGCTCGTTACTGTTTTGTTTGGCTTTAGGGTAGTGAGATTTGCCTCCATGTGTTAGGTGAGGAAGCCTTCGATGCTTTATGTTTGTTGCTAGTATATGTGCGGATAGACGGATGTAGCGAGGAAATCGGTAGGATATTTACTTAACGATGATTTTGCCTAAATTAGCGTTATTTTTATTTATGAAATTTGCAGCTTTCTGCATAAATTTTTCCTTGATTCATTGATTTATCACTCATTCATGATTCATCAAATATAATTTTTGTTGAACCATCACTTGGTTTAGCTAACTGGCATCGAGGCGTGTCTCTTGTGTTGCCAATCCTAAATATGAGATTTAGGGACAGTAGTATATTTGTGTGCTCTTCCGATGTTCGCGAAGTTCCCTGATGATGACATATCACCTATATATTCTTTACTGCTACGTGTTACTTGGATGCTCAAGTATCTGTAGGTCTTTTGTTGTTTGATCCTGTTGTAGCCTTTTTTGTGTTAAACTGGCGTTGTCCGCGTTTCGGTCAAGGGACCGGGGGTTGTTTGGGTGTTCTAGGTACTGATGCAGGGTCCATGCATGTCATTTTTTTCTGCATGTTGCTGATGTAGTGTTGTTGATGTCTTGGTTTGGTAATATTACTGAGCTCAAAACTTATAAGGGCTTTTTTTGCAGGCCAATGTGAGGTTCAACATAATATTGCCGCCACTATGACTTTTTAGATGGTCTGTTTTGGTGGAGTAAGGGTTATGGTTCGATCCTATGGGACGAACGCTAGTGGTTTTTTCTTTTGTGATAAAGAGTATATATTAATATCGCGGAGATACCAGTTACACCCAGCCTCTGCAACAACGCAATACCCTAGTGACGTTACAGATGCAAATATCCAAAAAAGAAGAATAAGCTAAAAAAAGAAAAGTCTCGCTACATAGTTCCAGTCCTTGTTACAGCAGCACAACCACCACCAAGACAGTACTTGAGTCTAAATTCTCCAAAAACGACACCTCCAAGAAGGAAAAAGTGCACAAGCGCCATCATCGCCCGATCGTGATGTCCTATGGGACCAACACTAGTGATGCTTGTGAGTTATGATAGACTTGGTAATTTTAAGGGATACTATGTTTGCATGGTCCTTTTTTAAGACTATAATTAAACCTTCAATGCCACCAAATATTGTGAGCGATTTTTTCCCGGACAAATCATGCTATATAAGAAGCAATGTCTAACAGCCATTTTGGGTGCCCCTGTTTTCTGTCTTGTTTTGCAGAGTGTCCATCACTATTTCTTGTCCATATGTTCTAATCTAAAATAGAAACATAATGTATGTAATACTCAACGATTGATGCTTTTGAATTTCACTAAATAGGATATGTTATGTTGTTTTTAGGAAAACATATGTGTGGTCTATGTTCCGTTTATGATTGTTACCCATTGGTCAAAAAGCAGGATTTATTGTGCACTAGCTGATCTGAGTGATCATCAACTTCCTAATAATTTAGACGACAACAGAACGAAATCCCATGTTCAGGATTTTTAATCTATTTCTCACTATTTCTTGACTCCCTTCGATTTGTATTTGTATTCAGTTTTATTTCTTCAAACGTTGTTTTATTTCTCTCGGTTTAGTGCCTTGAATTCTCTCTATGTTCTTCAGACTTGATTCTTTCCTGTTGCGGTCTTTTCTCTCACTCTGTTTTTAGTCCTTTTTTCTTCATTCCATTAGTCTTCAGTAGCTTTTGCTTCATCTTTCATTTTCTTAAATTGTTTCTCCGATTTCTCTATTTATTCCCATTTTCATTTGTCTTTTTCTTGTCACACTTTTTTTCAGTCTTCTCATTTTTAGTTTTTTTCCCATCTGTTTTTCTTTTTGCTTTCTAAGTGACGATTCATTAATTTAAGTTATCTGTCTTATCTGCCTTGTATTATTTTTCACAAACTAAGTCATGATTTAGTAATCTCATCACTTATCATTTTTCTGTCCTTTTTCATCGGTGCTTCTTCCGTAAGTCTCTGTAGTTTTCTCTCTTTTTCATTTTTTAACAACTTATTAATTACTGTATCATGAATTAGTTTGTGAAGAAATGTGTCACTGCATGATAAACTAGTAAAGAATTAGAAAAAAGGACCCAATCACATTTGTTACACTCGTTCAATAAAAAATAAATAACTCCAGCCAAACTCGCCTTTGCAACCTATCTTGATTACTGAAGACATGAACCCAAACCACATATATAATACAATATTGTGTCATATGTAATGACAAACAACGGACCAAACCGATATTTTTTGGCGATTGACTTGATGGGAAACCAGGCGACAGACGAAAACGAAACCACGAGACGGACGAAGAAAGAAACGTCCCTCCCTTTATTATTAGGTATAGATATTATATTTTTATAATAAAAAACAAAATCATTGTTGTGAGCAAATCTATATGTTCACGTAAAAAAAAATTGGTAGCCACCATGTTTCTGTCGAGGAACAAAAAATGCACAGAAACTTAGTCATGCACCAGCAATCTACAATACAAAAACTATGGGTTTGAAATAATTTCTAAGACTTATACATAATAGAGTAGTTTGCATGAATGTTTCAGAACTTAATTAACTAGAACATACCAAACACATTATGCAAAGGACTGGCTAGAACTCAACCAAGCATCCCCAAGTAGACCCCGGAGGCCCGGAGTAGTTGCGTGTGCATTCCCAGTCATTACATGTTCAGAAAAAGCACATATCAAGATTCAGAGACCTAGTGTCGATCTCCTCTACAAGTTCACTTCAAGCAAAAACATTCCAGTACACATAAGGATTGGGGGGAAGGAATCTAGTCAGAGGCAATGGTCGAAATTAGAGCTCGCCATCTTTATCGCCACTGCCCATCGGCCGGCCGGAAAATTCTGGCAGTGTGTGGTGGCATACTATCTCTGGCGCCGGCCGGCAGCTCAAATAACGCCTACGCGCCTTCTCCATGTCTTCCTTTTCTACGGCAAGATAAAAGAAGAGATGGAGATTCGCGTTCGAGTTTGCAACAGTGTTAGATCATTACACGTACGCTCGGTTACTTTACCGAAACCACGCCATTCGTGTTATAGGACATTGACTTTTATGATTCAGTTACGATCCTTATATAGACTAGTTGGCATGTACGTGCAACGCACGTCTTTGTAATTAATGAGACAATTTACAAGTATGAAAAAACCTTATCACGTGGATTAATTCTTTCTGTTGCATTCAATAGCAGCACATATAACTCACAATGTGGTACCATAAAATCCGCTACACAAAAGTCATGGCAGTGGAGGTAAAAAAAGGTCAACTTATGGTAAAAAAATATCGGTACGATCCATATTTCACACCCGAAAGTCGGTCGACCCATATAATCTTAGCCTGTCCTAGCGTAAATCCCGAAGCCCGAATCACGGCTGAAAGCGCGTTAATTTTGCTCCACGAACGTGAAAATATATGTTACTTTCATAGTACAATAGAACAAAAGAACAAACATTGGAGAAAACGTAATTAAGAGAAATCTACAGACTTAGCCTTCTCATGCATGTGACAAATGATGAAAATACAACCTAGATATGTTTTTGTCTTTGCAAATCCAACCGAGCTATGCTACTTGCATTTTATTTTCTGTTTCTCTGATTAGGTTTTGAGATTGATGTTTATGTGCAACAAATAAAAAAAGGTCCGGCCTAAAAAATCAAAAGGAGGCAAAAATTATAGTACTCCCTCCGTATCAAAATATAAGACTTTGTACCTACTTTCTGCACACATGTATCTAGACATGTTTTAGTGCAAGATACACATGAACCTTGCATTAAAACATGTCTAAATATATGTGTGTGAAAAGTAGGTAGAAAGTCTTATATTTTGATACGGAGGGAGTACATATCATTGCTGAATGCAACCTCACCAAGCAAAGAATTTCACTGCTTCACGTCAGTAAACAGAAAGCAGCAGCAACTTCAACTCCACGACTGACCTCCGACACCCATCTCCTCCAGCTCCACTTCTCCCAGCAACCTGCCTTGCCTTCCCATCTTCTCCTTCCTGTTCCACCAAAGACACAAACCAGAATGCAAAAAATATGAACTATCATAGAACGTGTGGGCTATATGTGGCCTGGGTAATACGAATGTTCGACAAACATACACACTCTTTCATTTAAAACTATGTTTCAACCTTGCAGAACATCAACACCTAAAATCGTGTAAATAGACTGTTTGTTATAAGGATAACTTCAGAACTTGCATAAAACCAATTTGTTTAAGGATTATTCAAGCAAGTTCCGCTTTGACTGAAGAAACTTCAGTTACTTTAATCTTTTGCGGTGATTCCATATCCAACTGTTTGTGCAAACTTCTGAATCCCTGGTTAAGTTAGAATAGTTTACAACAACAAAATGCAGAATAAGATGGGAAATTATATCAATCATAGCCGTACAGGAAAAAAACACCAATACCAAGCCATTCTAGCATACTGATCCTACCAAGTTGTGATTTTAATACTGGGGATTTCCATAGTGGTTACACAAGACTGCGGTTATTTTCTGTTTGAACTGAAAGAAAATGTACATGTGGATCAAGATTATGCTTTTCATTGGAACAATTGTGAGAGATGCGCTAACTGGTAGACAAAATAGAGCTATTTGAAGTCCAACCTGATGAATAACCTTCCAGTTTTATCTCTGAGCAAGACAGCTGCATTGTCACATAGAGAGAATCTGAAGTTCAGAAGACACTCGAGACATAAGACAACAATTTTGCATGCGAATGTCCTGCCTGGAGGACGTGGTCGATCACGGTGCCGCCACCCGGCCGGAGTCGGCGAGTTCGGCGCTCTCGATGTAGCTGTTGTTGTCTAGGTCGAAGAAGGATGAAGACCTTACAGAGGTGCTGGTCGTTGGTGAGCCTCTGCACGTGGATGGTGATGGCCACGAACTCGATGTAGTCCACACCGGGGGTAGTGGGGATGTATGCGGCGACGGATTTAGGCGACAGGGCGGGACGCTGAGTAGCGGCCGAGTCCTTCAAGTCCAACTCCCGCATCGGGAAGGCTTCACGTGGTGCCGCTGGGGTGAGGGCGAGCCATAGAGGGCGGCATGGAGGACGCTAACCCTAGCGCATCGGGATTTGGCGGAGCTGACTGAGTGCGTCTGTACGACGCCCACGCCCAGCGCCACTGCGGCCGGCACATGCCGGCGTCAGTACCCTGCCGCGTCGGTGCCCTGCAGCCTGCGGGTCAGGCGCCGGGACAAATCAGCGAGGGAGCTGGACAAGAAGAGCACAGCGGTTCGCCGGAGATGTTATACATGTGCGTGGCCTCCCGCCATCGTTCCTCATCCGGAGATCGTGTGTGCGATGACGGCCGGCGTCGGTGGGCAAATCTCGTAATTATCACGAAACCAAATAAAACGAACCGGTACGATGACATTAGCAGTATTATGTGATTTGGTGGGAGGGTAAAACGGGCAAAAATGGATTTGTGTTGAGTTGTCAAACATTGAAGCGATCTGGACCGTTGGCCAAATATTGAAGGGCTCAGATTCAATGTATCAACACAAGTTTGCTCTTTTAATATTAGTATAGATATATGGTTTTGCTAATTCTCAGCTAGCTGAGAATTAGCTTAGTGCTCAGTCAACTTTCTAACCGTTCAGTTTTGTGTTGAGATTCGTACTGTTTCGTTTGTCGTTGTAAGTACGTGCGCGCAGACACAGGTACGCAGCTGACTAGCTTTTTTTTTTTTTTGTTTGAGATTTGTACGCAGCTGACTAGCTGAGAGGAATCGATCGATCCATCCAGAGCACAATCGATCGATCCTGATGGGCCTTTTCTTTCTGTTGTGTGCAGTTTTGGGCCGCATGCATGTGTGAGATTTTTTTTGTTCTGATGGCTTTTTTCTCAAGGAAGTGCAGGGTACTCTTTTTTTTTTTTGAATTGTTTTGTAATTCCATGCACTTTTTTGTTTTTCATTATATTCTCGGTTTTGTTGAGAATTAGCTTAGTTCCCAGTCAACTGTACAGCCGCTAGATCTTCTGCGGAGATTCGTGCAAATTTTGTTGTTTGCTTTTTCCTTTACGTTATTTTTGTACATGCTACGACCCAAAAGAGACGAAAATCTGCGCAGGCTACTAATAGTTTTGTGCCGGCCTAGCAAAATGAGAAATGAGAGATTCGGTGAAAATAATTGCTATTGGCTAGATTCGAACTCTCGACTTCCAGTGTTCCACACGAACATACTAACCACCACGATAAATGCTAATTGTGTGCTTACATTAGGAACCGACGCACTTTGGTTTGTATTTTCCTTTTCCTTTTTTCTTTGTCTTTTTTACATGATACAACAAAGATGATAGTTTTACCTTCATATTTGTTGGTTTTGTTGTACCATGACCTTTTTGTTTATTTTTATATATTTTTATAGCGGTTGTGCTAATTCTGAGAATTTGCTTAGCGCTCAGTCACCTCTCTGACCGTCCGATCTGTTTTTTCTTTGCGATTCGTGCATGTTGGTGGGTTGGCCCGTTTGTGTAGTTGTTTGTGTTGTTGGACTTGTTTTGTCGTTGTTGTTTTTTGGGCTGGGATGAAGAGTGCGTTACTGGGCTGGGCTCGGTTTTGCTTTTTTTTCCTAGCGTGGTCTGGGCTCGGTTGTTTTTGGCTTGTAGCGGTCCGATTAGTTTTTTTCATGTACGTTTCAAATTAGTATATGCACTAGTTTTTTGGTATGATCCGACTAATAAAAATATCTATATTTTATTTTATTTTTAGTGTAGTGTGCCAAAGCTATTTTTGTGAATGCAATTGTTCTTTTTTGTTGTAGAATTTTTGTTTTTTTGGATTGGATGATTTAGAATTTGTGGATTTTTATGTGTGTTTGGTGATTTGTCTCTTTTTTGTATTTTTTGTGTTGTACAAAATTCACGATTAAGCTCGATCGAGATCGATCGGCCATAATTAGTCGATGTCAAAACAAATCGACAAACTAGTTTGGTCAGATGAAGGAATTAGCTACCCAAAATTTGCACGCGTTTGTATAGATTATCAGCAGGTCACGAGCTGAACATAGTATGTTCTTCTTGTCAAGTCAAATTAAAGTACTAGTAGTAGCTGCTTGGGTAAAAAAATAATACGCTATGTTTTTTTGTGTTGTGTCTTTGTTAAGTTTTGTCTATGTCCTGTTATTTTTTTAATATATGTCCCGCCTTTTTTAGAAGCACCGTCTATTGTTAGAAGGGTTTTTGCAGAAGACTTTTTTGTGTCAACAACAAAGAAACAACACAAATTTTTCTTTGAGCCATTAGAGTTGCAAATGAGTTTGTTTAGCCAGTTTTGCAACTGCACTTGCAACTGATATTTTCTCGACGCTATAAGTCAGTTGCAACTGCAATTGCAACTGAGTTTTTTCTTAGCCAGTTACAACTGCACTTGCAACTCAAAAAATTTCGAGTCTACAAGCCAGTTGCAAATGCACTTGCAACTGAGTCTTTTTTTTGAGCTAGTTACAACTGCACTTGTAACTTAGAGTTCCCGAGTTTAGAAGCCAGTGTTTCATCCGACATGTTTGATCTTTTGTGTTGAATTTTTATTTTTATATATTACTATTTTAATTATTATTTTTGTTACTTACCTTAATATTTTAAATTAATATTTTTTTTTGTCTGGAAGCCAGTTGCAGTTGCGCTTGCAACTGAGTTTTTTCTGAGATAATTGCAAATGAATTTGCAACTGAGTTTTTTCTGAGCCAGTTTTGCAACTACACTTGCAGCCGAGATTTTCTCGACGCCATAAGGCAGTTGCAACTGCACTTGCAACTAAGATTATTCTTTTTAATTTTAATTATTCTTATTATTTTGTTTTGTTTTTTGAACTGTGTTGCAACTGTACTTGCAACTAATATTTTTTTAGCCAGTTGCAACTGCATTTGCAACTGATTTTTTATAGCCAGTTTGCAACCGAGATTTTCTCGACGCTATAAGCCAGTTGCAACTACACTTACAACTGAGTTTTTTCTGAGCCATTTGCAACCGCACTTGCAATTGAGATTTTTAATTTTATTTTTACATTTTTATTTTAATTATTATTCTTTTTTAGTTTTAATTATTATTATTTTGTTTTTTTAACTGGGTTGCAACTGAGTTTTTTTGAGCCAGTTGCAACTGAGATTTTCCCGAGCCATTTGTTGTTTTATCTACTTTATGTGTCTTCCAACGGGTGGTGAGAGCGGAGCCTACATTCCGGTGTCAGAATAAGATATTCCCCGCCCTATCCTCGCTCCATTGGTGCGCCCAGCACTAGGAGGGCGCGTGTAGTTGTGTGTCTGTCAGATCTCTTAGGATCCGGTCAGTTTTTGTGTTCGTTAGTGTGGAGGTCCTTCCGATCGACGATTATTATTTTTGATGGTGGTTGCACTGGTGCGTGGACCCTTTGGGAACTTAGCTTGATGACTTTCCATCTGTCTATTACAACAATCTCTCGTACGACAAGTTTTACACGGCTCCAGTGAGGGAGGGGCATGGAGACAGGCGCCGCTTCGGCTCGTTGCAATGTTCGTAATAGTCGATTGGTGGTCCAGTGACTTATTTGTAATTTTTATTACTTTTTGGGTATCTTGCACTTCGGTTGATGATTATTAATAGATAGGTGTAATTTTTCCTTAATTTTTTTGATTGACCAGAGTTACATGTTGGTTCCATCTGAGATCCAATTTAAACTAGATTCAATTTTTTTTTGAAATTAACTAGATTCAATTTTTTGTTTTGTTTGTAATGGTACCATGTAGTATTTTCTCAATCAATAGTGACCATCTACCTAGCTGTACAAGCTATATGGGCCGTAAAGTCCAAAAACACTATGTGGGCAGTGGTTGGCTGAACAGACGAACGATCGGTACCTTTACTTCCTTCCCGGTCGGCTGTCAGCTTGGCCATGTACGGCGTGCTGCGTCGCTGGATGCCTGGATCAATTTCTTCGAAGCAAGCGAGCGAGGGTACCGCCAGCGCAGCAGCGCACACGACACGGGTTGACGTAAGATGACTGAGAATTAGTTTATAGCTCAGTTACCTCCCTGACCGTCCGATCAATTCGTGCATGTAGTTGTTGCTTTGCAATTCGTGCATGTTGGTGGGTTGGCCTGTTTGTAGGTGTTTGTGTTATTGGGCTTGTTTTGTCTTTGTGTTTTTTCCTGTAGGTGTGAATTCAGTTACTGGGCTGTGATGGAGTGTATGGTCCTAGGCTGGCCTCGATTTTTTTCCAGCGTCTAGTTGTCTGGGCTCGGTTGTTGTTGGGTTGTTGCGGTCCGATTATTTTTTTCCTGTATGTTTTTGAATTAGTATCTGAACTAGTTTTTTTGTATGATTCAACTAAACAAAACAATATCTATATTTTTTTCGTGTAATGTGTCGAAGTTATTTTTTGTTGAATTCAATTGTTCTTTTTTGTTGTAGAATTTTTGTTTTTTGGATTCGATGATTTAGAATTTGTGGACTTTTATGTGTGTTTGGTGATTTGTCTCTTTTTTGTTATTTTTGTGTTGTACGAAATTCACTTGATCTAGCTCGAACTCGATCGGCCATAATTAATCGATGGCCAAACAAATCGAAAACTAGTTTGGTCAGATGAAGGAATTAGCTACCCAAAATTTGCACGTGTTTGTATAGATTATCACCCGGTCACAATCTAAACATAGTAATCGTTCTTCTTGACAGTTCAAATGAAAGTACTAGTAGTAGCTGCTTGGGTAAAAAATAATACGCTACGTCTTTTTTGTGTTGTGTCTTTTGTTAAGTTTGTTTGTGTCCTGTTATTTTTTGAATATATGTCCCTCTTTTTTTAGAAGCACCGGGTTTTTGCAGAAGAATTTTTCGTGTCAACAAGAAAGAAACAACACATAGACTTTTTTTTGAGCCATTAGAGTTGCAAAAGAGTTTTTTGAGCCTGTTTTGCAACTTTACTTGTAAATGAGATTTTTCTCGAGGCTATAAACCAGTTGCAACTGAGTTATTTTCTGATCCAGTTGCAACTGCACATGCAACTGAGATTTCTCGAGTTTAGAAGCCAGTTTTCATCCGAGAGGTTTTCCCTTTTGTGTTCAATTTTTATTTTTCTATATTTTATTTTTGTTACTTTTCTTAATATTTTTTATTTTTTTTGTTATTTTGTCTAGAAACCAGTTGTAACTGCGCTTGCAACTGAGTTTTTTCTGAGGCAGCTGCAAATGCACTTGTAACTGAGTTTTTTCTGAGCAAGTTTTACAACTGCACTTGCAACTGAGATTTTCTCGACGCTATAAGCCAGTTGCAACTGCTTGCAACTAAGATTCCCCGAGTTTAGAAGCCAGTTTTTTCATCCGAGATGTTTTCTCCTTTGTGTTTAATTTTTATTTTGCTATTTTATTATTTCAATTATTATTTTTGTTATTTAACTGGAAGCGAGTTGCAACTGCTTGAGTAAGTTGCAACTAAATTTGCAACTGAGTTTTTTCTCAACGCTATAAGCCAGTTACAACTACACTTGCGACTGAGTTTTTCTGAGTCAATTGCAACTGGACTTGCAACTGAATTTTTTATTTTTATTTTAACTATTATTCTTTTTAGTTTTAAATATTATTATTTTTTATTTTTTGTTTTCGCACTGAGTTGCAACTGGACCTGCAACTACAATTGCAAACTAATATTAGTTTTTTTAGCCAGTTGCAACTGCACTTGAAATTGAGTTTTTTAATTATTATTTTTTAGTTTAAATTATTATCATTTTATTTTTTATTTTTTTGAACTGAGTTACAACTGCAGTTGTAAACTAATATTTTTTTTAACCAGTTTCAACTACACTTGCAACAGAGATTTTCCTGAGCCAGTTGCAACTTCTACTAAGGTTTTTCTTAGCCAGTTGCAACTGCACTTGCAACTATGTCGTTTTTTATTTTTTTAATATTATTCTTTTTAGTTTTACTTATTATGATTTTTTGTTTTTTTGAACTGAGTTGCAATTGCACTTGCAACTGAGTTTTTTGAGACAGTTGCAACTACACTTGCAACTGAGTTTTTTTGAGCCAGTTGCAACTGAGATTTTCCTAAGCCAGTTGCAACTACACTTGCAACTGAATTTTTTTGAGCTAGTTGCAACTGCACTTGCAACTGAGTTTTTCTATTTATTCTTTTTTTAGTTTTAATTATTATTATTAATTTTTTTTAATTGAGTTGCAACGGTACTGAGTTTTTTTAAGCCAGTTACAACTGTACTTGCAACTGAGTTTTCTTTGAGCCAGTCGCAACTGCACTTCCAACTGAGCTTTTCCTGAGCCAGTTGCAACTGCACTTACAAGTGATCTTTTCCTGAGCCTGTAACTGGGTTTTTTATTTATAATTCTTTTAGTTTAAATTATTATTATTATTTTAGTTTTAATAATAATTTTTTTTTGTTTTGAATTGAGTTG
The DNA here is from genome assembly GCA_947311845.1 of Poa pratensis. Lineage (NCBI taxonomy): Eukaryota > Viridiplantae > Streptophyta > Magnoliopsida > Poales > Poaceae > Poa > Poa pratensis. The sequence continues at coordinate 8,496,824 of CAMZMU010000064.1, read as the reverse complement.
CAACTGCACTTTGCAACTGAGTTTTTCTGAGCCAGTTGCAACTTTACATGCAACTGAGCTTTTCGTTAGCCAGTTGCAATTACATTTGCTTTCCTCGACGCTATAAGCCAGTTGCAACTGCACTTTCAACTCAGTTTTTTAATTATTATTCTTTTAGTTTAAATTATTATTATTACTTCAGTTTTGTTAATTCTCAACTAGCTGAGAATTAACTTAGGGCTCAGTCGACCTATTAGCCATCCGGTACTTGGCTTTAGGATTCGTTTATTTTTGTCACTTGTCCGGACGCTGACAGCGAGCAGCGCACAGAGTACGTGGCGCTACCGTGTGTGTGACTCGATCCTACGTGGACTTTTGTTTTATTTCCTTTTTGTCAAAACAGTTGAGCCCATTACCTGTATGTGGGCTTATGTGGTTTTTTTTGTTATGTTGTTTTACAGTTGAAGGGGAGTGAGAAACCTTGTTCGTTTATATGTTCTTGTTGATTTTCAACAAAAAAGAGATTGTATTTCTATATAGTTGTTTTGCTTTTCTTATTGTTTTATTTTCCCCACATTGCATAAATCTCTTATTTATAAACTTTTAGAGCGATATTTTTTAAAATATTGTTTATTCGGTTTTGCTAATTCTCAGCTACTTGAGAACTAGTTTAGCGCTCACTCGATATTTTTTCGCTCTAACATTTGTATTAGTTGTCGTTGGCCCATGGTCATCGCTAGTTTCTTTTTTCTTTTTGAGAACTGGTCTCGCTCTAGCTGTGAGATCGTCGCTAGCTGGGTCGCTATCTGCAAGATGTACGCGCGGACATACGAACGTGTAGTTGGGGCTTTAGTTTTTTTGTTTCTCTGCCGTCTGGTTAAACTTTTTGTAATAGCTTTTGTTCCCTCTAGTTTTGTGTAAAACATTGAGCTTACGCAGCGGGTTTTTTTTTGTTGAAGGGAGAAACTATCGTATTTTATCTATTTTTTTGTTAATTATCAAAATAAAAATCTATCTTTTGTCGTATATTTGCATGTACTAATTTTATTTTTCCATTTCCCTCGGAGCCATACCATAGGTTTTTGACCCACCTTATGTTTGGTACCAGTACTCAGTGTCGTACTTTGTCTCTACTTTATTATTTGAGTGCGTTAAACAATGCACATAATTGTTTCTTATAGAGAGTGCGACATCATTTAAAAAAAAATTGAGAACCATTTTTCCTAGCATCCTTTCTTGGCCTATGAAAAGAAAGAAGGACCGTAAGCTACAGCCGTTGGAAGGGCAAGCTAGACATACGATCGATCAGAATGTGATTTTCAGCTAGGTCCATGCAAGCAGCTTCAAGGCCCAAGGTCGTGGAGCAGGTAAGCCCATTACAAACAGCGTCAAGGGGCATGTGATTTTTTCAGCTAAGGAGAACGACCTGATTGATCGGAACGAAAAACAGAGCTCCACGTATCTACGGATACGTGACGTCAGCTGACTAAGCTCAGTCAGCTGAGCATTAGAGAGACCCATAGATATATAAGTAGGAAGGAAAGAATTGAACTAGACCAAACTTGGCTAGATCTATCTCCTATACTATATCATAATAGCTCTCACGCGACGAACTTCTCCCACGTCAAGTCAAGTTTCGTCGGCCCTGGGAACCAGCAGATCGGTTCCAACAATCCAACACCGCCGGCCGATGGACGCCAGCAACGGCATGTGCTTTCCTACGACCTGCTCCTGGACATCCTCCGCCGCCTCCCGTGCCGCGCCCTTGCCGACTCGCGCCGCGTCTGCCACACGTGGCGCGCCATGGTCGACGCCCATACGCTCCTACTTCCCTACCTCTTCCCGCCACGCGAGTTTCCCGGAGTGTTCACCAACAACTTCGGATGTGAGGACGCGTCCTACTTCCTAGCCCAGCTGGCCTCGCGCCGCCTATCCAGGTTCCGACGTCCTCTGTTTCGGCACCATTGGGCTCATATAGATGACCATTGCAACGGCCTCCTCCTCCTTCTGTCCGACCGGTACTGGCCTCCAAACAGTGAGGTGTATGTGTGCAACCCTGCGACCCAGCGGTACGCTCGCTTGCTGCCGCCGCCGATGGGCTGGATTGATGCCAACATGTATCTCGCATTTGACCCCGTCGTGTCGCTCCACCACGAGGTGTTCCTCTTCCACAGAAAAAATCTCCGCCTGCATAAAGAGCAAGACACTCAACGGACCAAGGAGGCAACGGCAAAGGTTGTAGCTTTGATAGTATTGTCATCGCAGACCGGCCAGTGGGACAGACGGGAATTTATGCCAGGGCGTTGGGCTCCCGAGCACCTATATGAGATGGTGAGCACACATATCATGTCCGTTGGTATGCCAAAGTTGCCGAGCGAGTACTGGCGTGGCTCGCTCTATTTGCCCTGCCACATGGAGGTCCTCTTGATGTTGCATTGCTCCGAGAGGACATATGATATGGTTCAACTCCCACAGAAAGTAGAGTACGAGGAGTGGCGCTCGCTGCCCTATAGCTCCCTCCTTGGGAGCCATGAGAGAGGTATCTGCTACGCAGCGTTCAACAACTGTCGGCTCAAATTTTGGGACTGACAGAATCGGCTGAAGGAAAAATAGGTTGGACTTTAACACATGAAGCCGACCTCAACTCGCACGACCTTACAATGTGGAACAAGTGGGTGTCACAACACCGACAACACAAAAAGCAATAGGAGGTGGTAAGCAGCAAGACACAAGTCAGCCTATTCGAAAAAAGTATCACAAATGAAATGGTTCAAGATGGGAGCGATTATCAGTGTGACACAACCTCTGGTGTTGAAGAAGAAGAGGAGGAAGAAGATGGGGAAGAAGAAGAAGAAAATGATGACGACGGCGACGACGACGATGATGATGATGATGATTCCGAGTGCTCGTGGAACTCACACAAACATAACTTCATCAAAGTGGAAAAAAGTAGTGACCATTGGTCATCGGATGAGTTCCCATTTAAAATAATTGGGTTGCACCCATACAAAGAAGTCCTCATCCTTGAATATCAAGGTGGTAGGACGGTGGGGTACCATCTCGACACGTCAAGAATGCAATACTTATGCGAGAGAAACTTAATAGAAACCTTGCAACCAGGTTGTGGTATAGACATTGCATTCCCTTATCGACCATGTTATGACGACAAGCTCCCCAGCGTTGAGGGTATAGAATTGCTGCACTAGCCATCTAGACCAAAAGTCCGAACTGATGGAAAGGGGCTAGGCAATATATTTATATTCAACACTCCCCCTCACGTTTAGGTTATTTTAGTCCTTAGCGTGGGATAGGAGCGGGCTGCAGGATCTTTTATTCTTTTTTTTAATCCGCGTGAGCGGGGTCTTGAACTCGAGACCTCTTGGCTCTGATACCATATAGAATTGCTGCACTAGCCATCTAGACCAAAAAAATCGAACTGACGGAAAGGGGCTAGTCAATATATTTATATTCAACAGAGGGTATTTGTGTCACGATGCTGGTCATGTAACTTCATAGCAACAAGAATAGTTGTGTTCAATATGATATTATACAAATACTGTAATTTGTCGTAAAATGTATTTTGATTTGATTTTACGTTAAGTTGGTCCATCAATCTCTGCGTTTTGTGCATTCAAACTTTACTTGTAGCTCTTTCATCACACAATTTTGGTATTTAGTTTTGACAAATTATTTCGTGAAAAGAAAGAAAAAAACTACACAAGGGTGACCGGACGATATGTATATGTCATTAACGTATATATTCCTTTCAAAATTTAGTATAGTGTGCATTCTCCGGAAATTAATGCTCAAAAAATGATACTCCCTCCGATCCATATTAGTGGGCATAGATTTGTCTAAATTTATATGTATCTAGTTAAGTATTTAGACTAGATACATGTGTATCTAGACAAAGTTGTGTCCACTAATATGGATCGGAGGGAGTACCACAAAATATTCCGCCACATAAGGCCCGCATCTTAGTGCGGATTCTTTATTTTTTATGTTCTCCTTTCCCTTTGATTCCCGTTCTCCATCGCCTTCTACTCTCGTCGGCCAGCCTCTAAGCCTCTAGCCTGGCAACTGCCATAACCAGCCTCCCCAAGCCTGCCCCTCTCTCTCCGCGCCTCTCGCCTCCTAGGCGAGGCTGTGTCAATCTAATGGCTACGGCCATGGCTCCTTCCGCTCCTATGTCGCTGCCTTCTCTGCCACCGCTCCAATGTTTGTGTTCATCTCCGCCTCCGCAATTAGCGCGTGATTTTATCAAAAATCAACCGGAATGGGGCGGCACAATGGAATATGTCGTGGATTTAGAAGGTGTGCCATAGTTTTGCCGGAATAGTTGTCGTTCAAACGGTTGTTGAGCTAAAATCTCTTGTCCGCCAACCATACGGTGGTTTTTTGTATATGCAAACAGATCCACCCCCGATATTTCACGTTGGAGGTATGATAGCCTTTGTTTTGAGTATACACGATTTTTGTTTCATACGAGATGGCCCTTGTTTGTGGTACCTGCAAGAGTTACTCTAATAATATCCATTAATCTCCGTAGGGGATAAAAAACTTTTCGTTAATGTTTATTTTTAAATTTCCAGGACTAAAATATTCTAAAAAAATATAGAACATGTCATGTATGTTAGAATACGTATACATGTATGACTTAGTAATATAATAAGATTTTAGAGTTCATCTTGTATTCAATGTCATAGTTTTTTTATTCCGCAAATGTTATACTCCATATATACCCCACAAAGGGTCCGATCAATACAACAACGAAATATTAGTTGGGAGTGCCGTTGCAAACGGAGCTTGGCTCTGATGGTTGGGTTCCCTGTGGTGGAACCAGCCCACCCAGGTTCAAGTCCTAGACTTGGCATGGGCGTTTGCATTTACCTGGATTTATTCCAGGATTATCCGGCGCTATTCTTTCAGTGGTAGGTGACGTGCCCGTCAACAGCGAGGCGCCTGTGGTGACTTCGTCAACCTCAAGATCTGCCGGCTCAGTCCTTCAGAGGTGCTCATAGGGGTAGGGTGTGCGTGCGTGCGTTCATAGGGGTGAGTGTATGTGCGTATTTGTGAGCGTCTGTGTTGTACTGTGTTCTCAAAAAAAAGTTGGGAGTGCCGTTTTGGCTCTCAGGCTCATGCTCCTGCTCGGAAAATAATAATCAAAAAGTAGTTAAATATTTCGCAAATTAATGAAAAAAACTGGTGACGAATATATATAAGCGTTCTAACTACGTGCCAAGTTTCGTGATGAAATGACATGTGTGGTGCTTTGTGCCGAAAAACAAAATCAGTGCTCTAAAAAATATAGTTTTTAATCAAAAAAATTCAGTGATTTGTTTTTTGCACAGGCGCCACAATTATCATTTCACCACGAATATTGGTACTTATGTAGAACAATTGTATATATATGTTCGTCACCATTGCACGGCACCTGGTCTCGCTAAAACATTGGTTCCATAGATTATAGATTAGATTAGGTCAATTTCAAAATCTGAATCTCATAGGTTATATCCAATTTAGCCCCAAAATAAATCGCTAGATGATCTAGACATCTCTCAAAATCAACCGCTAGATGATCTAGACAGCATTCAAAATCCGGTGAACAGCCGTACAAAATTCGGCACTTGCAAGGTGACGCACAACTACGGCGGCAAAGATCCGCCTCGAGTCCTCGGCTCCAAAGATAGCACGCCACGCAGGAGCTTTCTCCTCGCAGATGCATCGATCAACAGCATGTGGTGCAGCTAAAAAGCACGGAGCCCCACGGAAGATCCGAAGATGTACACGCATCGACCATGGAACCGGCTTCAAGTATGCATCAAGGTCCTCTACTCCACAAGCACAAGCGTCGGGCGCATGACCAACGGCAACACCAGGGTTGCACGACAAGATGTTGCACATCACTTCCTCACCGAGCCGGCTCGTATTGCGGGATCGCGGGAGGGCCCACATGCCGTCGTCGACTTTGGGAAACTCGCACTCATGTGATTTCCTCCAAGCCGACTCCCTTGACCTCCCGAACGCCGACAAGCCGTGTAAGTCGAGCCGTACCAATCTGCATGGCGTCAAGCCGTACTACACCGACCCAAACCACGACATCAAGTTATATTGACTACGCCAGGCTACAGTCTAAGATCTTCACCGAGCACATTGAGAACGAACGTGGATTTTGCTCATCCCTAAGGGCGCCCTCCCCCAATCTGGGCCGTCGGATTTAGCGATCCGACGGCCAGGATTTACCCTTAGGGCTCCCGACGGCAGCAGTTTGCAGACATCATGACAAAAGGGCTCCCGACGGACATTTTTCAAGAATTCCGATCCAGTCTTTGCGTCTTGACAGCCGACGTCACGACTGCGGGGGGTGTTAGGATATACTGTATAGTGTATGTGTGCGTGTGTATTTCCCTGTACCTAGTCAAGCACACGCACACCACCCCTCCCACGTTGAGCACTAGCTAGACCAGATCGTGGGCATCACACGATGGCACAAACAGTTGAGGACAACCTGTATTTAAACACTACCTCTGCTGAATAACAAATCGTGTTGAAACCTCTCCTCTGTCTATCTCTCTTCAACACGTTCGTCGAAATGCCAACTAGGTGAAAGTTTCATCATTTTTCTTTGAATTCCTTTTGTTCACATATGTTTGTGCAGTGTCGTTGCTAGATGCTCGATGAAGTTGTTCAAATTTGAGCTCTCTATATGTTGATTTGAAAGAGCACCATTTTGACCATTTGAGCTGTGTATATGTCAATTTGTGGTGATAAAGCTTTCGAGAGTGTCCAGAAACTGTACCCAAAAAATGTTGATTACTAAATTTGATGATATTTTCCACTTTATTTGTTACTCCGTATTGAAGTTTCAGTTATATGTCATTTTGGTAGCTTCTTTGGTGCATGCCAATTCCTTTAGTCTTTTCTAATGTTCTGAAACCTTGTTTTCCTGGTTGCAGAACGCTCACAGAAGTTTTAGGAGAGAGTGCTCAAGGGAAGAATGGACTGAGTTCGCAACACTTGTCAGCTCAACTGATGAATGTCTTCATTATTTGCTTACTTGTCCAGACAATAGATGGTATCTCCTTTCCCATACAAGGTAATAATTTGTTCAACTGATCTGTATGGTTCAATACCACGTTGCTAAGGGAAACACTGATGTTGTGTTTTTAAGTTGTAGAATCGACAACAGCAGATTCCAGTCCTTTGATGAAAAATTATCAATTTCGATCCATGTTGTTTATATTTTTCCTCTAAAGCCAAGGTTATTGTTTCTCTTCTCGATAATTGAGGTTCAAACCTTAGCTCCAAGAATGAATATTCAGTGTCTTCTGATCGTTTAACGATGGTAATGCAAATTATATGTACCCGAGGAGCTTCGTAAGGTAATCTCATATTCTTGTTTTTATTGTTACATGTATTATTTACTTATTACCTTGCTGATGATATCTGACTCGTTCTTCTTAATTTTGTTTTAGTCAACAATTTTTCTTTTGCCTCATGCGATATGCTTTATCTTTGCCCCAGGTGTTTCTTGTAAATCACTATGGGTTCTATTTTTGTTGAACAGTAAGGGTGTCAACGGATATATTGTTGCTGTCACTCTGATAAATGAGCCTCTCTCACCACTAAACTTGAACCCTTGGCTGCTCTTGTAGAACTTCTAAACCTGGTGTGAATGCCTTACTGCCTTTCTTCAAAACGCATGTGTGCCTGTCTACTTTCCGACTAGATTACCACATAGCCAATTCTATTCGCCTATAGGCTAAATGTAAGCTTGCAGCCTGTGTGCCCTTAATTATGACTGTCTGTGAGCATCCATATTGCTTCTGTCTTAATTTATGTGTCGTTATACGCCATATCAGATAGTTAAAAATCTTGTTGATTGTAGCTGCCTCATGAGCCGTGATTCTGTTGAAAATCGAGGGAAATACCATGTGAGGAATTATCTGGCTGACGAATGGATACCGTAGTGAGAACACAAAAATCATTAGCCAGACCGTACATGCACGACATGGGTGGTAAGAGGCTGACAACCATTGTTCTTAGCATACAGTATGCGCTGCATGAGCACATGTTCTCTTCATCTATAGACTCATTCTCAAGATTTAGGTGTATCTACATGGGCTTGTATTTAGCTTACCGTTATGTTTGTTCTTCTCTTATTTTGAAGCAATCCTGATTCCTGTAGAAATGGACGAGGACAACGAGCCTGGTAATTTGTCTCCCTTCCTCATGATCTGCCTCCTCATTCTCTCTCACTCTAACTAATCCCCGCACATTCTTATCTTTGTTTGTGCAGACTCTGTTCTTTTATCTATGCCTACAAGGTATTTGAAAAAACCTGCAGGGTAATAGTAATCTATGTCATATCTTTGCACTGTTGTTTACTCAATAAATTCTTATTTGTTCAGAATAAGAGATGAACTAATCTAATCATGTTTGCCATCACGTGAGATTCTATTCTCTCCTATGATCCCTATGTCCCTTGTATGTTTGTTGCCAATAAAAATCTATCGGTTTATTACGGGTCAGATAAGTGGGTACTGAGGACAAAGATGACCACGGTCCTAAGAGGTGCATGTTCTTACTTGTGCTTCTCCTTTTGTTTGCCCTAGCCTTATGTGTGCTCCTTCTTTGTCTTAATTATGTTTCTTTCTCTTCAGCAACAAGCCCCTGGCCGGAAGGGAGGGTTCAAAGAGGTGCATGTTGTTAATTGGTTGATGTGGCCAATACGTCTGCTCGTATCAAATCCTGTTCTGCCACGATAGGGCAAAAGCCCCTGCCGGAAGACAAGGCTGCTATTGCAATTTGGGAATGCACAGCTCTGAAAAAATGGTGGAGTACATACGTACATGTGTGACTGCACAAATGTATGCTCATCGGAAACTTTTTTTGTTTTGTTTTCAGATGCTGTTCATTTTAATAGTGCTATTCAATGGCTAGCTATTTATGTTTGCTAAACCTTGAAAATTGTTTACTAATGCTGATTCTGAACACTTGCTCAGTATGGAACTCCCTTACAAGAACCTGGTGATGTAGCAGCTCTGAAGTATCAGGCAGTGGAAGGTCGTTACTATCCATCTGGACAGGTGGCATGGAGTAAAAGTGTTTGCATGCCAAGTTCTCCGGTAAAAAATGGAGATTATGTGGTAGTGGACATCTGAATTTCTCAAGGACACACAGAATGTGAATTTGCAATATAAAGTCCAGAACAACACTACTACTTGCAAATTGACAACACATGTGAGTGGTCCAAGCACAGATGACACTTATTCAAGCACAACGATATTTCACAGATGGTATTTATTCAAGCAAACCAATATTGCAGATAATGCATCAAATTTGGATCCCATTCACTAGATTATTCTGAACAATATGACCCCATGTATTTTTCCCTGCATCTCCATCTAAATCATTTTCAAGCCAACGGAAAAAATGGGGCACACCATGCAATCCTAAATTAGCAAGCCCGGCTTTGTCAGTTCAGGAAGATATGTAACTTAGTCCCAGGCTAACACATTACATTGAAGAAGGAATTGTTCCCAAGTCTCCAGCCCTTGAAGTTGGCCACCAGAAATTTGAAACAGCCTGGGCTGTTGTTTGTTTTGTTCCTAAGGTTGGTTCTTCAGAAGCACACACTCAGGGCAATGGGCCAAGATGCCATTAAGCTTCATGCTGTGTTTGGATGCAGCGAATTGGGCATGGAATTGAATCTGCAATGGAAAACCAAATCCACCAATTCAATGGAATACCACAAATCCTGTTTGGATGCGCTTGGTATTCAGCTATAGAATTCACGTTTCAATGGAATACCAAATCCTGTTTGGATGTCACATGTGTGGAAATGAGAGTATTTTTGACTTTGAACAATATAACCTCTGTAATATGCATAAAAATATTTCATGGAACCAATATGCATAGCACAAATTCGTATTAACATGGCAGCATTTACATGGAACCAATATGCATATGCATAGCACAAATTCATAGCAACATGAAACAATTAACATGGAACCAATTTGCAATTTCTGTGCACAATTAGTTGTTGCTGCCACAAATAAATGGTCCACAAAGCAATCCTAACATAACATCCTAACACAGCAATCCTAGCACAGGTCAGGAAGGAGGAGCTTTGTTCGCAATTAGTTGTTCCCCATGGCGGACGCGAGCAGGTGTGTAGCCTGGCCAACGAGGCGAGCAGCTGAGGACCATGCCCGGCAACAACCCGGCGCTGCCGCGGCGGCTGCTCTTCGCGTCCTCGTCCGCCGGCAACGAGCTGTATTCGGCCCGCGACGAGCACGGCGGACATGGCCCGCGACGAGCACGGCGGCCGGCGACTGCGGGAGGGGATGCGGCCATGGGGAAGGGCGGGATGGGGAGAAGGGGATGCGTACCTGCTCGGTCCAACAACGGCGGCGGAACGAAGGCGGGCGGCGCGGGGAGGAGCGGTGCGAGGATAAGGCCTGGAGTGCGAGGTGTGTTTCCGAACGCGTTTCCGAGCTCCAGACCTCGGAAACGAGTCGCGTGTTATTTTTCTGGGTCGGTACCCCCCTCGTGGAATTGGCCCAACAATTCTAGGTTCAATGCCTAGCACATCCAAACAGCGGAATTGGGCCCTCAATTCCAGATTCCCCAATTCAGAGATGAATTCTGTGCATCCAAACACAGCATCAGGGGAAAGTGCAAATTTTCTGCTGGGGTCACTGAAATTCTTGGTTTACCCGCAGAGAAGGTATTGGCTCAGACTCAAGCATAGGCAGGAGAGCCTAGCGAAGTAAACAATATCTCATTTCCCATGATGAACACATTGAATCTGTTCAAGTAAAGCTCAAATAACACTGCCGCAATCTGTTTGATACTGAGACGTGATTTGTATGCAAATCGAATTGTACATGACGACAATTAATTTGCGTCACTAAATTGTTTCACACTTTGACATGTCTTTTCTTCATGTAGTTTTATATAACTCGCTTGCATGTAATTATTCCTCTCTTAATTTTCTCAGTTTAGTTACCCAATAAATAGTCCAAAATCAAGATAATGACATTGATATTGGCATTATACATGCAAGAATTAGACTGCAAATGACCAGCAAGGAGGCGTAATTGGTGAGGTGATTAGGATGCATATGACCGGCTAGGAGGCGCCCCGAGGGGCGCCCCAGCCTCTAGTCTATGAGAAACCATCTTGGCATGCACTAGCCACATGTTACGCCGGTGTGGAAAGAGATGTAATTCTTCATTGATTTCTACGACAACACAAGAAATCAATGATGATTGTTATTCTGAGTGCTCGAGGAACTTAGGTGAACATAACTTTATCAAAGTGCACGAATCATTTTTTGTTGCCCTTGTTTCTTTGACATGATCCCCTTATAAAGAAGACGCATTGTCACTTCCACATGTATAGTTCACGGAAATGATAGATGGCCGAATATTACGTGCTACCGTTGTCCACGGGAGTTTGAATTGGCTTTGTACTTTTGTTATCGATCTAATTATTTTGGCAAAACTATCTGATGGAAGAAACCATGACCACACGATGGAAGACCGACGGTGTGGATGGATGGTATCCAAACCCCTGTATTCTTTCTAGTGTCAAGATAGAACAGGAGCAAAAGGAAACGCGAAAATTTCCGTTCAACTTGGAAACGCCCGGCGGTTTCGGCGCCTCCGCTCTTGCCCTTCTCCGGCGCCGGTCCAGGAGGATGAGGACGTCGATTTCGAGGTCAGCTACAGCGGCGACGAGAGCGGTCCGGAGCGCTCGGGGGATGGCTCGGAGTCGGAGGAGGGAGGTTTAGGCTCGTTGTCGGGAGGAGGAGACGGATGTAGAGGACGGAGAAAGGTCGGATGAGGAGGGCTCGGAGGAGGAGGAGGAGTCGGGTCGGAGGAGGGGAGAGCGTCGCGGATGGATGCGGGCCGTCCGTGCCGGCTAGGGTTCCCGGCGGCGGCGTGGCGGCGGCGACGGAGAGGGCGGCCAACACGCCCACTTGCCCCGTGTGTATCGAGCCCTGGACCTCCGAAGGCAAGCATCGCATCAGGTGAGGCCGAACTGCTCCATGATTATTGCCTTGTTTGCTTTCGCTAGGTTACTGTTGTCAATAAGTTACAAGAACAAGTGTGCTTTGGAAGTTTGTTTCGGAATTAGAATGGACTAGAAATTGGAACTTGCAATGTTGTTTCAATGGTACATGGTTGCAAATCAGCACTATTGTCGACGTTGCTAGTTCCAAATGACTATTGACTGAAACTGGGTTAATTTCCCCCCCCCCCCCCCCCCCCCCCAATGTTCTCATGGATATATTTTTCAATGACTATTGACTGAATTGAATTAGAGTTTACTTATGTTGATCCATGGATACAATGCGCAAATGGCTAACTAGGTAATATATTCTATGTTGCAGTTGTATTCCTTGTGGGCATGTCTATGGCAGATCTTGCCTGGAAAGATGGTTAACGCAGCGTGGTAACGCTAGTGCGCCGGTACGTATACCAGATGAGTTTTAAGTTTTGAATAACTGCGTGTGCATATCCTTCTGTGCAATCAGCCAATCACATTGTCCACTGTGTTGTTTGCTAGTGACCTCAATGTGCAAGAAGGTTTAAACATAAGGACATCATCAATATCTATGCACCGGAGGTTGTGGTTCAAAATAATTATCTTGAAAAGGTTGGTTGTGATACTTCGGTTTTTCTGTATATTTTGTGTGGCCTGAACTGAACATTGTTGCATTTATGCAGCAATTAGATGAAAAGGTTGAATCCCTTGCGGAAGTGGTAAGTATATCTTTATGTAACCTGAGAGCTTTTTTAGTCTCTTGCCTGGTAATTCTTTTCAGTCATCACCAGAGTAAAAAGCAAAATGCTTTTCTCTTGGAGATTTGTATTGGTAACTTCATGCTAACATTTGTTTCTTCTTGTTGTTGTTGTGTTATTATGGTCCAGAAACAGGGGAAGTTACTAGAGGAGATAATTGCTGAGAAGGTATGCTATAGGTTGGTTGTGATACTTCAATTTGTCTCTATATTTTGTTTGGCCATGAACTGAACATTGTTGCATTTATGCAGCAATTATTGTCTTCTGAGGAAAAGGTTGAATCCCTTGCGGAAGTGGTAAGTACTATATTTATGTAACCTTAGAGCTTTTTTAGTCTCTTGCCTTGTAATTCTTTTCACGACGAACCATCGGTTGTCAGACACAGCATTAACTTCTGACTTTCGCCACACACGTCTCTATATTGAGAACACTCTGGTTTCACACTCGTCGCGTTAAGATGGCATAGGACATACAAACGTCACACACATCGCCTACCCACGCCCGTGCTAATAAGAACCGCTCCCCGTCCGCTCACACAGTGACACACCCGGCTCCGACACGGCTCTCTACCGCACACATAGTCACTCACCCACCGCTGGCGATAGAGCGGACAAGAGGAACAAATGAAGCCATGGCAGATCAACTGCAGGAGAAGGATGTCGTAGTCCACGACGCGTCCAACCCAGCGCATCGGGTAAACTTCATGAAGCGTAAACGTCAGTTTCCCAGTCTACTACTTACATTTTCCCTGATATAACGCTGCCGTCATATTTTCAATTTACATATCAAAGAGGACCCTCTCCAATGGTGTATCCCCACCGAAGTATACTACACGCCAGAAAACCTCTGTGATGCATCCTCACCTATCTCACCGACCTAAGTACATGTCGAAGAAGAGACCTTCTCAGCTCCCTCTTACTGACACGTGAGAACTGTGACGTAAAATAGTGTAGTGGATATCGCTTGTGAGCATCGACTAATAATGCCTAAACATTATTATTTTTATTGTCAAGCACGAGTGTTCCACGGCTCGAGAGATCGTAGAAGCCAGCGCCTTACAAATCGCGAACCTACAGTAAGCCTTGCGCGATGAGAGGGCACGTATCAAGGAGACCGAAAACCTCCGGACGGTTGCACAAGAGATCTGCCAAGCACTGGGGCCGACCGACACGACACCTTCCGCTCGTCCAAAAGTTACAACTCGTCTCAGCGACAATTGAAGAGAGGCACCGCTCAGACCTACGACTTTGGACCCAGCATCGCACTTGCCATGACAAAGGCATGGGACCCGGGCTTTAACGCGGAGAGGCCAGCGATAGAAAATCAAGAGGGTGATAAGGCAGGCGGTAACCTCAAAGAAGTTCGCCCCGCACTCACGTTGGTCGCTGATGTTGTCTCAGCAAGCCTCTCTGATCAAGAGATCCAAAGCCGGCTTCACTAAAACCTATATTCATGCAGTCGGGCCTTCCTTTTCTAGACGTGGTGTACCTACTATTTCTTCCAGATGTAAAATAAACGCAAGCATTTCAAGCATTAAAGGCAGGAAACCTACGTCGTATTAGGATGTATCCTAACAGTGATTAAATTCTTATAAAAAAGAACCAGTCGCTGGCTTTCTTCGAAACTTCATGGATCACATGATTAGGAAACTAAGGAATAGAAAAAACACAGGAACGTCATTTGGGTGAAAACAGGAAAAACACAAAAAATGGCTCAATTCTACGCGAATGAATGTAAAAAAGAGGTTAGAGTGGATGTTGAAATTCCTATAATAACGGGGTGTAAGAATGCAATTCATAGGAAGTTTAGGTGTGTCGCCATCCGATGGCGCTGACTCCCTGGAGTCGGCGCGCCGTCGGCAACGTCCCGTCGATCCTCGACAGCGAAAGCAGTACCAGCGACAAAAAAGGCATACCTCGCTTCACGATGCGCATCGGACTTGGGTGTCTTCTTACCCATGGATTGAAATACTCCATTATACCTGACCTCCCAATGAACAGGGGATTACAAAAGACCTCCCAATGAACAGAGGACTACAAAATAGATTTATGCCATGTGACATAGGCAAGAACCCTTTATTATCCTGTTCCATGCCGAACCGTTCTACACTTTGTCAATGTATGTACTCTGGCTTAATCCTATTAGCCTCTCTAATCTATCTTTATAGATATAGGCATGGCTTAAAAATCCAAAATAACTATTCATCGAAATGTCACGAATATATCTGCGGAGGTTGGTCATGTCGGCTCATAGAACCGAAGGTCGGAGAGGCTGGGTCATGCCGGATCCCTGGAGTCGGCATGACCGCCGATTCGTTATAGTAGCAAGCGTACCAGGCAGAACGATTTCGGGCCATCTTCGGTCCTCTTAATCGTGTCTCTCTATTGGTTTACTTCTACAGTTCGTTGGATCCCCATTCTCTTCTCCTGCACTACCGTGTCGGCTCGGTGAGGAGAGGATTGTGTACATCTAATCACGTACGCGCAGTCGCCGTCTTACTACCCTCAACAAAATGGTGTAGCTGAGACGAAGAACCGGAATCTTATGGATATGACAAAGTCCATGTCGCCGGCTTTTCCGTCTTAATGCACTGTCCGATCACGCCGACTTCCAAGAGTCGGCGTAACCCAATCCGCATAGACGAACCGGCATGCCAAGCACATGGATGTTAAGTGTGGCGTCGTCTTCGTACCTTGTCGGCGCAGGGTGTGCTCCTGGGTATCTCTTAGCACATAATAACCTTAATTCAAATCGTTGATACGGAAAGAGATCCCGAAGTGGACGAATAGCTAGGTAAAATATTTATGCGCCACACGTTTCATTCGGGTGCGATTTACTCAACTCGAAATAAAATAAAAAATACTACTATTGTCCATTAGACACACCAAGCACAACAGAGGAGAAACCTCCACTGGGCTAACCTAGCATAACATAGGAGAGCTAACCTATGGTGACGTTCCTATGAACTAACCTAGCACAATAGAGGAGAAAAGTCCACTGGACTAAACCCTTTCGACGCCGATCAAAGCGATAGATGACATGGTTGACCGCGGGGTCAAGTGCTCACGGTTTCGACAAAAAATGCAGCACCGGAGCATCGGAAGGAATCCCGTGATAAATCGGTTAGCACACGGCCTAAAACTAGCAGGCCTGCATACGGAGCATGTCGGCTCCCTCCAGTCGGCATAAACCCACATTGGATATACCACGGGTTTTTTGCCTTCATATGCTGGAGACAATACACGCACGTACCAGATAGAAAACGGGCAGTGCTGAGCATCCCCGGGGTATTAGGGGGCAAAAATCCCGAGGGTCGAGCGCTTGACACCTGTCCCGTCCGCTTTCGCTAGGGGCCACCGACGGTACGCGCATGTGAGGGTCGCGCTGTTTGCGCCGACAACACGGGAAAAAAATCCCCCACAACCACCCGCCACCGCTGCGGCGCTAGGCCACCTGTCGAAGGTCGAAAAGGGCTGCGGCGAGGAGCACGTTGCATAGAGGCCTCCTCGCCGGAGAAGACGTCGATCCTGCAGCAATATCTACGAACCTTGGCTGGCAGCACCGCCGGTACCCAACTCCGGCCATCGCTGACACCCCTCGGCGGCGCCCCCATCGACAGCTTGAAAGGCCTTAAAATATTCTGCTGCAAACCATATGTCGTTTTGCATCAGAAGGCGAAGAAAATTGCTACCAAAAATCTAAGGATTTGCACCTCTGGAATTTTATAAACAAGAAATTTGCTACAATTGTTCGAAGAATTTGCATTAAAACTGTGAATTTTTTGCTACAAAACTTTCAAACATTTGCACAACATTAAGATAACATGTATCACAGCAGAAATTTGGTACCACTGTTCTGTGGATTTGCATCAAAAGGGTGGAAATTATGCTACAAAAGATCTCAGAAATTGCACCATATCAAGAAAAAAGGACAAACAATCATCGAATTTTTTTGCTCTCGCAGCCATGGCAGCACGGCAGCACCGCCGCCGACTTACGGGAGCACCACTGCCCTCCCATGGCAGCACCGCCGCCGACTTACGGGAGCACCGCCCTTGAGGGCAGGTAGCGGCGCCGGCCGCCGCTCGCAGCACCGCCACTTGCACTCCTCGTAGCAAAACTCCGGCTGGCCGGCGCAGGCCGTCCACCTGCAAAACCGCTGGGTCGCCAGGGCCGCCGTCCACCAGAGTCCCCTTGACACCATCCTCCACGGAAGCTCAGCCCCCTCGAGCTCGAAGCCTCGACTTCGTTGGCCTCGATGTCGGCCGCGACTTAGTAGGTAAATAGGGTGGGGCCCTATGTGCGGCTGCGCGGTGGGATGCCAGTGGCAGTGGCGGTGGCGATGGGCGGTGGGCGGCGGAGGACGCCGTGGCCTGGTCCCGGTGCGCGACGGCGGCAGTGCCGCAATGCGTGTGTCTCCATGGCTGCAAATTTGGGAGAAACAGGGAAGGAAAGGAGAGGGGCAGTGCACGATGTGCGGTTGGGAAGGGATAAGGTGCGTTCAGCGGTCGGTGTGGGCCCCACGGTGGACGCGTGTCACGAGCAGATGGGGGAGGACGCACCCCTCACGATCCCCCGGATGAAAACTAGCGTTTTCCATAGAAAACACCGTTCTGAAGCCGACTGGACGAACCGGAAGGGGTTCGACCTTAGTAATGTCGACCAACTTTTTTTTTTTGCACCTCCTTATAGGGATATACAAGATGTAGTATCTGATCAGACTCACAGACACACACACCACACCCACGCACACCACACTCACACTCACACCACTGCTGAGAGGCTAATCTAGACCTACACTATATATCCCGCGCGTCTGGTACGGGAATGACTTTGTGGCAAACAGACGGCGAACTCGAGACATTATTGACGAACACTGTTCACTGAACAGTGCGCCTGCTACTGTTCCTAGTGAACAGTAGCCGGGGTGAGGCACCCGTAAATCGCTCCCTAGTGGAGTCGATCCCGGGCGGGCAGGATGCGCACCGGCAGTCCCTACCAACGCGCCACGGCGCGCCCGCTGTCGACCAACCTTTTCCCGAGCGTGCATTTAAGACGAGCCACGCCTTATTGGTTTTTTTTTTTGAAATGTAACACAACTTCTATTAACCAACCTGCACAGCCAAATCGCTGGCAACAAGAATTTGGGCGAAGGTAGGAACATGGCCCGGCCATACAGCTTGGGGTTCCATTACCATCTTCGCACCATAACACGTAAGAGCATCAGCTAACTTATTACATGCCCGTGGGCAGAACGAAATAGAAAACGAGCTAAAGTTTAAGAAAGCTTGAGCTTTAATCTCCCGAAACAGCACACCATTTGGTGAAAGGTCATAATCCTTTGACGTGATTGCTTTGACAAGCATCTGAGCATCCGTTTCAACTTGCACCCTCTGCATACCGTAGTCTTGAGCTAATAACAAGGCTTGGAGACAGGCTTCCGATTCAGAATGGAGAGCATCTTGTACATGATTCAGTCTACCTGCAGCTGAGAAGCATAGATCACCATCAGCATCCCGCGCCACCACACCCCATCCTCCTGAACCATCTGCATCGAAGAAGCTACCATCGATATTTATTTTAATCACATCCGCCACAGGGGGTTTCCATCCTTCCACTTTGTTGGCCACTGGCTTCATTGGCTTACTGAAGAAATCCTGAAATTCCAAAGCTGAGCGCCTTATTTGTAATAGGACCTGCTCATGTGTGAATGTTTTCCCTTCTGCATTTATTTTATTACGAGTACACCACCAGTTCCAGCACAGAGCTATAGCCAGTAGCTTCTTGTTACCCGTGGCTTGAAGGATATTCTCAACTAGATGTCTCGGGTCCTCAAATTGAGCCCACTCACGTCTCTGTTCTTCTAACTGTAGTTCCCTCCACAACTTTTTCACAGGTTTGCATTTGAGTAACATATGAGCACCATCTTCATCTAGTCTATGGCAGACCGGGCATATTGTCTCCACCTTCACTCCTCTATGAACCAGATTTTGACGTACAGGGAGAGTATTATGAGCTATCCTCCATAGGAATTGTTGGATTTTCAAAGGACAAGGGGCCTTCCAAATAGCCTGCCAATTAAACAGATTTCCATCAGAAGTACCTTGCTCACCTGTATCCACACTCGCCAGCCTTCTACTGAATTTGTACGCCGATTTCACTGAAAAACACCCCTTCTGGTCCGGGAACCAAGCCCAAGTATCATCCATGTCAGGTTTAATTGGCAGAGCTAGGATAAGCTTTGCATCTTGATGGTTGAACATATCATTAACCATCTCAACATCCCAACCGCCCCGGAACAGATCCATTAGCTCGTCTACTGTTTGTGCAAGAATGTTCCCTCTTGGAGTTATTGGTGTACGTGACCAATCTCTCGGCAACCAGGGGTCCAACCAAATATTGATCGAGGTCCCATCACCAACTCTCTTGATCACCCCACTTTTAATCACCTCCAAGTCTTTTAGGATACTCCTCCATGAGAAAGCTTCAGCACAAAGCAGGAACAAATAGGGTGAGATGGGATCACCTTGCCTAAGACCTCTTTGGGGCACAATCTCCTCAGTCAATGAACCATTGAACCTGAATCTGTACTTAACCGTTGAGCAGCATCTCATAATTAATTGTACCCACTGCTCCGCAAACCCCATCTTTTCATCATAGCCTCCAAAAAATGCCATTCTACTCGATCATAGGCCTTACTCATATCTAGTTTCAGCGCTGCATATCCAGTTGCTCCACTTCTCTTGTTCTCCATAAAATGAGTCACCTCATAGGCTAACAAAATGTTATCTGTGATAAGCCGTCCTGGCACAAAAGCACTCTGGTTTGGAGATATTATATCATGAAGAATAAGTTTCAGTCTGTTTGCTAGCACTTTGGAGACCAACTTGTAAATAACGTTGCACAAACTTATTGGGCGCAAATCTTTCATTCTCTCAGGATTTTTTACCTTTGGTATCAAGACCACACAAGTTTCATTCCATCCGGGAGGAATCTCATTACCATTGAGCACATGAAGAACCTCCTGCGTGACACGATCACCTATGAGATGCCAATATGTTTTATAAAAGACTGCAGGCAAACCGTCCATCCCCGGCGCCTTCAAATCTCCTATGCACTCCAACGCAGCCTTGACCTCCTCAGCTGAGAATTCTCGTATGAGAGATTCATTCATCTCGGGAGTAACACTTTGGAACACATGTTGAAGTAGCTCATCCGTACGTGTACCTGCATGTGAGGTGAATAAATTACGAAAATAGTCAGTAATCACTGCCTCCATCTCCTTCTCTTCCACCACCACGCCTCCATCCTCTTTTCTTATTTTTTTAATCCTGTTCCTTTTCCTCCTCTCTGATGCATGCGAGTGGAAATATCTCGTGTTTCGGTCTCCATTTGCAAGCCAGTCCGCGTGCGAACGTTGTTTCCAATAAACATTTCGTTGTTCCTCCGACCGATCAAGTTTATAACGTAGAATATGTTCCCTATTCACTTCCTCCTGTGAAATAGCCTTCTGTCTACATATCTCCACTTCTTTTTTCAGCCTTGCAATCCGCTTTTCCAGATTTCCCAAGGAAGTATGACTCCAATGCTTCAGATCACCAGCAACACCCCTCAAAGCTTCAGCCACAGAAATTGTAGGGTTTATAGTTTCTCGACTCCACGCATTTTCCACCACAGTGTTACACATATCTTCGCCCAACCAGTTGGCCTCAAACCTGAAACCCACACATTCCCTTCGCCTTCCATGCCTCCTTGCTACCTCATCTTCAGGATGAATGATGATGGGACGATGATCCGAGTGACGCGGTTCCCCATTTACCACTCTATAATTTGGGAAACAACTACACCATTCCGGTGTCGCCACTGCTCTGTCTAGTCTCTCTCTAATATACTTACTTGCATCATGGCTGTTATTACGCCATGTAAACGGGTCCCCCATGAAACCCAGATCATGTAAATTACAGTCCTCCAAAGCTGCCTTGAAACGGTCCATATATATTTGGGGCCGAGCCGCCCCTCCCTCTTTTTCACATTGGACCAGAATTTCATTAAAATCCCCTGCACATATCCACGGGAGATCACTATGGTGTTTTATCGTACTTAGCAGCCTCCAAGTAGCTTCTCTATCTTCCAACTTTGGTTCCCCATAGATGCCGGTAAATCTCCATCTAAAACCATCGGCCTCCGTAATCTCCGCATCTATGTGGTACTTAGAGACCATACCTGCCTTCAACTTGATATCGCTCCTCCAGAACAAAGCCAAGCCTCCCCCTGGCCCTGACAGTCCTTCACACGCATACCTGTCAGACCCATCTTCCACCTCAACCAACCTATCCTCTTACTATCGAGTTTTGTTTCCGATAGGAAGAGAATATCGGGGTCCTCCTTCTTCTGGAGATCCAGAAGACCATTAATTGCCGGGCCATTCCCCAAACCCCGACAATTATATGATGCAATTCTCATTGCGACGCGCGAGGCTGTTCCGACAGCCCCGCTTTCATCAAATTTTGGTTCACATCCTCACCTTTTGCCTTCTTTCCTCTTTCCTCAACGAACTCATCAACATGCATATCGTTTGCATCTCTCTTAGAGCCAGACATTGCACCCACTACGGTTGTATCACCCTTTGTTTTCCTCTCTCTTCTCTTGAATTTTCCAGCTACCTTGCCTGGCACGACTCCCCTAACTCCCTCATGCAGTGGACCAGAACTCGCCAAAGTGTTGTTTTCATGCATTGGTTCAGCTTCCTCCACATCTACCTCTTCATGCTCTAGAGAGTCAGTCTCCACGCCAACTTTCTCCTTACTGAAAGACAAAGAATTTATCTGCGTCAGAGCAGTTTGTGTATTCACACTGCCTCCCTCCAGAACTATACCCTCCACACCACTATTTTTAGCGAAAACGCAAAGGACCTTTGCGTTTTATTTCATTGGAAAGGTAGAGTTGTTTACAAACCTCCAAAAAGGCGCATTTTCGCTAAAAATTACAATGCTTAGTGCACGTCCCAGGTGGACGGCAAGATAACTCTCAGCCCTAAGGCTCCTGCTTGTGCCCACATCCTGGCTTCCTCCTTGATCTTGACTAGCAGGTCGTGTATGAGGGGTTGTGCTCCTTCGAATACACAGTCATTGCGCATCTTCCAAACCATCCAAGGCGTGAGGAGGGTGATGGAGGCTAGCCCCTTGCGCATTGGCTTGGGCGTGTTCGTCTTGGTATTGGTCCACCATTCATTGAGGGAGCTCTCATGTCGTGGCGCCGCAATTGGAACACGCAACCATGCAAGAACCTCATGCCAGACCTGCCTGGTGAACGGGCACTCCAGGAGGAGATGTCTCATTGTCTCAGGAGACTGATCGCAGAGGAGGCAGCAGGGATGGTGAGGGAGTCCACGTCGTGCCAACCTATCAGCCGTCCAACAACGGTCAAGATTGGCCAGCCAATGGAAAAACTTGACCTTCGGCGGCGCCCATGTCTTCCATGTGAGCTTCCACGCTGGGCAGGTGATCGACCCCTGGAATGTGGCCTGGTAGGCGGAGCTTGCTGTGTAGGTTCCGCTGGACGTCCACCTCCAAATCATCTGGTCTGGTCTGTCCGTGAGAATAAAATTCTCGATCGCCAGCCAAATATGGATGTACTGGCCAATTTCCATGATGCCTACGGTTCCCTGGATGTCCCGAACCCAGGAATTGTCTTGTAGGCCTTCAGCAACAGTTCTTGTCTTGCGTCGACGCTTGGGAATGCAGGCATATAGGGCGGGAGCTAGCTCGGAGATGGCTTTGCCATTGATCCAGCGGTCCTGCCAGAATCGTGCCGTCAAGCCGTTCCCCACCTCCATAGTGGTCGATGCGAAGAACAAAGCACGTTCATGGGCCGAGAACTGCAGGTCTAGGCCACTCCACGCGCGGTTGCTGTCGGTGTGCGAGAACCAGAGCCAGCGTCGGTGGAGAGAAAGTCCCGCGCGCTCCATGTCTTGTACGCCAAGGCCGCCGAGCTCCTTGGGGCAGCAGACCCGACGCCAATTGACATGGCAATGTCCCCCATTGGCAGCAGCACGTCCTGCCCATAGGAACCCTCTCTCTATCTTCTCAATCTGCTTGAGGGTTTTCTTCGAGGGCGCAAAGGCAAGCAGCTGGTGTACCGATATGGCGCACAACACTGACTTAACCATTTCGAGCCGTCCAGCCTTGTCCATCAATCCGGCCTTCCAAGTTGGAAGTTTCCCGGCGATCTTGTCGACGAGCGGCTGCATTTGCGCCGCTGTGGGCCGGCGAAGCGTCAATGGGATGCCGAGGTAAGTTATCGACAGCTCGACAATGGGGCATCCCAAGTTCGCGATGATTGGCGTCACATCGTCGGTATCGCAATGCAGCAGCGACGCCGAGCTCTTGCCATAGTTCACCTTCAGTCCAGAGGCACGGCCAAAAAGGTGTAGTATCTCTTTTACCGCATTGATGTCGCTGGATGTGGAGTGGCAGAATAGGATGACGTCGTCGGCGTATAGCGATATGGATGGCACAGCTCGAGTGGGATGTAGGCGTGCTAAGATGCCCATGTCCAGCGCCCGCATGATGATCTTTCCCAACACATCCACGGCGAGTACGAACAATTGCGGCGACAGTGGGTCGCCCCTGGCGTAGGCCTCGTCTGTGCCAAATGGGAGGGCCGGGCGTTCCGTTCAGGAGGACGCGGGTACTCGCCGATGTGAGCAGAATAGCGATCCATCCACACCGCTATTAAAAGTCAGATTTTTCTGGCTTGCCTTGATACAAGGCTACGACTTTTTCAGAGGAGATGCGACCTCTACTGTTTTGTTCTCCAGTGAACTACTCTTACTTCCTCTCACATCACCACTAATAGCCACTTTTCTCCAAGAATCGCTATCACTTCCCAGCTTACTGTCACGATATGTGAAACCCATAGACTTGTTATTGTTCCCTGCACGCCCATCATTCCATCGCTTGCTTTCAAAACCAGGTACCTTCCTAGAAATAAACGCTCTCAGCCAGCGTCCATACTGCTGCTTCTCACCTCGTTCTAGTTGGATAGAACACCCCTTATCTTCATGTCCAATCACACCACAAGTATAACAAAACTCCGGTAAATACTCATATTCAAAGGGGCACCATCCCTCCTTCCCCTCCTCTCCAAATTGCATCATAACTCCCCTCATCAGAGGTTTTTTAATATTGATCTTCACATGAATTTTCAGATATTCACCTTCAGCTCCTTCATCTTCCCCAGCTTCCACTCCCAAAAACTCACCCACCCTACAGCCAATATTCTCTCCTGTAGCTCTATTCATCATGCCCAACGGGAGACGAAACACACGGATCCAGATCGATACAGTGTTAAAAGCATACTCCTCGATCCTCTTCATAGGGTCAAACTCCTCCATTACAATCAAATCATTGTTCATCATCCACGGGCCCCCCTTCAAAGCCTTCCGTTTCCCTGCTTCTTGTAGGAACGTGATCAGGAACACGTTATCCCTCAATCTCTTGCACCTAATCCCCTTCATCGGACACCACACTCTGCCCAAGGAATTCTCCAGCCCTTCTGCAAAAACTTGCTTCTCCGCCATGACCTTCCCGAGAGCTTTAAACTCCTTCTCACACTCCTTCGGCCCTTCCCCCAAGACGATCTTGATCCCCTTCTGTTCCTCTTCCGACAGGCGCAGGTTTTTCAGCATCCCCTCCATCCTCTCCATGATCGCTCACGAAAACAGAACTCCCTCGAAACTCGAAACTAGGTTAAGAGTTCTACAAACGCAAACCCTAGAACTTACGAAGGGCTTTCGTTGGTGGGACGGTGAAAAAGATGACAGAAACCGGATTCGACTAGGCCCAGGCAGCTGATCGCTACCAAAGCAGAACACGAGGATCCCGACTTTCAGCAGGAATCCTATGAGAAGACGAAGCCGGCACCGAGATTCAAATCGCCCTGGAATCGCCAGAGCGAAACACACGAAACCGTCACCTCAGGACGGACGTTCGCCTTATTGGTTCCATATATGGGAAACCAAGTAGACAGATTGTCGCCAGTGGTCAACAGGTACCTTCGATTGTACTCGCAAGAGTCACATCAACGACGCGAGCTTACCGCCTCAACACACACAACATTTGTAACCGATGGAAAAACAAAACCACCGAAACAGATCTGCGTCCAGCGTACCACGCGACGACAAAGTTAACGGGACAACCCAGCCTACCAAAAAACTTCACGAGGGAGCACAACTCCCCTAAGGGCTTGTTTGGTCGTAGGGGGCAAACACCCAGGGAAAAAACACCCCATCGGAAATTTTCAGCTGCACCTTGGATCCCCTCCCCCGATGGGGGGAAATGAGCCCATTCCATGTGTCCATTTGGTAGCAAGGGGAGACGGGAGAAGCCCCAGGCTCCAAATTATCAGGAAAACCAAATTTAGCACATATAAATGATTTTTTTGAGTAAATCAAACTAATTATCAATTCTACAAATCAGAAGTACTACCTCCGTCCAGAAATAAGTGACGCAGCAAATTTAATATGTACATTTTACAAAATAAAACCAATATCAGTAGGCTATAGGCTGCCGTAGGCTTCTGGTCCGCTCGGCCAGCCGCGGCTGCCTCCCTCCTCGGAGCTCCTCGGACGGCCGGCATATACAGTCAACTAAGCAACTTGCATGATTCTCCAAGAATATATCAAATCCCAGAAATTACAAGATATCCGTGTACAGAAATACACCATGGACTGACTGCAAGTCGCAGCCTGAAATACTACACAACAAACTAACCTTTAGGGCTCGTTTGGTATGTAATACACAACCGAATTGCAATATACAGATAGTGTTACCAAAATGAGTGCATTTAAATCAATATTAGTGAATTGCAAGTACATCTAAGATCAAAATATCAGCAAGAACAAAGGATACTTATATAACATATGGAGTCGCGGCATCTAATACAGACCAACGTAATCAAAGCTTCCTCACGATGGAATGGTTGATGCAGATGCAGTACCTCACGTCCAGGCTCCCTGTAATCCATCTATCTACCTAGCTAGCTTGTTATCAAGAGGTAATTCATGAAACAAGAGGCAACTCAGATGAATTAAGCCACAAATCTTGAGCAACGAGCTAGAACTGGTGCGTACAGATCGATAATCAAGAGGTATCACTGCTCACATTTCTCGTTCTGGAGCAACTAGCTTGATCTAGGGCAAGTCTGTGGATCTTTAGCAGATCTCCAATGCGGGAAAAGGGAGGGGTAAGGGAAAAAGCAAAACGAGGAATAGGTGGAAGAGATGACCTTTGTTGCTGGACCACCTTCGTCGTCGTCGGAGCAGAGAAAGCTTCAAGGTGGAGGAAAGCCCAGGAGAAGGGGGCAGAGGATAGCTTGGAAGTAGGAGGACGGAGGCGGAGGATATCGAGGACGAAGGATGACGGAGGTGGAGCGCTCGGGGGTGGCCTCGCTCCGGCCGGCGGAGGGAGAAGAACGGGCATTGCCGAGCGCAGTCGCCTCTCGGTCGCGAGAGGAGAGCGAGCGAGCGAGCGAGCGAGAACGAGGATTTTGCTCCCCACCTCCGGACTCATGGATTGGGCTCCGGGGAAAGGCCGCGGAAGGGGCCGATTTCCCTCCCCGGTGGGCAACCAAACGGCTCTGTGTGCTACCCGGGGTCAATTTGGCCCGCGGTTTCTACGGTCGGGGAAAAGGCCGGGATCCCCTTGTTTTCCCTGCCTACCAAACGAGCCCTAAGCGGCCCCGCGTCAGAAACACGTACAGCCGCAGCAAGAGCACTGTCGAGCCGACTGAAAACACCGATTTTTCGCCGTGCAACACCCCGACCATGAATCAGTGCAACGTATCCGACGATGACGCGAAATACCGTGATTCAAGAAGACACAACTCACATCAAAGCCGACTTAATATTTTGAAAGATGAACCGACACATGATGCTAACACCAGCTTAACATACTTCAAAATAAACCAATCGAAAGGGAAAAAAGTAGGGTTAGAGTATGACCAGCACTGCTCGACTGATATGGCTTCTCCGTCTTAATGCACCATCCGATCACGCCGACTCTTTAGAGTCGGCGCGAACAACGTTCCTCTCCGTGTTAATTGCTGCGCCTTCCCTAGACGTACTCGTCGTCCAGGACTGTTCCTAAGTTGGCTCATCTCTTATTGACGTTCTGTCAGCAAGAGAACAAAATACTCGAGTAGACCCTGCTCCTAATGAACAACTCCAATCTCAACCTCGCGGACTCCAACGATGGGGTCGTACAGTCGACCAGACGCGGTGACTATAACCTCAACGGACAAGTTTTTATTGCACGTAGAGAAACAAAACATATCCTATCACCAGACATGTACAGATTATTTGGATTCGTGGAAAGGAGAACGTGATTGCCTTTGGTTACATCGTTGATTTGGAGATGAATTGAGAAGAAGAATGGTAACTTCTTCCTGCAATGGATTTTGATAAACATGGTGAGCATCGCAGAAACGCCACACAATGTCCGGCTTAGGACTAGCCTTGGGTCTCACAGGTGCGGCAACATACTTGTCGGCTTGAGAAGCAACATTCTTTTTTGTTTCTGGATTTGGAGGGACGGGGAAATCATTTCTGTGGAATAGTATTGTTGCTTTTGTTGGAGGAGAACGGAAAATTGTTCTCACTGTTGCATCTTTGGGTGTCGCATGTCATCTTTTCCCCGGACGGCTGGACTGCTCACTCCCGATTTAAGAGTGGGGGAATTTCGTTGAAACCACCCCGCATGAACTGTTTAAATGCAGAGATGGGAATCAGTCAATGCGTTATTAGAGCAACGTCGTCTTACCAAACGACGTAAATCACACCTACTTATAATAGCGGTTCCCGTTTGTTAACATAAAGCGTTGCTAAGCGGAACGAATATAGTGAGTGGACTGACTTGTACAGTGTCACCAAAATAACATCCTTCTCGTAGATCATAGTCTAGAGTCACATGCAAGACAACTATTAGATACAACACGGAATATAGATTCGAGATACCAACGCTTCTCCACACGAGCGAACGGGGAATGTCAGATCAACAAACTACTTTTAGTCTCGTCAACGAGTAAAAGAAAAACTCCTTTGCAGATGTGGTAGGTGAATCGGCAACGGAGATATGAACTTAACGGTTGACAACAAATGACTTCATCGGTGACGGTTATTTCCTTCCTTGCCGATGAGGGCCTTCACATCAGTAGCGGGGGCGGGGACATAGATCGTTTCTCCATTTCCGATGGAATTTCTGACCCATTTCCGATATGTCGTTCTGTACTAGTGCACCATCACCGCCGACGCCGCACGCTTGAAGCTCCGTCTCCGTGCGAAGAAAGGGCCTCGAGGCACACCCACCTCGCCCGCCGCCAAAGGCGGCTGAGCACGGCCGCCACTGTCGGCGCCGGCGGCTGCAGCAGCCAGGGAGGATCCGCCGCGGGGAGTTTTTTCTTGGGTTTTTGGGCCCTCCGGAGCCGCCCGTGCGAGCAGGTTGGGAGAGGGGGTTAGAGTGCCTATACAGTTACGGTTTAGATAGGAGACCAGGTATACTGTATAATCTAAGGTCGAGTCCAGATAATATATTCTTGGACAAAAGATGACCTAACATTTGAGGTGGATTGGGGCCCTGCTCCTTCAGCTCTGGAGAAGAATAACTGATCAGCACCTCTCCGCAATGAGGATTGATGCCATGTTAATGTTATCTTT
Source organism: Poa pratensis (assembly GCA_947311845.1). Lineage (NCBI taxonomy): Eukaryota > Viridiplantae > Streptophyta > Magnoliopsida > Poales > Poaceae > Poa > Poa pratensis. Next base: position 8,468,319 of record CAMZMU010000064.1, on the reverse strand, counting down.
TCTCGAGATATCTAAAGGTGCATGGAAAATACTTGAGTTTTTTAGATCTCGTTTTTCTGGCAAAGCGATGGTCATAATAATAAAATACCGGTTAACTAAATGGAATATAATATCTAGACCGAGAGATCAAGTGGGACTAGGGGTAGAGGTTTTAGAGCTGAAGAATATATGTCTTCTAAGTAAATAGTTGTTCAATCTCCTCAATGTGGAGGGGGTTTGGCAAGAATTGATTCAGAACAAATTTCTTTATTCTAAATCCTTATCTCAAGTATAAGTGAAACCAACAGATTCGGCCTTTTGGCAAGGTCTTCTGAGAGTAAAGGATGAGTTTCTCTCTCTTGGATCGTACAATTTAGGTAACGGACAGAACACAAAGGTTCTGGGAGGATTGTTGGTTGTGTCCTTTATCACAACAATATCCATCTCTATACAATATTGTTCAACGTAAACAAGTTTTGGTGGCAAGTGTGTTAGAGAATCTCCTTTAAATATTACTTTCAGAAGATCGTTTACTAGTAGCAAAAGGAACAGATAGCTCCATTCGGTAGCAAGTTAATGGATATTCAGTTGACATCCGATAAGATAAGTTCACTTGGAATCTTACGGCATCTGGACCCTTCTCGGTTAAATCTATGTATCTTGATCTCCTTAATGGGCATACTCGTTTTTTCAGAAATACATTTGGAAACTGAAAGTGCCATTGAAAATTAGGATTTTTATGTGGTTTCTTTATCGGAAATTTTTACTTACGAAGGATAATTTGTCTAAGAGGAATTAGAATATGGTACTACCAAAATGTTGTTTCTGTAATCAAGAGGCAAAATTCAACGGTTGTTTATTACTTGTTTATTTACACGTATTATTTGCACACTATTCATCTTTATTTTAATATCTTTTCTCCAACCAGTGTCGCAAATTTGTTTGGAAATTGGTTAAATGGAAAAAAAGACAAAGCTCAAATCAGAGTAGAGGTTGTGCTTTACATTGGGCGATGTGGCATGTGCGCAATGAGGGTGTTTTTAACAATTCAAGAGCTTCCTTTTTGCATGTTCTCCCTTTGACCACGCATTGGCTCCATAGGTAGTATTATTCCTACTCAGAGGAGCTCCGATTTTGGATGTTGGAAACCAATACGAGTCGCGGCCTAGATTAAGGCTATCATGTCAATACATAGGCGTTTCATCCTAGTATCCGTTTTCAGATGTGTGGAGGATATTGGTCTCTGGTAGGGCCACTGCGAAGGAAGACGGGCCACTCATGCTAGAGTGGCCCACACTAGTAGAAAAAATCTTATAGGTGAGATGCTATCAGTGGCGCACCAGGCTTACGGTGCGCCACTGATAGCGTTTTTTCTACTAGTGCCACCTCAATGGTTCGGGCCCGAAGATGGGGCCTGAACACACCATTTTGGAGTACAAGTCAAGCAATGTACAAGTTTGGTAGGACTCCACATGTAACCCGGGAGGTAGGGAGCCCTCAGGGGCACGATCTGACCATTCACTAGTAGAAAAAGGCTTATACGTGAAATGTTATCTCTGGCGCACTAGCTTGTGCGTGCGCCACAGATAATCTCTCTCCTCCCTTGGAGGGTCTGGCAGAATTTACCTGTGGCGCACCACCATTTCTGTGCGCCATTACCTGTGGCGCACAGGGAAGATGGTGCGCCACATATAAGTTCCCCATACCCCCACAAATTTCCCGCAGGAGGAGAGAGATTATCTGTGGCGCATAGATAAGCCTGTGCGCCACAGGTAAAAAAGGAGGAGAGAGATTACCTGTGGCGCACGGGGTAGGTGTGCGCCACATGTAAAAATAGGAGAGATTACCTGTGGCGCACGGATAAGCCTGTGCGCCACAGGTAACCTGGGCTGCGTGACTTAACTCGCCCCAGCCACCTCCACCTCCATATTGCTAGCTCACTTCCCCCTTCATTTCTTAGCTCGAAACCACTTGCTTCTTAACTCATTTTCTTCCCATTTTGCACCAATTCTGGACAATTTAACCCTTTTAGTTGGTAAAATCTCTCTCCCACACATCCTCTACATCCATGGCATAGATCTAGTTACTAAAATCTCTCCCACATACATAGATCTATAGATCTACTCTTTTCTCCCTTCTCCAATAAGCTCTCTCGTGTGTAAGGTAACTATATGGATTGGATGATGTAAATAAATGAAAATTTGAAATTTGGGCGAATGTGATAACTAAATAAATGAAAATTGTGAGATTTGAGTGGATGTGATTGATATGTCCAAAACGTATCTATAATTTTTGATGTTCCATGCCTGTTATATATTGATTACCACATGTTTATCTTACACTTATATATATCATTTTTATGCATTTTCTGGGACTAACCTATTAACAAGATGCCACAGTGTCAGTTCCTGTTTTCTGCTGTCTTTTTGTTTCAGAAATTCTATTCTGGAAATATTTTCGGAATCGGACGCCAATTTAACTGATTTATTTCTGGACGGAGACGGAGCAGCAGCCAGAAGGACGCAGCCGGGGGCCACACCAGGGAGGCCGACGGGCCCACGGCACGGCCAAGGGTGGGCCCGCGCCCGTAGGCCGCCGCCCCACCTCGGCTGGCCACCAACGTCGCCCTTTCGCCTATTAATTGCATCTATTCGGGAAACCCTAGTGTCGTGGGTTTGTCACGTCAGGTGTCATGGATGACTTCGTTGGTGTGGGATTACGCGAGTCAAGCATCTCCGAGCTTGGGATCGCAGGAACAAAGATCAACACAGATTTACCCAGGTTCGGCCCCCTCAATGTGAGGTAAAAGACCTACTTCCTGCCTACCCTAGATTGGTATTGATATGATAATCGAGGTGTTACAATGGAGGCGATCCGATCTGGTACTCGCCGTATGAACTAGGGTTTAGGGCTTGATAGCTTGACCCCGTCTAAGTCCTGTGAGTCCTCTTTATATACACAGAGGCTCGCTAGGTTACAAAGGAAACTTCCCCCATAAGGAATACGTCCACAGAAGCCTACTCGGAGACTACTTGGTCTTCACATCCTCCGGGATATGTCTTCTAGATCTTTCCCTTATGGCGGTTAAATACCGGGCTTGCTCCAATGTGGGCCTTTGTCCATGCGAGTAAAGTAAGTCGCATTGGGCCGCGGGTTAATCCAGAAAGTATTCCCCCGACATTAGCCCCCAAGATTGGTTAGGACTTTACGGTGAGAATCTTCTGACCTTTGAAATGGTCACTGAGCCGCACTGCAAACGTTCTGACCAATCTTCTGACTTATGCGATTCAGAGCTGTGACTTATCTGTGCGACTCATCTCCCCTTCTGGAAATATTCTGTTTCTTTAATTGCGACCATTACTCGTTTTGCGGGCGCAAATTGTGCCGTTGGTTGCGAGCGCAGATTGTGCCGTTAGTTGCGGGTCCCTTCAGTTATAGCTGCGGCCACCTAGGTCATTATTCACTTGCCCTTGCAATCTCCTCAACCCTAGCCGCGCCATCTTCTTCCTCAATCCGAGCTTAGTTCCAATCCAATCTCCTCTTCGCAATGGCGCCCAAGGCAAAGCCCTCTGACGATAAGCGCAGGATCTCCTGCAACTGGGAAGGATCCTGGGTGACGGAGGAGACTCTTGCGGATCTGGCCGAAGCTAGTTTCTTGCCGCCGAAGGAGGACGGCGTCTGGCGGGCGCCAGGCGATGAAATCGAGCCGCGCCCCAAGCCCAACGAGCTGGTGATGTTCGTGGAGCACGTGGAGCGTGGATTCACGCCGCCAGGTTCTCCCTTCTTCCGCAATCTGCTGCAACGCCTAGGCCTCGTCTTCACGACATCGGGCCCAACTCAATGCTCCAGGTGAGCAATTTTCATGTGTTGTGCGAGGACTATATTGGCATAGCCCCCAACATCGATCTGTGGCTGGCCTCTTTCACCTGCAACAGCCAACTTGTCTGCAAGGGTGGCGCCTATGTTCAGGTAGGCGCCATCTCTCTTCAACGCCATCGAAACTCTGTTCTTCCCAAGCTGGCCCTGGCAAATCGGCCCAGGTCTTGGCAAAAATCCTTTTTCTACTGCCAAGATACTTCTCCGGAGGGTGAGACTCGTCTCCCCTCCTGGTCCAACACCCCCTTCGTGCCTACGAGGCACTGAAATCAAAGCCTCGCGACTCGGCCATGCCCTTCATCAATGAGTCGCTGATCAAGATCCGCGCCTAATAGGTCATGGTCTTACTGGCCTTGATCTTCTCTCTTGCTGGACCAAATGGCGCATCCAGCCCGTGAGTCCACGACAGCGATCCTTCCTTGAGTGCACAGGCACCTCTGCTGACGTCGATCGCATCAAGGCTGCGGACTGGAGGCCTGAGGATTGGGTGGAATTCGTCACCCGCGTGACTGAGGAGAAGGACATCTCCTTTGACAAGGTGGGGCTTGCCCCTTTCAGCATTAACAACAAGCCTTTTGAGGTAACTCCTCTTCTCTGTCTTTTCATCTTTGTAGTTGAGTCGCATTCCTTTCTTAATACTGCAACTTATATCTTCCTGATCCAGGCTGATGAGAATTACTGGTCGCTACCTGCGACCGTCACCGGCACCGCTGCTCCCAAGCGTGCCACGCGAAAGAAGTTGCTGCCCGCTCTAGAGGGCAGCGAAATTGCTGGCATCCCCTCTGTCGCCTCTGCGGCCTCAGAGGTGAAGAACTGAACTGGACGAGGATGACAGTCCAGTGCCAGCCACGAGCTCTGTCGCCGCGGCTGGACCAACTCCCCGTAGAGCCTCCAAAGGCTATCTCGTGAGGGCCAGAGCTTGATGCTCTGGAGAACCTGAGGCCACGAAGTGCCGCAAGCCTGCTACGGGCGCGATCCTTTGCTGCCAGGCGTGTTACAAACCCACCGCCTCAACTGAAGAAGATATGGGTCCCCATTCTGGTAATTTCTGCTGTCTTGATATCTTGAATGCTTATTCTTTTTCCTCTACTGACACGCAAACTTCTGCTCGTAGATTCTGGGACCCAAGGCCTGTCATCACCGTCAAGTGACGACCTTATGGCCTCTGTGAAGATGGCTCCAGAGTTAGTGACTTTCTTTGCGCTTATAACACTTTTATTCTGGTTTATGTGCTTCTTCTTCACACAATGCCCTTGCTTTTTGCAGAAGTGCGGTTAAATCCACGACTGAACCTGGAGTCATTTCTGAAACCCTAGCTGAGCCGCGCTTATCACCTGCGGCTCATACCGCCATGGTGGAGGGCGTGGCCACCACTGATGACTTGGCTGTGGCCTCTGTTCCTGACACAGCTACCAGAGGTGGCTCTGGAAGACGGAACAGATCCCCTTATGATCCAAGACGTGGAGAAGGTCAACCCTTCCTCCATAATTGCTGATGCGCCGATGATTGAATCGCCAGCGGCTGATAGCCTGCGGTCGCCAATTTGCGTGCTGAGGTTGCTTCCTCCTCCTCCATGAGCCGCGCTGAGAAACTGTCAGAGGCCATCATTGCCTCAAATGACAAGCAAGCCATGGAGCTCCGCAAGGCGCTGTCTGACCTGTCTGCGGCTTATAAGGTAAACTTCTGTCTCCACTTATCTGTCTCTAGCCCCCAAGGATCAAGTTTCTTCTTTGACTGTAAAGGGAGACTTGATGCTTCTCTTTTAGCTGTTGATATGTACTTACTAACTGATGTACTCTTTGTAGGAGGAACTAAGCTCCATAACAGCTGCAAGAGTCGCCTTGGAAAAGCAGTTGGGGGAGACTCCTTCTGAATTGGAGAGGCTGCGCGAGCTCCTTGGCCAGCGTGACGTGAGCTGAAGAAGAGGGAAGCCAGGATGGGCGAGCTATCTGATGAAAGCTTCAAATTATCTGAACAAGCCAAAGCCACCGAGCTGCGGCTTAAAACGGTTGAAGAGAAGTTCAAGAGAGGGTCCAGCAGCTGGACCTCCAAATCAGCGCTCAGAAAGACGCCATCGCGTAGCCAACGAGGACGCAAGGCTCAAGGCTGTTCCATTGGCGAGCTTGAGAAAAAGTTGAAAAAAGTTTCTGATGCCCATAACCTTGTCCACGCCAAAGTTTGTATCATGACTCAAGAGTTAACTGGTATGTGTTGCGACTCATATCTGCATCTTTTTCTCTATCTTTGCCTGTATATTGTAGAGCTGACGGAGACATGCCTCGATGTAGGTGAAGATGCCGTTGCAGCGCGGCAGTACTCAAGAACAGCTGGAGTATATCCGTGAGTTTTCGCGAAAAGCTTGCGATGCCATGAGATCGCTGTCCACCTGTCTTCTGCCGAAAAAGCCTGCTCCTGCTGATGCTGAGGGACTTTTGAAGAGACTGCTAAGGCGCCTCAAATTTTTTGGACTGGAAAGAATCCTCAGCTCGCACCGGTGCGGCTCATGTTCTTGCTTTGGCCAAGACATATTATCCTTCTTTTGATGCTGCCAAGGTTGCACAAGGCAGGCCCTCGAAGAAAGTGGATGGCACCGAGCTGAAGGCCTCAGAATATTCGGCGACTTGGAAGGACATGCGCGGCCATGCGACTGAGCTGGTGGAGGGGATAGATCTTGCGACCTATATGGGCAAGTATAATGCAGATGGAAGCAGATGGGAGAAGTTACCCGCTCCATCATCCAGTGCGGTGATCCCGCAGGAGAAGAACCCTTCACCGGGTGTTTCCAGCTCTGCAGCCCCCAAGCCCACGACGGAGAAACCGTCCAGCGAGCCTGCGACTGCTCCTTCTGGCAAGCTTGGTAAGCCGCCTGTTCCTCCTTCCCACAGGCCAAAAGCTGCGCACAAGTGAAGAAGAGAAAACAATGGTTTTATGATCTTGGCCCTTAGCGGCCTGTAATAATTGTTAGAATTTATGTGTCATAAGACAATGTTATGGTTTGCTTAAGTACTCTCAGCAGTACATGTTTCGACCAATAGGCTGGTCCTTATGATTTGTCTCGGTTTTTCCTCACTTAGGCCCTTGCGCGGCTCAGTATTTCCCAGGTAAAAAGTGCGTGTTCAGGGTCGAGAGCGGCCATGATAGGCAATCAAACTCGATTGACGCCGCACCCCCAGTACTTTGGCCGCATAGTGCAAGTCGCATCCAAGAGAGGTTGAGTATAATCACGATAAATGCCACTTGTTTGGCGATCCCAAGGAATAGGCCGCGCTAAAAAGCTGCCGCGCCCCCAAGGGACCAATGATTAAAAAATAAAAGACTCACAACTCAATTGGTAGTTTGAGATGCTTTATTTCAGAATCATTATATGATACATAGGGTCGGTCGCGCCTAGGTGGCGACCAGAAGTGATGCTTGGGTCGGTTGCGCCTAGGTGGCAACCAGAGATGTTACATGGGTCGGTCGCGCCTGAGTGGCGACCAGAATGATGCTTGGGTCGGTTGCGCCTAGGTGGCAACCAGAGATGTTACATGGGTCGGTCGCGCCTGAGTGGCGACCAGAAATGGGTCGGTTGCGCCTAGGTGGCGACCAGAGTGTTACATGGGTCGGTCGCGCCTGAGTGGCGACCAGAAATGGGTCGATCGCGCCTAGGTGGCGATCAGAAGTGTTACATGGGTCGGTCGCGCCTGAGTGGCGACCAGAATGGGTCGATCGCGCCTAGGTGGCGATCAGAGTGTTATTGGGTCGGTCGCGCCTGAGTGGCGACCAGAATTGAAATTTTTAGCCCTGAGTGGCCAGCTTGATGATGTAAACTCTTAATAATTTTGCTGCGGCTGCTGATGGCAACTCGCGATGCCTGGGATGTGTCCTTATTGGCAATGGCTTGTAGCCTTTGACTTCCTTGCCTCCCTTGCGGCCGTAATCTGAAGTCGCAAGTCAGGCAGGTGCCTCTTGGCCTTCACGATGTCATCAAAATTCTCCTGCGACTCGCGGGCGCGCTCTCTGCGATGCAAGCTGCTCTGGCTATGGCCTTGTCGCCTTCTTCGCATTCTTGAGCTATTCTTTTGTCGCCATTGATGGTGATGACTCCCCTAGGGCCTGGTATTTTAAGCTTTAGGTACACATAGCACGGCCTAGCCATAAACTTTGCGAATGCTTCTCTGCCAAACAGCGCATGATATGGGCTCTGGAAATCTACAACCTCGAACCAAATGTACTCGCTCCTGAAGTTGCTTTGTGTCCCAAAGGCGACCTCCAAGTTAACTCGCCCCAATGGCTGAGCTGATATGCCTGGCACGACACCATGAAACGTTGTTCTTGATGGGTGTAGCTGCTTTTCTTGAAGGTTCATTCTTTTGAAGGTTTCATAGTATAATATATTGATGCTGCTGCCTCCATCCATCAGTACTTTGCTCAACTTGTACCCTGCGACTTGAGGGGCAACCACCAGCGCGAGTTTTCCCTCTTCATTTATTTCTCCTGGGTGATCCTCGCGGCTCCAAACTACTGGTTGCTCGGACCACTTTAGCCACTGTGGGACGGCTGGTACTATGGCGTTAACAGCCTGATTGCGTCGTCGCAGCTTTTGTTCCCTCCTTGAAGTATTCACCACAATGGTATGATACTGACCCAACTGTTTTGGGAACTGTGGCTGATCTGGCTGCGGATTTGGGACGGCGTTGTTGCTGTTGTTGCCTCCGCCGTGTTTACCTTCCTCGTTGTTTTGATGATTGTTGTTTGTTGAGTGTGCCCATCCTTCCACTTTTTGTAATGATAACACTGTGCCTTCGTGTGGTTGGGTGGTTTCCCATCTTTTCCTATATGGATGTCGCAGGGGCGGTTGAAAACCTCTTCCAAATTAACTGGGTGAAAATTCCTTCCTCTGCGCTGCTTTGTTTGTAACGAGTGTTCGTATTTGCGACTAACCCTGAGTTTCCTTCCTCGTTTTTGCGCTTGTTATAACTCGCATTGGCATTGCTAGCTTGCTGTTGTTGAGGCTTGCTACTGGCCTTCTTTCCCTTGCCAGTATTTTCCTCTTCCTCCCCATCAGATGCGTCCCTGGTTTTATCCGAGCTAGCATACTTGTTGGCCGCCGCCATTACCTCGCTTAGGCTCTTGACTTTATCCTTCATGCGACCTAGTTTGTGGACTAGCGGCTCAAATTTGCAATTTTTCTCCATGACAAGGACTGCTGAACTGGGTGGTATGTTATCTGAGGAATGTATGATTCTGCGACCCTTCTCATCCAGTGGCGACTCGACTCGCCTTCCTTCTGTACACAACGCTCAAGGTCCTCTATGCTGCAGAGTCGCTTGCATGTTCCTTGGAAATTCTTGATAAAAGCTTCCTTCATCTCATCCCAAGAGTTTATTGAATTTGGTGGCAAATTTTGCAGCCATATGTGGCTGCGCCTTCTAACATCATGTTTAGGTAACGTGCGCAGATCTCTTCGGATGCGTTTAGGATGCTCATGCCCATCTCGTAATTGTTGAGCCAAGTAACAGGGTCCATGCTGCGTTGTAGTTGGCGACCTTGCGAGGCCCTTTGAAATCTGCAGGAAACGGTTCAGACCTGATTCTTTCGCTGAAACAGACTGGGCCTTTGAGTCGCGACGATAGGTTGGACGAAGCTGGCCTTCCTATTGGATTAGCCGCCGCGCCGGCTGCACAATTCTATGGGTTGAACTTGCTGAGGTTGATTTTGAGCCGCAGGTTGATCTTCCCTTTGTCGCCTAGCCGAACTTGAAGTCGCAACGTGTGGCGACTCCGCGTGGATGCTTCTCTCCGCCGTTGCTCTGCTATTGTAAGGGGTGGAGTGCAGCCGTCCTGCGTGTTCGGACATATTTGCCTGCTGTATTACTGCTGTGCTCAGCATCTCAATGGCGCGCCGTGCCTCTCTGTCCATTGGCGTGTTTCCTGCTGGCGCTAATCTGGCCAAGATGTTTGTGCCGCAAAGAGATTCTCCACTGGGCTAACATAATGCCCTTGCGGCGTGTGGAACCTTTGAGGCTGCTGTGGCGACTGCTGAACAAAGGTTGGCTGCGTCAATGGCGGGGGCATCATGGCCCTGTTGTTAGCCTGTACTATGGCCCTTGATCCAGGTATCTCCGCTGCTCTTGGTGCTGCGAAAGATGGAACCGCTGGTACATTGATGGTACAGCGATTGCTTGAACCGCTGGCGCAGCTAACGGGGCCAAGGACCGCATAACCATGGCAGATGGTGCCATGTGTGTGGGTACCGCGACTGAAGGTTGTGCGACCCCTGACCATGCGACCGGGTGCGCGCGTTGGTGGCGACTGATGGGATCGTGTTGGTGGCGACTGACGGAACCGCATTATTGGTTCAGCAGTAGGCGATTGGAACAGCTCCATAGGGTTTACTGTTCCTGGCTGCAGGCGACTCGCATGGCGTCTGTGTGGCAAGGTGGCCTGTATTCCTTGCAGAGTATTGGTTTCCTCGATGAGTCGCAGTTGCTCCTGTTGGAGGCGCTGTTCCTCACGCGCCAGCCTGGCTCTCTCATCTGCGATTCTCTGGACTTCATCATATAGCCCGATCCTGGTAGCCTCCAATTCTGTCACCCTAGCAGCCGCGTTAACCGCAGATATTGGCGTAAACAACACGCTTCCCTGTGGCGGCGTGACCGCTGCTGGGGGCTACCCTTGACCCTGATTCCGCAGGCGCAACTCCAGGTGGAGTCTCTCTGTTTGCGACTCCTGAGGCCGCGACTCCTGGCGTCATCGCAGCGGATGCCGCGACTCCTGATGCGTCTAGCGCGGCTTGTTCTGCTGCTTCCGGCGGTGTGGGGGCTAAGCTGCCTGGTGGCATGCCCTTCGTCCGCTTCTGTGGTCCTGTAGACCCCTTCAACGTGCCGATCTTCTACAGAGGGCGAGCCACTATCCACAGGGCCTCCGCATAGCCTTTCCTCAAGGACATACTCAATGGATTGGCCTTCTTCGTCTTCAAGAGGCAGCGACTCGTAGTTGATAGATTCCTCTTCTTGGTCCACTGTTACCGCGACTCCTTCTTCTGAGTCGCCATGTTGCGATGGATCCTCTGACTCGCCGCCAATGAAGCCGACGAAGACATGGAGATCCAAAGGGGATGATGTGGCCGGTTTCCAAGTAATCTGCTTCCGGCCCCCAGCTTGAATCGTCGATGAGGGGTGTGCCATTGACCGTGATGATACGGCCAACAACAAGATCTTCAGCTCCCTTCATGGATCCTGCGCGGAACGTGACGCTCTTGACCGCAGGCCCCACGGTGGGCGCCAACTGTCGTGGGTTTGTCACGTCAGGTGTCATAGATGACTTCGTAGGTGTGGGATTACGCGAGTCAAGCATCTCCGAGCTTGGGATCGCAGGAACAAAGATCAACACAGATTTACCCAGGTTCGGCCCCCTCAATGTGAGGTAAAAGACCTACTTCCTGCCTACCCTAGATTGGTATTGATATGATAATCGAGGTGTTACAATGGAGGCGATCCGATCTGGTACTCGCCGTATGAGCTAGGGTTTAGGGCTTGATAGCTTGACCCCGTCTAAGTCCTGCGAGTCCTCTTTATATACACAGAGGCTCGCTAGGTTACAAAGGAAACTTCCCCCATAAGGAATACGTCCACAGAGGCCTACTCGGAGACTACTTGGTCTTCACGTCCTCCGGGATATGTCTTCTAGATCTTTCTCCTTATGGCGGTTAAATACCGGGCTTGCTCCCAATGTGGGCCTTTGTCCATGCGAGTAAAGTAAGTCGCATTGGGCCGCGGGTTAATCCAGAAAGTATTCCCCCGACACCTAGACACCCGGAAAATCCATGAAAAGTTTCGACGCCGCCGTCGTCTTCAACCCTAGTTCAGGAGGGTTTCTGCAGTTCTTCCCGGCACATTGCCGGAGGGGAAATCATCACCGGAGGGCTCTACATCACCATGCCTGCCTCCGGAGTGATTCGTGAGTAGTTCTCCACAGGACTACGGGTCCATAGCAGTAGCTAGTTGGTAGTCTCTCCACCTTATGCTATCATGTTTAGATCTTGTGAGCTGCCTTAACATGATCAAGATCATCTTTATGTAATGCTACATGTTGTGTTTGTTGTGAGCCGATGAATTGTGAAGTTATGATCAAGTTTGTTCATCTATCTATATTATGTTTTATCTATGTTCCTGCAGGCTCTCCGTTGTTAGTAGATGCTTTGGCCAAGTAGATGCTAGTGACTTCAAGAGAGGGTATTTATGCTAGATAGTGGGTTCATGCCTCTAGAAGCCTGGGCTTGATAGACAGAAACAACTAAGGATGTAGATGTGCTGTTGCCACTAGGGATAAAATAACTGATGCTTAGTTTAAGGGTACTGCTGTTAAGTCTAATGCGTTTGTTTACATTACACACTTTGCTTAATGCTATAATCTGTTGCTTGCAACTTAATACTCATGGGAGACCCGGAAGCTATCTTGTGAGTGCATTTTGAGTCATAGATGCAGCTAGTAAGCGGTCTATGTATATTGTTGTAATGCCCAATAGCTATAACAATAAACATGTGCTTGTCATATATTGCATTGCCATGCGTTTGCAATTTGTCAATTGCCCAGCTGTAATTCGCTCACCCAACATGTATGTTCATTTGTCTTATGGAGAGACACCACTAGTGAACTGTGGACCCGGTCCTTTGTTCCACACTGATACAAACATCGTTTCCACCACGCTCTACGTTAGTTCCTGTTGTTACTTTTGTGTTCATCATCATATTCCACACCATACGTTTAATCCTTTGCATTCAGCAAGCCGGGGAGATTGACAACCTTCCTGTTTCGTTGGGGCAAAGTACTTTGATTGTGTGTGTGCATGTCCACGTCAGTGATCAGGTAACGGCGCCGCTGACACATTTCTGAATCTCTTCCAATTCCTACTAGATCTGACAACCTTGGTTTTGTAATCAAGGGAAAACTTTGCTGCTGACTACATCATACCTTCCTCTTGGGGTTTCTCAGCGAAGGTGCGTTCCATGTCATCAAGCAGTGATGCGTTCTCTCCGTCCGAAAATGATGTGACATGAAAATGAGTTGCCAATGTGTTGCCGAAACGTTGATTCATTTCCGTTTTGGCAAGACTTTGGTAAAATTCTCGGTCCCAAAGAAAGGACGTAAAAGAAAAGCGAAGGGTGTGGCGGAGCCGTTCCGGGCTAAGACGATGTACGCGTCTCCAAGTGGTATTCGATTCATTAGTTGGGTAAACCGATCCTGCCGCCGAGATTATACAAGCTCCTAACTGGGGATATGAAGAGTCTGTATGACATGGTTGACCTTGTAGAGGAAACTGTTCTCATCAGCTCACGTCCAGGATACCCGCTTTTCCCGGTAAAGGTACCAGAGAACATGGGCTTTGCCGATGAATACCCTGCGGACGTGTTCTTCCTGAGATTTGAAGAGATCTTCGACATGTACCATATGAAACGACTCCCCACATGCTTCGTCCGTCTGCTTGCTCTCAGAATGCAGTACCAGCTTATGAGAGAGGAAACCCAGGTCATAGCGATAATGGACCCCTACCACCTGCATGAGGGCCGCGTGAACCACAGTGATGGTAAGCTAAAAGCGACGCGGTACGTCCAAAAATTCTTCATGGAGAATAAGGACAAGAAAGCCATTCTCATGCCATACTTTCCCGAATACGTAATGCGCTAACCGACATTACATGCTTTTCATGGATTTCCATCCGTACAAAGGTTAATTTGAAGATGATGGTCTCCTTTTGTGCAGGAACGAATACTGCGTCCTCATTGTTGCTTACCCGAAAAAGTCAGAAGCCTATTATTTGGACTCGGGGAGCTATCATAAGAAGAAAAACTATGAACACATTCAGACGGTTCTAAATGATGCTCTCACCGGCTACGCCTTCCATGGTTGCCCCATCGAAAGAAAAATAACGAGAGAAGGCAACCTGATATTCGGCCACAAAATGGATTTTAAATCCGTCACGCAGCCGGAACACAGTAAGCTGGACGCCTACTACGTCTTAATGCTCATGCGAGAGTACGTACGGGATCAGCAACAACTAGAGTTGCCATCTAGGCTCCGCTCGTGGTGCCTGAAGAACATGACGGAGGCCACTGATGTTGTACACAGAGAAGAGTTCTGTCGCATCTAGAACACGATTGCAAAGATAATCATCCAGGATGTCCTCCCTTCGGAGGGGCTGTTCTACTACGGCGACACACATCCACTAAACGCCGATGTTGAAAAACGCTCAGTAGATCAGGGTGACTACCAGCCATTCAACTCTTTAGAGGGCCACCTGCGTTTCTCGTCGAAGACCAAACCGAAGAAAGCGAGCAAGAACAAGTGATCTGGTCGATATGTTATTGTTCCGAGTGTAATCGTTGAACTTTTATTTGTGTCTTGTAAACGGTGTTCCTGTTTTTAGTTTCTTCGAACATGCTAATTGTTGCTGTAAACGTTATCAAATGTGATGAATTTGTGTCTATTTCGGAACATTCAAATGTGTGATTACTTTATTTTGGCCACTTCATCTCTATTTATAATATACTTGTACAAAACTGTGTATTTATACTCCATGTGTATTTATACCTGTACAAATACGAAATACAATACAGAAAAAATTGCGAAATATACCTATGGCGCACATAAGTACTTACATGTGGCGCAGACTGTAGGTTATCTGTGGCGCACAGGTTGAGCTATCTGTGGCGCACCGTATATATTATCTGTGGCGCACGGTTTGTCTTATCTGTGGCGCACGGATGGAGAGATACACGTATATGGGTGTGTCCCTCGGAACTTACCTGTGGCGCACAGGATGAACTATCTGTGGCGCACGGGCCTGTGCGCCACATATAAGTCTCGTTACCTGTGGCGCACGGGCCGTGCGCCATAGGTAACCCTTACCAGTGGCGAGAGGTTAGTGGCGCATGGCCGTGCGCTACAGATAGCGCAAAACCGTGCGCCACAGGTAGCGTTTTCCCTACTAGTGATTCACCCACCACTCGGCCGCCATACCGCCAGCACTCATCATAGGCGACCTTGAGCTTTACCTTGAAGTCGTCGAACATACAATAGATAATAGGTGCTGCCGCACATGATTAGGGTTTTTACTGAATGTTTTGCACCGGGGTCTGAAATTGTATAAATCGTTGTCTCCCGCGTAGTACCCTCTCGATCAACGAGCGTGACCCCTCCGAACACAAATATATTGTCGTAAAATACCGCAACAATATGGTTGATTCTTGTATTAACCTTTTGTGACTCATGATTGTAATTTGTGGACATCTTTGTACTCAGTAAAATAAAGTAATAAAGAGGCTGTATGCATCCTTTGGATGCAAAGGCTAGGACTTCCGCATTTCGGAAAAATGCACCACTCCACAAAAAAAGCCACATAATAATAGTAGGATGGATGATGATAACATGAGAGGGGACACGGTTAACCTTAGACTATTATCTTGTTCTTCATTTTTTCCAACAAGTTTGCATCTTCTCTTATGTGTAAAGAGAGTGATGTGATCTTTTCCGTGCTTCATATTTTCCAACAAATCTACATCTTCTTTTGTGAGTAGAGACACTGATGTAATGAACTTAGTGCACCATTATCTATTATATAATTAAAACACAAGACATTCAATGGCTGAGATTAAGCACTTGAAAAAGTACGGCTCAGATTTAAATGTGATATTAGCGTAGAAGGAGATTTGCATGCACACGGCTCTGACTAAAAGAAACGTGATATCTTCACGTTACAATTAAAAAGCTGGCAAGTCAGCTTGATCGGATTGGAATAGGAAAGATTTGCCTATCTAGCACGATCACATTAAATAGTCCTGTGGTACTCGAGGAGGAGTCCTCAACGCCTCAAATCATCTAGCTAGCAAACACCTGAGATCTGGCGGTCGTGCAGATCGACCAAACGTCGTCAAGGCCTTCCGGCGAGTTATGCCACCGGAGAGCACATGCGACAACACTACAAGCGCGACATGCATGTTCGTTCTGTCTATATCTTGGAAGCACGCCATTGACCCCGGCAGTCTGAAGCATGTCATTAGTCTGGATGGCCATGAGCATCACCATGCCGACAGATCGAGCGCGGTGATCGCGTTGAGTACTTAACCATGCGATTGCTATTGGGCAAAGAAGGCATCGGACAATAGCTGTATGGGGAGCGGGGACGACACGAAGGCATCGACCACTATTGGGAAAGCTATGCGCAGCCCCAGTTCTGAAACCCAGAACTGAAAGATCAGTTCAGAGGATCGGTCTTCATGATGAAGATGACGGCTAGGTGTATGACGACATTTGTGCAAAAGGGCGACGACAAGACCATCTGAGCAGGGAGGGCACAGGACTACAGGAGGGCACAACGCTAGGTTTTCGAAATTCTCGACAGCGTGTGGGAATCGTCATGCCTGTGTGCACCAAACTTTCCAGCTTCAGCTTAGAGGTAAACTGAATGAATTGCCTCTTCATACGATGTCCATGCTCCCATTATTTAATCTTCTGGCCAGGCCACATATGGCGAAGCTCTTCTCAGTGCGCCATCGTATTTGCATACTGCACGTTACTGCATATATACCATTGTCTTAGCTCTGAGGCATTGATTTTGTATGTTATTATTGTTGTTCCACGATTGGTTTTCGATGTAACACAGGATGTTCAGAGTTCAATTTTCTGGAGAAGTGCTCATGGATTAGTTTGATCTCATCAGCCCAGTATACATGTTGCTACACGACAGCTCTATGTAGTCCTGTTAGACATTGAGATACCAGATTGGTTTTTTGTGTTTTAAAACATTCAGGTACTGATGCTCAGGTCGAAGCTAACCATTATTGCATGTATTTGTAGAATGATCATGAGATAAGATTTAGACCATAAAGAATAGGATATCATGGTGCTTTATTTTTATCTCCATTTTTTCATTTGGATGGAACATGAAACTAAAAGGATCGGCCATGCACCCGTGTAGTTTGTTCCGAATAGGTATGAAGCAACATTGATTGTAAGTATAACATCAGTTTAGAATTTAGGTAAAATGAGCTCACTATATGTACTTTTACTCAGTGGTGGGAACATATTTTTTCCTGGATTAGTGAATACTAATAACCTGCGGTAACTGAACTTTGTTGCATAAATTGGTTTTGCAGGAGCGAATAAGCTAGGGAGGTACTCAGCTGTCTGCTGCACATACCGTAATAAGTATTTTGCAGAGGTAGTTGTTGTTGCACCAGTGGCGGATCCAGAATCCAACCAAACCCCACGCCAATCTTGAATCTCAGTGTTGTGATTACACTAAGGCGTCGTACAGGTAGAGCTAGCGAATCTCATGTAAGAAGATGAGGCGTATCAACAGTGTTTCTTGGATATTTTGAATTGCCATTTTAAATAGTGGGTGCATCTAAACATATGAGACAAAAATGGTTTCCAACTTTTGCTTTGTATATTGCATAGAAAATAGCCTTGCTTGCAGATTTTAAATGTTCAGCCTTAGCTCAGCCTGTGTTTATACACCATTGAAAATATAAGATAAATCTATTTTAAATTGTCAATGTAAAATTTATATTCAAAAGAAAGCTAAGAAGTATGGGTGTCACACAACTAAAAATTTAGTGCGGCACACCCCCGTCAAAATCTTGGGTTCGTCAGTCTTGCATATCTTGGTTTGAAGCTCAGTTATATAGGAATTAAAACAATATGTTGCAGGCTTTGCATGACCAAGAATTCTTATCCATCTTTGATAACCTTTTTTCCATCTCGCGCCTACGAAGTGCTGAAAGCACAAGGCCACTAGCTAGCATGGCCTACAACAAGCTTGATATTGATCTGGTGAGAAGTCAAGGAGCAGCGGACAGGGATGATTGACATTGTTGATTGTTAGAGTGGAGGAACGATTACAAGTTAATTTAGTGCTAGAGTGCTATGACCATAGCTATACATAATATAACTTGAAGAAGCCTAAACAATGAAGTTACTCAGGTATTGCGGTTGTACATGTGAAAAAAAATTGAGTATCGTGATTCGTGTATGTGTTTTGGCTTCTTATTTCTCAAACTGCTTGCAAAATGGAATCAATTAGAAAAAAGTTATATTACATATATGAGTTTCAAAATATGTACGTGCTAGCCGTGCAAATGCACGGGCCACCCAGCTAGTTTCTAACAAGTCTGCATCTTCACTTCTCTGTAAAGAGACTGATGTGATCATTTTTTTCTTTGGCCAAGATGTGATCATTTTAGTATTTCATATTTTCCAATAAATCTACTTCTTCTCTTCTGTGTAAGAGACTGATGTGATCGTTTTAGTCCTTCATGTTTTCCAACAAGTCGGTGTCTTCTGTGTACAGAACAGATTGATCGGAAAACAACCAGGTCGCGAACGTGCATATGCAACTTCTATGTAATTTCTTCCTTTCATTTTTTTCCCTGTATCTTTCATAAAAGGAGGTAGAATTGAGTAGAGATTTCTTGCGCCCGACCTTCAGTGCTCCTGCTACATTAAGTTTTTTGAAAAATATATTTAAAAATTTCATAAACAAATCTGAATCAAATAAGGCATGTTATAGATGATATCCTATAAACGAGCAAAATCACAATACTAAATACTTTATATTTCGACCTACACAAAAATGACAAATTTATAGATCACAATGAATAGTTTCAAATCTCGCATTTTGTCATTTTTAAATAGACTATAATATAAAGAATTTTTCTTTGAGATTTTGCACGCTTGCAGTACACATCATGGAGAACATGCATGGCTTTTTTCATATTTTTTGAAACTTATAAAATATTTTTTAATGTTTTTAATATAGCGGGACCAGTGGAGCTTGGATGCAAAAACAACTTTGCGGGTAGGATTAGCATCAAATAGCCTAGGAACGAGGTGACACACGGTACATTTGTGAACCACCAATACATAGATATTAGGAATACAGAGGACGAAGATCAGATTTTTTTTTTGAAACATAGGATGAATTTATTTATCTAGCAGCATATGAGTGTACACTTGAACCACAGGTTCCAAGGGTCGGCAGCTCCCTACTCTACCGCCTAATTAAGAGATATCGATATATCTGGAGTTAACTACAAGCTAGCTAACTTATGGATTTGTCAAGGTGATATATACTCTCTCCGTTCTGGAAATATATGTCTTATTAGATTTGTCCAAATTTGAAAGTATATACACACTAAAATACGTCTAAATACTTCAATAATTAGGCAAAACTAAGTCATCTATTTCCGGACGGAGGGAGTAGATAGGTGGTGCTATTTTCTTATTACCTAGTGTGAAAGGCCCATCCAAAGGTTCAAAGTGGCGTATGTAATACTAGCAAAATCTTCCGCGGCGGCATGTCGCGCTAGACGGACAACGCAAGGTACCACCGAAACCAACATCAGAGATATGAACCGCTGAGCGAAGAAAAAAAATCTATCCTCCGTATGTACAGTCTTATTTCTTTACCCGTGTGCGTCCAACGTATTCCACTTGTGTGTAAAAATAGTGGGTTCTAATTCTGAGCCCATTAGAGCGCATCGGCATGCAACCCTACATCGTCTGTTGTGTAAATTCAGACAGGCAGCAACCCTAGCTTCTCACTCCACTCGACAACCGCCGCCCATTTCAGGACCATACCCTGTTTACTATTGTTAGCACCGGTTTTTGGCAGGCCAGCTCAAGACCCGAAGATCTGCTACAATTAGAAGAATTGACGACATGAAAAATGACCCAGAAAGATATGACCCGGAAATTCATTAAAACCAGCTTATTTGGGGAATTGGCCCGCGCTGGGTTATTGGTCTCATCGAGATGAACTAGTTTGATATTTCGCTCGTCTCCATCCAAATCCACGTAACCCAGCAAGACCTAGGAGCATGAAGAAGATCCAAGAACCTGGAGGAGACTAGGAACCCGGACTCAGGAACTTGGAGAAGACCTAGGAACCTAGAGGAGACCCAGGAACTCCGAGAAGCCTAGCTCTAGTTTCGAAAGTCGTTGAACTTGTGTTATCCATGCTATTTAGGGTTATGATCATGCATGCTTAGTTAATTATTAATTATTGCAGACATGTTCCAAATCATTCTTGTTTATAGTTTTGTATTTTCTGGAATGCCGATGATTAAAACATTGTGGCCCACTACGTGATACCCTGATGGTATGTTGAGTCTTGTGATATGCACAAATATAAGCTGTGTGCATCCTACTTGGCTCAATAGAGCTATCAGGGTTGTTTGTGCGTGTCCAATAGTCTGAGTATGAGGCATTAATCTTTTTTATTTTGTTTTGTCTTCTTCTTACAATGCCGATGATTAAATTTTTTGGCACACTATGTGATTCTGGGATGGTGCAAGCGAAGCTTGTGATATACACTAGTACACATCTTGTGCATCCTACTTGGTTCGCTAGCTCCATCTCTAGAATTTGTATGAGTCCAATCTAAGTACGAGGCACGCACATCCAAATCTTTTTTATTTTGTTTTGTATTTATCTTAGAATGCTGATGCTTAAAATGTTGTGACACCGTGTCATCTGGGGTGGTTCCAGTGAGACTTGTTATATGCACGAATAACATTTTGTGCATCCTACTTGGCTCGCAGGCCTTGATACGTCTCAAACGTATCTATAATTTCTGATGTTCCATGTTGATATTATACCAATTGTTACATATTTTATATACACTTCATAGCATTTTTATGCATTTTCCGTGACTAACCTATTAACAAGATGTCACAGTGCCAGTTCCTGTTTTCTGCTATTTTTGTATTTCAGAAAAGCTATTCTGAAAATATTCTCGGAATTGGACGAAAACTGGACAGGACCTCCTATTTCGATTTTTCCAACACGGAGTCGAAAGGAGAGACGGAGGCGACCGAGGAGGCGGCCACACAATAGGGCGGCGTGGCCCCACCTCCAACCACGCCGCGGTGTGGTGTGGGCCCCTCGGGTCGCTCCAGCCGCCGCCCTTTCGCCTATTTATTCATTGTCACGGGAAAACCCTAGACACCCGAGCCATTATCCACGAAAGGGTTCAGAAGCTCTTCCCGACACCCTGCTGAAGAGGGGAATCATCACCGGAGGGCTCTACATCACCATGCCTGATCAAGATCATCTTATTATAATGCTACATGTTGTGTTTGCTGGGATCCAATGAATATTGAATACTATGTCAAGTTGATTATCAATCTATCTTATATGTTATTTATGATCTTGCATGCTTTCCGTTACTAGTAGATGCTTTGGCCAAGTAGATGCTTGTAACTCCAAGAGTTAGTATTTATGCTAGATAGTGGGTTCATGCCTCCGGTAATCTGGGAGAGTGACAGGAACTTCTAAGATTGTGGATGTGCTGTTGCCACTAGGGATAAAATAACCGATGCTTAGCTAAGGGTGCGCCGTTAGGTCTAATGCATTTGTTTACATTACGCACATTACTTAATGCAATTATCCGCTGCTTGCAACTTAATACCAACGGGGAACTCGGTATGTGGAGGTGGATTATTAGTCATGGACGCTGTTGGATAACGGTCTATGTATTTTGTCGTAATGCCCACATGAATATCATAGTAATCATCATGTCATATATATGCATTATCATGCGCTCAATATTTTGTCAATTGCCCAGCTGTAATTTGTTCACCCAGCATGTTAGTTATCTTTTATGGAGAGACACCACTAGTGAACTGTGGATCCCGGTCCATTCTTTTACACTGATAATACAACCAACAGCAATCATTGTTCCTTTTCATTCTCTGCAATTAAACACTATTTTCCACACCATACGTTTAATTATTTGTTTTCAGCAAGCCGGTGAGATTGACAACCTCACTGTTTTGTTGGGGCAAAGTAGTTTGATTGTGTTGTGTGTAGGTTCCACGTCACCGCGCCACTGACAACCTTCAGAAGTGATTTCTTACTCCTACTGGTTCGATTAAACCTTGGTTTCAACTGAGGGAAACTGCTGCTACACTGCTTCATACCTTCCTCTTGGGGTCTCCCAAACAACGTGTGATCCACGTCATCAAGCCAATTTTTCTGGCGCCGTTGCCAGGGAGGAGAACCTCCTCCATAGCAGCACCATAGCCAAGGGCCGCCGCCGCCGCCTCCACAAGGCTGTTGCCGCTGCCGCGGGCCGCCGTCTTCACTCCGGCTGAACCTCTCCATTAAGCTCCTCATCACCATGACCATGTGTGAGTAGTCTCCATCGAGGCTGAGGGCTCTACCGATAGCTATGTGGTTTATCTCTCTCTCCCATGGTGTGATCTTTATGTGATCATGACCTTTGTAATCTAGTTGAATCCATAGATGTTACTCTTCATTATCTTATATGCTACTTGAGTGGTTTTATTAATGTAAACTCCGGAGTCACCTTTGTCCCACGGTGCGAAGTTGACAGTGTGCGCACCGTGTGTGGCTCTTAGGCTAAAGATTATAGGAATACTTATCATGAGTTATTATTTGTGTTGGCTGTCTCTATGAAATTGTGGTGTTTGTCTAGTACTATTTTAGGGCGCTCAAGTTGACAGTGTGGGGTTCCCTAGATGTGGAATGCGACTTTAAGGTGTGCTTTTATAGCCCTACGCAGTGGATTGGTGTTCGTTATCCAACGAGAGAATAATTCAGAGTAGCATGGTGAAGAGGAAATATTTATGTATTCAATTATATTATTATTGTTGAGAGTGTCCACTAGTGAAAGTATGATCCCTAGGCCTTATTTCCAAGCATTGAAACACCGTTTACTCTCATTTTGTCTCATGTTTGCTTGCTGCCATTTTTATTTAAGATTGCAATTACTACTTATAATCATCCATATCACTCGTATTTTAATATCTCTTCGCCGAACTAGTGCACCTATACGTCTGACAAGTGTATTAGGTGTGTTGGGGACACAAGAGACTTCTTGTATCTTAATTGCAGGGTTGCTTGAGAGGGATATCTTTGACCTCTACCTCCCTGAGTTCAATAAACCTTGGGTGATTCACTTAAGGGAAACTTGCTGCTGTTCTACAAACCTCTGCACTTGGAGGCCCAAAACCGTCTATAAGAATAGAAGCGTGCGTAGACATCAAGCTATTTTCTAGCGCCGTTGCCGGGGAGGAAAGTGTTGAAAGGTATCTCCTTTAGATCCTGCGGTTATATCTTTTTGTTTCTTGTTTTTATTTTACTAGTTAGGCTTAATGGAAAACAACAACAAAATTAGAGATCTTTATGAACTTTATATTGAATTAGGACATGATGCTTTTGAAGAGAAAATTAAAAAACCTATGGAAGTTTGTTTGCATAATAGTGATAGCAATGTTATTAGCATGAATTCTTTGAACACCATTATTGCTAATGCTATGGAAAAGTCTAAGCTTGGGGAAGCTAGTTTTTATGAAAATGATCTTTTTAGTTCCCCAGCTTTGGAGGAGAAAATTTGCTTTGATAATACTTTGTCTCCCGTGTGTGATAATTCTAATGATGCTTGTGATATTTTAAATCCACCTACTGAAAGTATTCCTTTTGAAATACCTATGGAAATTTTTGAAAAGATTATGGATGAACGTTATGCAGGAGATGGAACAGTCCATCCAAGTGATCACTTGTAGAAACTTAAAGAACTTTGTGAGTTGTTTAAGGTTGCAGGTTTATCAAGAGAAAATGCCATGAAGAAATTATTTCCATTGTCACTTAAGGACAAAGCAAGAGAGTGGTATGAGCTACTGGATGATCCTCATCATTCGGAGTGGAAGGAGCTTGAATCTCTCTTTCACTCTAAATTTTATCCCCCTTATGAAATGCATTTAGATAGGAATTACATTTATAATTTTTGTCCTCGTGACGGAGAAAGCATTGCTCAAGCTTGGGGAGACTGAAAACATTAATACTCAAATGTCCTAACCATGGGCTTCCTGAGGAAATAATTGTTACTAATTTTTATGCAAGGCTTTCAGGTCATTGCAAGGATTATCTAGATGCCTGTTCAGAGGGTTCTTTCACAAGTAAGAAGGTTGAAGCTAAATGGGATCTTCTTGAAACAATTCAAAGCAATACTGAAGATTGGGATAACGACAAAGGTAAAGAATCAGGTATAAACTATGAGTATGATTGCATTAAGTCTTTCGCTGAAACTGCTGGTTTTCTAGAGCTTAGTGCTAAATATGGTCTTGATCCTCAAATTATTGTTGATTATTGTAGAGCCTTTGCTTCTCATATTAATGTTCCTAAAGAAAATTGGGACATGTATCATAAACCTTTTAAACACACTTGCATGAAAAATGAAATTGTTATTAATGATTGTAATAAACATGCTCAAACTTCTGAAACTACTATTTCTTATAAGCATGTTAATTTTTGTGGAGCACTTAGACCTTGTGAAAAGAATCAAATCGAAGAAGAATATTGTATCCATCATAGGAATGAACAAACTAGAACGTGGTACAGAGCTCTTGATGATCTTGGTGCAAAAGTTTGTGCCCTCTATCCTTTTATTTGTGAACTTTGCTGTAAAGTGGGTCATTTCAATTTTCAATGCTCAGGCTATGACAATAGTATTTCGAATTTAATGAGTACTGTGCATTTCTATTGTGATAACATGATCACTCCTAATCAGCATGATGAGCTTACATTATTTTTCAGGTGTGAAGAGTTATCAAGAAAAACTTCTTTGTTAGATATGAGTGCTTTTGATATGAATAGCGTCTTGCATGGATGTCATCTTATTGTGTTGATAATTGCCACGCAAATACTTACATACAAAATATTATAAAAGATGGGACTTTACCAAAATATGACAGGACTAATATGTGTTTTGTTCTTATAAATGAAAGAGAGGAATCCTCCCATGTTTCTTCTATTGTTTCTAACAATAAACCAGGGTATGTGGAGAAGCCTCCTTTCAAGCCTCTCCCTCCTAAAGAGGGAAAGAAGAAGAAGAAGAAGAAGAAGAAGAAGAAGAAGAAGAAGAAGAAGAGGAGGAGTAAAAGGAGAGAGGAAACAATATCTCCCCTAAGCATGTTGCTCCTATTATAGTTGTTGCTGATGAGTCTGAATTCGATGATGATCCTATGCCTGTTACTTATAGTAGTGATCATGATTTGGAAAAGCACACTACTTTTGATATTGAAAATCTTTTGGGTACCAATTCTGAAAATGATGATGTTAATAATTGTTATACTATTAGTACTATCCATGTTCCTTCCAATGATGATATAGGAAGCACTAAGCTTGGGGATGAGGTGTTTGAAAATCCTTTTGCTAGTAATAATTATATATTTGAAACCTCTCCTCCTAGTGATGTTTTTGAAAATCCTTTTGCTACTGATGATTATATATTTGAGACCTCTCCTTCTAGTAAAAATGATGATGATATGTTTACAAATGAACACACTTTGGAAGACAACTATTCTATTGCTTATGATGATACTATGCCTCCAGTCTTTGATAATTATTATAAAGATAACTATGACATAGGCTATAATTACAATCATTCTCATGAAACTTGTCATAATTATAGAGGGATTTACCAAAACCATCCCTCTAATATACAACTTGTCTATCATGTTTGAGTTCTTTATGATGATCCTACTCCCATTGTTATTAATAAGAAGAACTTTGCTTATGTGGAAAATATTGATACTTTTATGCATATGGATCATGGTAAGAATGTTTCATGTGATGGTTATATTGTGGATTTTATCATTGATGCTACTGAAAGTTTTTATGAGAGAAGGAGACATGACTTCATATATCTCAATAATATTAAGTCTTCTCTCTTTATGTTGAAAATTTTGAAGTTCCACTTGTTTTGCCTTCCTATGTTAGTCACTTTGTGCTTTATTGATTTATTTTCTTACAAGATTCATTTGCATAGGAAGTGGGTTAGACTTAAATGTGTTTGATATTTGCTTCTCGATGCTCTTTCATATTCAACTCTTATACATATGAGAGCATCATCAAAATTATCATGCCTAGCTAAAAGGCTTTAAAGAAAAGCGCTTGTGGGAGACAACCCATTGTTTTTATTTTTGCTATTTTTATTTTATCTGAGTCAAGGTGCTGTTTACTTCTGTAGCAATGCCTTTGTATCTTTATTTTCTTGCATTGTTGTGCAAGTAAGGCCTATAATAGGAAGATGATGCTAGATTTGGATTTCTGCGCAGGAACAGATTTCTGCTGTTCACCGTTTTACTTCTTTAACATCATAGAAAATTATTTAAATCTGCAAATTTTTGTGCGTGATCCTCAGATATGTACGCATCTTTTGTTAGTTTTGAGTTTTTCGATCTGAGCAACGTAAGTGCCTCGAAAAAATTCGTCTTTACAGACTGTTCTGTTTAGACAGATTCTATCTTTTATTTTTCGCATTCTCTCTTTTACTAGTGTTGAGTGGAATTCTTTTTTAGGGTGAAGAGCTTCACATAACATCAGTGGCAGTAGCTAATGTTAAAAGTAACGGTCATGTTTGTGTCCTTGTAGAACATGTGAGTTTTTGATTGTGCACTAACCCTCTAATGAGAATTACTTTGAGTTTGGTGTGGCGGAAGTTTTCAAGGGTCAAGAGAGAAGGATGATATAATGTGATCAAGAAGAGTGAAGAGCTTAAGCTTGGGGATGCTCCCATGGATCACCCCAGCATATTTCAAGAAGACTCAAGCGTCTAAGCTTGGGGATGCCCAAGGCATCCCCTTCTTCATCAGCAACTTATCAGATCATCTCTAGTGAAACTATATTTTAATTCTTTCACATCATATGTGCTTTACTTGGAGCGTTTGTGTGCTTTTATTTTCAGTATTTTATTTTTCTTTTGGTCAACTTGATTGGACCCTAGCATTCTTGATTGGGAGAGAGACACGCTCCGCTTTTTCATATGAATACTCCTATTCTTCACTTATACTTGTTGAGTATTCTTATCTAGCTATTGCTATGCTTTTAGCTCCTGTTTTCATGCATCTCTTATTCAGATCTGTTAGTTTTTTAAAGAAGTACTCTCTTGCTTCACTTATAATTGTTTGGAGAGTTTATGTTGAAATAAGTTGATTGGTGTTTGGTTGGAACAGAAAATGTTGCATGTGGTAGATGGTATAATGGAAAAAGCTTACATATTCTTGTAGATCACTATATTGGATAATTTGATACTTGTCAATTGTTTTGAGTTATCAAGTAGTTCATGTTTAAGCTTTTGTATCATGTAGTTAAAACCTATTAATGAAGAACTACCGTAAAGCTCGTTGAAATTTGGTTTGCATGATTGGTATCTCTAAGGTCTAGATATTTTCTAGTAAAATGGTTTGGTTAACAAGGAAGACAGTGTAGAGTCTTATAATGCTTGCAATATGTTTTCATATAAGTCTTGCTGTATCGGTTGATATACTGTGTTTGCTTCAAATAACCTTGCTAGCCTAAACTCTGTACTGACAGTGAATGCTTCTCGTGCATCCAAAACCTTGAGCCAAAATCCATGCCATCTGTGTCCACCATAACTACCTACATGTGGTTTTTCCTTGCCACTCCAAGTAAAATTTTCATGTGCTACCTTTAAACTATTCAAAAATTATTACTCCTTTTTGTGTCAATGTTTACCAAGCTCATGAGGACGGGCTGGATGTCTTTATGTCAACTGTCAAACAGACTTTACCACCGGACTAGCGGCATATACATCCGCTTATCCATTAATTTTGCAAAAAGAGCTGGCAAATGGGGTGCCCAGTCCCAATTAATTACAACTTTAACCGCTTAATTCTTTTCATATTTTTGCCCTGATTTATCAGTCAAGCAATGACAAACAGTGAAATATCTGCATGTGTAAACAAAAGAGAAGAGGGATGATCTGCCTTGCTGGTAGAAATAACGTCCTTCATGGGAGCCGCTCTTAAAAGTCTGGTTGGCAGGGGTCATATTGTACTTTTCCATTTTCTGATTCGTTGACAATTAACAAACACCTCCCAAAACTTATTTTTACTCTCTATATGATTTTAAAAACTTAAAAAGCTCTAGCACATGATTTAATCCCCGCTTGCCTCTGAGAAGGGTCTTTCTTTTACTTTTATGTTGAGTCAGTTTTCCTACTTCTTTCTATCTCAGAAGCAAACACTAGTGTCAACTTTGGTGCAACAATTTTTATATGCTTGTATATTGCACTTATTATATTGCTCTATTTTGACAAATATCCATGAGATATATATGTTGAAAGTTGAAAGCAATTGCTGAAGCTTAAATCTTCCTTTGTGTTGGTTAAATACCTTTTACTTAGAATCTATTGCTTTATGAGTTAACTTTTATGCAAAACTCTTTGATGCTTGTCTCGAAAGTACTATTCATGAAAAGTTTTTGCTTATATGATTCAGTTGTTTGCTCATTATCTACTTGCTAGCAAACTATAGACTATTGACCTGGATCACTTCATTCATAACATGTGCTTTACAATACTATTTGATCAAGATTATGATTGTAGCATGTCACCTCAGAAATTATTTTGTTTTTATTGTTTTACCTACTCAAGGACGAGTAGAACTAAGCTTGGGGATGCTTGATACGTCTCAAACGTATCTATAATTTCTGATGTTCCATGTTGATATTATACCAATTGTTACATGTTTTACATACACTTCATAGCATTTTTATGCATTTTCTGGGACTAACCTATTAACAAGATGCCACAGTGCCAGTTCCTGTTTTCTGCTGTTTTTGTATTTCAAAAAAGCTGTTCTGAAAATATTCTCGGAATTAAACGAAACTTGGACAAGACCTCTTATTTTTCCAACACGTACATGAAGTCCGAAGGAGAGACGGATGCGACCGAGGAGGGAGCCACTCCCTAGGGCGGCGTGGCCCCCCTTCAACCGCGATGTGGTGGCGTGTGGGCCCCTTGGGTCGCTCCAGCCGCCGCCTTTTCGCCTATTTATTCATCTTCACGGGAAAACCCTAACACCCGAGCCTCCATCCACGAAAAGTTCCGTAGCCGCCGCCATCGTCAACCCTAGCTCGGGAAGGTTCTGAAGTTCTTCCCGGCACCCTGCCGGAGAGGGGAATCATCACCGGAGGGCTCTACATCACCATGCCTACCTCCGGAGTGATGCGTGAGTAGTTCATCTTTGGACTACGGGTCCATAGCAGTAGCTAGATGGTTGTCTCTCCACTTTATGCTATCATGTTTAGATCTTGTGAGCTGCATATCATGATCAAGATCATCTTATTATAATGCTACATGTTGTGTTTGCTGGGATCCGATGAATATTGAATACTATGTCAAGTTGATTATCAATCTATCTTATATGTTATTTATAATCTTGCATGCTTCCCGTTACTAGTAGATGCTTTGGCCAAGTAGATGCTTGTAACTCCAAGAGTTAGTATTTATGTTAGATAGTGGGTTCATGCCTCCGGTAATCTGGGAGAGTGACAGCAAATTCTAAGATTGTGGATGTGCTGTTGCCACTAGGGATAAAATAACCGATGCTTAGCTTAAGGGTGCGCCGTTAGGTCTAATGCATTTGTTTACATTACGCACATTACTTAATGCGATTATCCGTTGCTTGCAACTTAATACCAACGGGGAACTCGGTATGACAACCTGGAGGTGGATTATTAGTCATAGACGCTGTTGGATAACGGTCTATATATTTTGTCGTAATTCCCACATGAATATCATAGTAATCATCATGTCATATATATGCATTGTCATGCGCTCAATATTTTATCAATTGCCCAGCTGTAATTTGTTCACCCAGCATGTTAGTTATCTTTTATGGAGAGACACCACTAGTGAACTGTGGACCCCGGTCCATTCTTTTACACTGATAATACAACCAACTACAATTATTGTTCCTTTTCATTCCCTGTAATTAAACACTATTTTCCACACCATACGTTTAATCCTTTGTTTTCAGCAAGCCAGGAAGATTGACACCCTTCCTGTTTCGTTGGGGCAAAGTAGTTTGATTGTGTTGTGTGCAGGTTCCACGTCGGCGCGCCATTGACAACCTTCAGAAGTGATTTCTTACTCCTACTGGTTCGATTAAACCTTGATTTCATACTGAGGAAAACTGCTGCTACACTGCTTCATACCTTCCTCTTGGGGTCTCTCAATGAACGTGTAATCCACGTCATCAGGCCTCATCCCTGAAATTTGTGTGTCCAATCTAATATATATGAGCCATGTTTTGAGTTGGCCTAACATTATTTGTTAGTAATTTACATCTTTTTGCACTCAAATTCGGTGCCTATGATTAAAATGTTGTGGCCACTACATGATACCCTGATGGTCCATTGAGCCTTGTGATATGCACAAATATAAGCTGTGTGCATCCCACTTGGCTCAACGGAGCTATCAGGGTTGCTTGTGTGTATCTGACCTAAGTATGAGGCACAAATCCGAATCTTCCGTTTGCTTTGGTCTTTCTTCGAGAATGCCGATGATTAGAATGTTGTGACACCGTGTGATCTAGGGGCGGTATTGTGCATCCTACTTGGCTCACTAGCCCCGTCCCTGAAATTTGTGTGTGTCCAATCTAAAGTATATATGAGACATGCTTTTGAGTTGACCCTACTTTATTTGTGTGTACTTTACATCTTTCTGCACCCAACTTTGTTGTCTAACATTTTTATCTGTCTTTTGTATTGAGATGAAGAAGTGGGAGTAAGGAGGAGACGGAAGCTAGGTACCTACTAGCAAGCGGAAGAGACAGGAAGAACCAGATACTTCATCGTGATCCCTCATAGTCTTTGCGGTTCTCTTGTCTATTTAGATGACTACTTGCTTTTCGAAGCCTTACGAGCTAAACTACCGGCTCCATCGAGATGTATTCGTGTATAATAACTTTTGCACTTCTCTATTTCGATCGGTTTGTAATGCATATGTTGAACCTGTCATCGGTTTGTAATGTATGTGATGAACAAACTATTTGGACACTTGTCTATTTATAATTCTGAATCGTGTATTTGTACTTTTCCTGCCCACCTCTACCTGTATATACTGCTGGAATATGATTTCCAGAAAAACAATATTCACAGAATACATACTGTTGGCGAACAAAATATTGTATAGCTGGCGAACAGCACGGTATCCAGACACACGACCATAGGCAAGCAAATAAGCTACCAATGGCAGGCGGCGCTATTCGCCAGCGCGACCGGCATGTACCACTAGCGAACCATGATTTGTTCGCCAGCGGTAGGCATTACCACTGGCCAGGCGGCGAATTCCAATGAGCCAGCGGTAGGCAAAAACCGTCCACCAGCAGTAGCCTTGTCCCTACTAGTGATGTCCACTGGTTCTATAGACTTCGGGAGGAGTCTCCATCTTGCACATTAGGGTCTCTTGATGTTTTGGACGTGAAGTTAACCTCGTGACATTTCTTCAATATACATATGGGTAGCGAATTTTTCGGGAGTCTGCTTATAGCACGGTAGGTCAGGTTGACGGAGCTTCTGTTTAAAAAAATGGAGGGTGTGCCCTCCGCCTTTGTATCCGAAGGAATACAACCGTGTTTTATTAATATGGAAAAACAGTAAGCACTAGGCTTTACAAAGAAATACATCGATCAACCAGAAGAACCACCATCCAGGCGAAAACTCGCTACGCCTACAAGCTTGATGAAGGGGGTGGAACAACCAGAGCCGATCCTTGACCCCACGCACCTACGCACATCATGTAAATCTGGAGGCTTCAACCAGGTGATAATCCCCAAGAGCAAGGAATCACTGTAGCACAATTCGATAAGTATTTGAGTGTCGAACCCACGAGGAGCTGAAGGTAAACTATCTATTCTCTAAAGCCGTATAACCCTCTTATATGGCCGTTTGTGCAAAGCAATAAGTTTAAATATGAAAGGAACGAACTAATGAAAGCAAGTGATGTGGAATGGGTTTATCTAGTAACAAGTTTCTCAATCAAATTTCAAACGCAAGTTTCTTAGAGCAAGTTTCTCAAATTAGCCAGTAGCTAATATCTCAAGTAGCAAATATCTCAAGGGAGCAAATGTTCTAGCAATTGTTATTTCATTCGTGTGGTTGTCACAATTAGTGAACCACATGTTTCAGTCTTAATTGTTTTTCTAGGAAGGAGCCATAAATAGGTGTAGCCAAGTAAATGAACTAAAACCCCTTCTGATGGATCTCATGGCCAAGTAAATGAGCACACAAGAATTATTAAGACATAAAAGTCCCACCATAGCCTTAAGTTCTAAGGTCACCTATATATATCCCCCAATAAAGTAACTTCATGACTCGGTCTCAGGTTTACATGTCCTCCCAAGTCTCCGCACTCCATTACATTACCGGTGATCACCTTACATGCATTCCCCAACATATGTGTGCACTCATATATTGTACATAAAGACAATCATAAAAGATAACAAAACTTGTATGCAACCAATCAACGAACTATTTCACTATTGCATGAACAAATCACTTCTCAAACATAGATGGGGAGACACAATAGATCAAGGGAATAGTATATTGCATCATATATCATGTTTGCCAAGAGTTTACAGTGGAGAGATGGAGATGATCTTGCTGTAGATGTTGATGATGAACACGCCGGAGGGGGTGGAGCCCTCCGGAGGTGATTCCGGCGGCGTTTCCCCCTCCGATCTTCTCCGGCGGCAGCCTTCTGACTCTCTGTTTCATGGTTTTGTGTTTCTCCGCCGCCTCCCGCGAAACTCCTCGGGGACTATTTTTATAGTCGTTTTAGGTCAAGATGGAGCTCGAAAAAAGATCGACGGCAACGGAGCCTCGAGGCCCAGATGGGGGTCCCACGCGCCAAGGAATCTGGCCGTGTGGGCCACCTCTTCTGGCCCTCGGGCTCCGTTTGTTCGCTTCCTTCGCTCCTACGCTTGTTCCTTCCAAAAACTGATGCTCGTAAAATATTAGGTCATTTGGACGTCGTTTGGGTCCCTGAAACATCAAAATATAGAAAATAGGGTTTTCTACCTGTGCAGGGTTAATTCCAGAAAAATAGGGAAACAATGAAATATTCCCAAAATCAATATAAAACAATGATATAACCCTTATATGATGCAAATATGATTGAAATATAAGTAATATAATGCAAAGTTCATGTATGCATTTTACATGCATCAACATCCCCAAGCTTAACCTATACTCGTCCTCGAGTATGAAGGTGATAAAACTAACATGGACTTTGCATTTTAATACTATCAATGGATATCAAAGATGATTACTATTGCTACATAAAGTCAAATGATTCATTCTCAAAGGAGTAGCAATATACAAGATAGATTATAAAGTGATATCAAATATTCAATGAAAGGATGTTCAATGATAATTCACAAAGTGTAACATAGAAGAAAGTACTATGGACCAAATGTATGCATAATGAAAAGTAAAAACATCCTATAATGGTCATAGAGTATTCTTGTAAATCTGAATATAAAAGGTGGACACTTTGGAAAGATAGATAAATAAGTAGAGGTAAAACATGAATAAGTTTCATCTAGCTTCCAAATGCTTCTACTTAAGTTAATGTTTGCAATGTGGTATTCATTGGTGTGGAGCTCTCATTACCCCTATCATAGCATCTTGAATGGTTAAAGTTTAAAGTGAAAGCAAATATGAGTAATGTGCTTGACAAAGTATGGGTTGAATGCTCATGCCCCGTGAATACGAGTACCTACACCACGGTGTTACTCAACTGGGCCACAAAGCAAGTTCAAGTTAAAGTCATTGTAAGTAATAATAGCGTCATCAAGAGCGTCAACTGGGGTACCTCTTGTCCCAGGACATGGAACAAGCCCATGTCAAAATGACAAGACAAACAACAAAATGAACAATCTCCACCTTTTTATTTACTATTGTATAGCTTTTTATTGAGTGCATCACTGAAGGTTCACCATAGTGTGTAA
This sequence comes from Poa pratensis, assembly GCA_947311845.1. Lineage (NCBI taxonomy): Eukaryota > Viridiplantae > Streptophyta > Magnoliopsida > Poales > Poaceae > Poa > Poa pratensis. The sequence continues at coordinate 8,434,640 of CAMZMU010000064.1, read as the reverse complement.
ATTTCCACCATGAATGATGCATGGCTTAGATTAGCGGCCCAGGCGTCTCTCTAGCCATTTATACAAACTCATCAAACTTACTAAGTTTCCACATTTATTTGGCACCATGATAAGCATCCATAAACAAAAGTACATGATATCAACTAAATATAATTAAGAGCACTTGAAAGCTTGCCATGTGACAGCACATATGAGCTAACTCCCAACCAAGACTCTTGTCAAGCTCACAACTTCATAATTTTAATCACAATGGTTCATGTTTATTAAGTGCAATAAAAGTAAAGTGTGCATCAAGTTCGTGAGAGCTTTTAACCAACTTTTCCCATAACAATCAATAACATAAGCATTTTAATTCAGAAGTATAGATAATACAATATAACATGATAAACATACTCGGAATAGCATAAAGCTAATAGGTAGATATGGTGGACTCACTGGAAAAACTTTGGTTGAAGGTGTTGGAAAACAAGTTTTTACTTGTTGGAATTTTTGGGCTAGCAAGAGGGAGAAAGTTGACCGTCTAAATGCATGCATAAGTGTCCATAGAACTAACCAATCCATGTTAAACAAAGTAAAGTAACATTCAGCATCAAAACATGAATAAAAGATAGCTCTTGATAAAACACTTGCAAATTAATACTCATTAAAAAGCACATGAATCATGCAACTATATGTATCTTTTTGAATCAACTCAAACATCCCTTTCCCAATCTTTTTAATAGCATCCAACTTAATTCAACCCAAATTTCCAGTAGCTCTCTCATATATAAATGATAGTGGTGGTCTCAAGACAAAAAAAATCAAACCGAAATAAAAAAATAAAAGACGCTCCAAGTTTATGCGATAAAGTGCATTGATCGAAAAACAGAAGTTAGACGTGTGCAAACCGAGAGTGTGTTGGTCCAGTGGGGTTGTCTTCACATCCCCAAGCTTATGGTCTTCACCATCCTTGGATAGCTCTTGGTGCATCTCCTCTAATCCCTGTGAAAAAACTTCAAAACACCGTTTCTCCCATTTCTTTTCTGTGGGGTGACATTAGTAGTGATAGACAAATGAATTGCTTGCTGCATAAAATCCTTAAACAAAAATTCATATGAATGTCCAGAAAGTGTATAATGTTGTATGCCTACTTATAAACTCAATTGGATCAAAAAGATTCAAGTTAAAAGTTCAAAGAATGCATCAAACAAAATGGGACAGAATCTGTCCAGAAAAACAGCAGCAGCAAAACGTATTTTTCTACCCTACTTAAATATGTCGAAAAAATCTGAAAAAATTCACGCTCACAGAGGATGAAAAGTTGCAACACAGTTCAAATTCAGCTCATTCGGAGTTACAGAATAGGAATTAAAAATCATACCGTGCACAGATTCGTGCTGGAATAAAATCTCCGAATGCAAAAGCAACTTTTTCAAGCCAAAATAGGTAAAACTTGGCACTTTATTAGAATTCCAGAAACTAAACTAAAAACTAAGTCTCTTGTTACAGCAAGAGGACACAAAGAAAATCAAAAGTAAAAACAACCGGGTTGCCTCCCGTAAAGCGCTTTCTTTATAGCCATATAGCTAGGCTTACTTACTTGGTATCAAGATGGTTGGAGTGAGGTGGCTTGGCATCCCCAAGCTTAAATTCTTGTACTTATTTGATATATGTAGGGTGAGCCTAGGGGTAACATCCCCAAGCTTGAGTGTTTGTCCCTCGTGATCTTTATTCATCACCCTCAACTCTTCCACTTGAAAGTTCTCTTCACACAAAACTCATCTTAAAACTTGATTAGAGGGTTAGTGTCTCCATAAATGAAATCCTCATAGGTACAGCAAAGACATATCATGAGTTGATTCTACACATTAGCTAATATTACTATGGTTGTGTATTGCTCTTTGATCAATAGAACCACACAAAACACAAGTAATGAGAGTAATGCAAAATAAAGACAGAATCTGTCAAAAATGGACAGCCCGTAAAGAGTGAATTTTCAGAGGCACTTACGTTGCTCAAATCAGAAAACTTTGAACTAATGAAATGTGTATTAATAACTGAATATTGCTGTCGTAAAATATCAGGTCAAAATTCCTCTTCTGTGATTTTATACATTTTTCGCAGTGAAGCTCAGGAATCTGTTTTCTGGACAGCAAATCACTATTGTTTAATCCTACCTCTCAAAAGAGGTTATTCTTGCCATTAAGATGAAAAATAAGATACAAAGGTGATGTTACGGTAGTAAACAAGCACCTTGACTCAAAAACCCAAAACTTAAGCTGAAGATAAAAATAAAAAAGAAACAAAAAGAACCAAGCAAGAATCAAGAAGGAAAATATTTTTGTTGTTTTTGATTTAGCAAAAAGGCAAAAGGAGAAGCAAATATATACAACATAAACACTCTTTTTATTTGGTTTTAGCTTTGGGAAAAGTTTTAATGATAGAGACTTTGCAACGGTTCCATTGGCATGAACAACACATGTTCAAGGTCGACCCCAACTTCTCCATTACTCATCCTTCTCATTTACTTTCCCAAATTTTATATAAAATGAAAATCTTAAACTAATTGTCACAAAACAGTAGGTAAAGATATTTTACATGTTGTAAAGATATAAAGGTGTGCTCAAACCGAATAGGAAATTAAAGCATAAGGAACACACCACAGAATATTAAACAATTTACTTTTAAGTCTAACTCTCTTCCTATGCATTGGAATTTTATATATGAATAAATAACAACAAATTTGAGGTAACCAATGCATATAATAATCAATAGCTTGCATTTTAAATAACATAGAAACATAAAGGGGATTCTTATCTCTTCCTCTCTCATAATAGTTGCAAGCATTAAAGTTAAACATAACCACATAGTTTTGAATAGAATCACCACATAAAGACTTATCATCTAATGAGCATAATGGATCATCAAACTCAATTAAATCACTTTCATCCTCAATAGTAGGTGGACTGAAAATATCATATACATCATTGTAATCATCATAAATGGGAGACATAGTATCATCAAAATAAATTTTCTCTTCCAAACTTGGGGGACTAAAAATATCATATTCATCAAAACAAACTTCCCCAAGCTTAAGGTTTTCCTTAGCATTAGCAATAAAGGTGTTCAACGAATTAGTACTACCACAAACATGATTGTTATGCAAATAAAATTTAATTTTCTCCTCTCCTAACTCAAGATAGATATTATACAGTTCTATAATTGTTTGGTTGTTTTCCATTTTATAATAATGTTTTAGATTTATATGTTAGTATGCAATGCAAACAAGAATAAAAGCTTAGCACAACGCTCCCCGGCAACGGCGCCAGAAAAGTGCTTGATAATCCCCAAGAGCAAGGAATCACTGTAGCACAATTCGATAAGTATTTGAGTGTCGAACCCACGAGGAGCTGAAGGTAAACTATCTATTCTCTAAAGCCCTATAACCCTCTTATATGGCCGTTTGTGCAAAGCAATAAGTTTAAATATGAAAGGAACTAACTAATGAAAGCAAGTGATGTGGAATGGGTTTATCTAGTAACAAGTTTCTCAATCAAGTTTCAAACGCAAGTTTCTTAGAGCAAGTTTCTCAAAGTAGCAAGTAGCAAATATCTCAAGTAGCAAATATCTCAAGGGAGCAAATGTTCTAGCAATTGTTATTTCATTCGTGTGGTTGTCACAATTAGTGAAGCACATGTTTCAGTCTTAATTGTTTCTTCTAGGAAGGAGCCATAAATAGGTGTAGCCAAGTAAATGAACTAAAACCCCTTATGATGGATCTCATGGCCAAGTAAATGAGCACACAAGAATTATTAAGACATAAAAGTCCACCATAGCCTTAAGTTCTAAGGTCCCCTATATATATCCCCCAATAAAGTAACTTCATGACTCGGTCTCAGGTTTACATGTCCTCCCAAGTCTCCTCACTCCATTACATTACCGGTGATCACCTTACATGCATTCCCCAACATATGTGTGCACTCATATATTGTACATAAAGACAATCATAAAAGATAACAAAACTTGTATGCAACCAATCAACGAACTATTTCACTATTGCCATGAACAAATCACTTCTCAAACATAGATGGGGAGACACAATAGATCAAGGGAATAGTATATTGCATCATATATCATGTTTGCCAAGAGTTTACAGTGGAGAGATGGAGATGATCTTGCTGTAGATGTTGATGATGAACACGCCGGAGGGGGGGGATCCCTCGGAGGTGATTCCGGCGGCGTTTCCCCCCTCCGATCTTCTCCGGCGGCAGCCTTCGACTCTCTGTTTCGTGGTTTTGTGTTTCTCCGCCGCCTCCTCGCGAAACTCCTCGGGGGACTATTTTTATAGACGTTTTTAGGTCAAGACGGAGGCTCGGGAAAAAAGATCGACGACAACGGAGCTCGAGGCCCAGATGGTGGGTCCCACGCGGCCAGGAATCTGGCCGCGTGGCCACCCTTCTGGCCCTCGGGTCTCGGTTTGTTCGCTTCCTTCGCTCCCACGCTTTGTTCCTTCCAAAAAAATGATGCTCGTAAATTATTA